>CM033359.1:11508429-12108429 GCA_019395295.1 Osmanthus fragrans
GGTTACCGCAGATGGTATTGAAGTTGATCCAGCCAAGGTCGAAGCTGTCACTAATTGGAAGGCACCAACCAATATAAATGAAGTTCGTAGTTTCTTGGGATTAGCTGGCTATTATCGGAGGTTTATCGAAGGATTTTCAAAAATTGCTGGACCAATGACCCAGTTGACCAAGAAAGGAGTGAAGTTTCAGTGGACAGAAAAGTGTGAAAAGAGTTTTCAAGAATTGAAACAGAAATTGGTATCTGCACCAGTTTTGGCTATTCCAGAAGGGTCAGAAGGTTTTGTAATCTACAGTGATGCATCGAAACAAGGTTTGGGATGCGTATTGATGCAGCATGGAAAAGTGATTGCATATGCATCTAGGCAGTTGAAGCCACATGAGCAGAACTACCCTACACATGACTTGGAATTGGCTGCTGTAGTTCACGCTTTAAAAATATGGCGACACTATCTATACGGTAGTAAATGCGAGATATACACAGACCATAAGAGTCTAAAGTATTTCTTCACTCAGAAGGAATTGAATATGAGACAGAGAAGGTGGTTGGAGTTAGTTAAAGATTATGACTGTACTATCCATTACCACCCCGGCAAGGCCAATGTTGTTGCTGATGCACTTAGCCGGAAAGGTAAAGGACAGTTAGCTGCCTTAACCAGTCAAGAACAATTGATCAAGGATTTTGCCAACATGAGACTTGAAGTTGTAGCTCCTCCACATCACACAACTGCAATTATAGCTACTATGATTGTTCGACCGACTCTCAGAGACAGAATTAAAGAAGCTCAGGGTAAGGATAAATTTTTATGCAAGATTAAGGACCGAGTACTCGCTGGCAGTGTTAAAGGTTTTGAAATTTCAACTGATGACACTCTTATGTTCAAGGGAAGACTGTGTGTACCAAAGGATGAAGCTTTGAGGAAGGAAATTTTAGAGGAAGCACATTTTTCACCTTATACTGCACACCCAGGAGGTACGAAGATGTACCAGGATTTGCGAATAATTTATTGGTGGAGAAACATGAAGAGATCAATTGGCTTCTTTGTTGAGAAGTGCATGACTTGCCAACAAGTTAAAGCCGAACATCAACGTCCGTCTGGAATGTTGAACCCACTTGAAATTCCAGAATGGAAGTGGGAACACATAACAATGGATTTTGTTGTAGGACTTCCTAGATCGATTAAAGGTCATCAAGCTATATGGGTCATAGTTGATCGTTTGACAAAAGCTGCTCATTTTCTACCAGTGAAAATGACTTTCAGTTTAGACCAGTATGCTCAGTTGTACATCAAAGAAATTGTAAGATTGCATGGTGTACCAGTTTCTATAGTGTCAGACAGGGATTCCAGATTTACATCCAAATTTTGGGAAAGCTTACAAACAGCTATGGGAACTAGATTGAAATTCAGTACAGCATATCATCCACAGACAGATGGACAATCAGAGAGAACTATACAAACTTTAGAGGATATGTTGAGAGCTTGCGCTTTAGACCTTGGTGGTAACTGGGAAACGCATTTACCTTTGGCTGAGTTTGCATATAACAATAGTTTCCAGTCTACCATTGGCATGGCACCGTATGAAGCTCTTTATGGCAGAAAGTGCAGATCACCAATTTATTGGGATGAAGTTGGTGGAAGGAAAGTTTTGGGTCCAGAAATAGTGGAACAAACTGTAAAAGCTGTGGAGAAGATCAGAGAAAGGATTAAAACAGCACAAGATAGACAGAAGTCTTATGCTGACAAGCGACGAAAGGAACTACAGTTTGAAATTGGTGAAAAAGTGTTCCTTAAAGTAGCTCCCATGAGAGGAGTGGTAAGATTTGGACAGAAAGGAAAACTTCGACCAAGGTTTATTGGACCTTTTGAAATCTTGGAAAGAGTTGGAAACGTGGCCTATAGGTTGGCTTTACCGCCAGAGTTAACAGCAGTACATAATGTTTTTCACATCTCAATGTTAAGGAAATATGTCCATGATCCGGACCATATTGTTAATTATGCATCCTTGGATGTTAATAAGGATATGACATATGAGGAAACTCCTGCAGTTATACTTGAGAGGAAAGTTCATACCTTAAGGAACAAAGATATTCCTTTAGTTAAAGTCCAATGGAATAGACATGGTAGAGAAGAGGCAACTTGGGAAAGAGAAGATGAGATTTTAGCCAAATATCCAGACATTCTCAATTCAAGTAAGTTTAATTTCGAGGACGAAATTTATTTAAGTGGGGAAGGTTGTAGCGACCCGAATTTTCAAAAATACAATTTCATAATTTAAATTGTGTCGCTACGACAATCCCGTTAAAGTATAGAATTTATTTTATGTTCGTCGAATTGTCTAGCGAAAACGATTAATTTAAGAATTTCAAAATGATTTTAAATTTTAAAATTTCAATATTTACTTATCGAGTTCAATTTCGAACAATTTTAAAAGTATCGAATTCTTATCGATTTAAATCCAATTTTAAAGTTCGATATTCTATTTAAAATCCAATTTCATTAATTTCAAATTTTATCTTTTAATCCAATTTTATTTAAATCCTATTAGCCAAGGAATTACTGTTCAACCCAAACTCTTGGTCCAATTACTACCTCGTTTTTCGTGCCCTACTGTTCATTCACCACCACTGTTTCTCTCAACCTCTCGACTCCACGGCACTTTCCATCAACCTCACCCTCACCAACTCATCCTCCACCCACGGCAGTTCCCCACACCTTCACGCAGCATCCCCACAGCAATTTCAGCAGCGCCACACATGGCCTCCCAACTCCAGGAATCAGGTAAGAAATTATCACCAAAATCCCTTCAAATTCTACTCAATGATCGACTAAAAATTTCACAGAAGCATCACCATTCACCCCTGTCAAAACCCTCCAACCTCGACTCAATTTCACACACGGTTAATCCAATTTCAACCACTCACGCGTTGCAGCCACCAACGCTAATCGCACCCAAACCCGACTGCAAACACCGCCAACCTACAGTCGAGCCACCACCACACGGCCACCATCCCACATCAATCACCACCAACCGCCGCCGGCAATTACCCAAAACGGCAGCCCCGTTTGCCCAAAACGACCCCTCCTTCTCATCCAAAATCAACCCAAAATCAACCACAAAACCAAGAATAAGGAAGCCTAAACACTTACCTCAACTTCACCCACGATTTGGCCGGACTTCTCGCCGGAAACCCAAGAAATCGCCGCCTCCTAGCCTCGGTTTAGCCTCGATTTTGACCCTCCACTTCACCAAAATCAACCCTAGTCGACCCCTACCCATCGGCGCTACCTCGCGACGGCGACCACCCGAAGTTTTGGCCGGAGTTCACCTCTTCCTCCACCACTTCCACCGCCGGCTCCTCCTCTCCTCTCCTCCCTGTGAAGACGCGATTTGAGAGAGAGAGAGATGTGTGTGCGTTTTGTATATAATTTAATTTTGAGAATTTATCCCTTAAGCCCTAGCTTTTTGAAAGTTATTCAATTTAGCCCAAAGTTTTTAAAAGGTTATTATTTTAATTCCAATGTTTTACAAATTGTGTTAATTCAGTCCCTATGTTTTAATAACTTTTAAATTAGCCCATAGAATTCCAAAAGTCTATTTTCAGCCGTTAAACTTTGAAATTTCAGTTTTAATACTTTTCAATTTAGTCCCTAAAAGTTTTAAAGTCTTAATTAAACTTAATATCTTAAATTAAATTAATTTTTTTCTTGCTAGACGAGTTCGCGGGCAAAGTGTGAAGCACGGTAACATTTCAATTGTTCAATTTCCAAGAAAACTTTCAAGACTTCGAGGTGAGGTTTACTTTTAAGCAATTGTGGTTATTTGTCCATGTTAATTCTCGATGTGTGATTTTGATTGTGATATGATGTTTATACATATGAAAATATTGCCAGGGACCGTAAATAGGTCCGGGATCGAAATCGGGTCCTTGGGAATGCCCACAGTGCTAAAATTTGCTAAGCTTATGCCATGTTGTCAGGGATCGTAAATAGGTCCGGGATCGAAATTGGGTCCTTGGGAATGCCCACAGTACATATTCTATAGTATGTTGTATGGATATTATGTTCACCACTTGATTGCATATTTTGATTTAATTTGGACTGATTGCTGTATCTCCACTGAGTATAATTCGTTATGCTCACCCCACTATTTTTCCAACCTTTCAGGTTAAGGAGCTTGGCAGGGCAAGGCAACGAGCGAGGCAATTTTAATTTAATAATAGACCTTTTAAATTTCAAATTTTGAAACTAGAATTTTAAATAGTTGGTTTCTATTTGACATTTTAATACCGAATTTTGGTATCTTTGCAAATGTTGGTTCTGCTTATTACATTTGGTATTAACTCTTGAATATGAGAAAAATTATTTTAGAAGTGATGTTTCCGCGTTTTGTGTAAAATTGCTATGGATTTTTAAAGTATATGTTTGCATTCGTATTGTGGCGACTTTCGAAAATATTTATTTACATGTTACTTTGACTTAAGTAGCGCCTCGAGTTATTAGAAAAATTGGGGCGTTACAGAGGTAATTCACTATTATTATCAGCTCACTTGGGACAATGTGGTCCCTATCCGAGGGCATTTTCATTGGCCCGAGATAGGTGAAATATTGTTGGGCATGTGGATGCATGGCCATTGTCGACTCCTGTATGGCATCAGATCGAACTCACACCATCCATAGCCCTTCTACGACTATTCATCTGCCATAACATCGAGCCGACCTCGTACCGCACCACCTTCACTGATCCTATAGCCGACTTTCTCTACCACTTAGTCAAGGAAAACAAAATTGATCTTCCCACATACATATACAATCAGATACACACGGTGGGCATTGGGCGGATCGTCGTTGCTCACTGATATTCCCCAATCTGATCAGTGGCATTTGCAGGGTTGCGGACGTTACCATCCCATCAGGCGAGCTTTCGGAGAGACCGAGCCCATTTATCAAGTTAACTACATGGGAGGCTCAGGAGCGTGCTTGGGTAAGGCATCGAGAGCAGTTAGCCAAGGCACAGAGACGATAGCAATAGGATGTCCTTGATCAGGAGGCCGCTGAGGATGCTAATATGCCTCAGGCCGCAGCACTGCCTCCACCATCACCCGTTAATGTTGACACACAGATTTTGAGACAGATGTTTACCACTATGACTGGATCCAGCCGCGATATTCAGAGCCTCCAGCAGGCCTTTGGTGCTATGATTACGGATATGTAGTGAGTACACGATCGCATGGACACCACCCACACTTTTACGGTGAACATGCATTGAGAGACGCTCACATCGAGGAGGACCGTCGAGACACTGAGTGATCGGCTCAGCTTGTACTCAGGCCGAATGGATAGTCTCCAGCTGCGCGCTGACGAGATCGAGACTGAGGTGAGGGGGCAGTCTTTTCTGCTTAGAGAGATTCTGGCATGGCTACCTCCATCATCAGTAGATGATACAGTTGGACCGAGTTTTCTTCCACCGTCATCACCACCACCTCCGTTTTGATCAGGGGAGTCTTTACTAACCTCCCACATTTTGTTTTGTATAAGCGTTGTCTTTAAAATTCTGTATTCAATCACATTGAGGGCAATGTTTATATAAGTTTGGGGGTGGTCGAATTTGTACGACAAATTTAAGGATTCAGTACTTGCATTGAACTTTGCACTACTTGCTCATTATTCATCGATGTTGACATATGATTGCCTGTTTCTTTTTTCGTTGTTTACTAATTTTGTGTTTGTAAAAAAAAATGTTTTTGTTACTTATATCTCAGTATTTGCTTTGTTATTTTAATTTGCATGCTTGTGTGGATTTAATAGCCTTGTCGGCAATGATGTGAATATTGAAATATATATGAATTATGGATAGTGGAAATGGTACATGTCTAGATTAGCCAATACTTTTCTATGTAAAACTTGACATTTCTTGCGCACGATATTCATGTTTGGCTTGTTAAGTTGATGGTCGGGTTCATTTTTATTGGAGATTCAAACATGATATGTTACACCTGAACCACCTCTATTATGCTTAAAGATAGTCTATTATTTTAGTAGTTATGGTTTAGTTATTACGAGGGAGCATTGAGTTGAATAGGGATTCCGTGCATGAAAACTATATTGTGTGGATTGTTTAGACCAATGAGACGAAGATGAGGTGAAAGTAATAAGTTAGAGGTTGGTTTTTGAAACTAAGTGTTTAGAAAAATAGGTGCATGACATCAATTTTGTGAGGAAAACACTCTTTTCAAGCTTTAATGACTCGAGCAAGTAAGCCTGTAAGGGTGAATAAAAACCTAGTACCCTAAAATCAACTGATTTGGGCATCATCGGCTTAAAGCTCGCTACAGGGGTCATATAGAAAGCAAGAGGGAAAGAGTAAAAAGAAAATAGAGAAAACACATTTCTCGAGCCTTTATAACTTGAACAAATAAGCCTACAAGGGTGAATACAAACCTGGTGCCCTAAAGTTAACTGACTTGGGAGTCATCGGCCTAAAACTCGATGCAAGGGTTATATAGAAAGCAAATGAGAATGTGTTGAAAGAAAGAAAAAGAATAGAGTGAGAAAAGTGCCCCATGACATTTAGTCGATAGAATTGTACCTTTGATGCAAGGCAAGTAGTTTAGTTTAGTCTTAAAGTTTAAAACAATCAAAGAAATAGAAGAATCCCTGTTTGTTGAAGTGTGAACTTGTGATTGCAAGACCTATCCAAACTAAGAGAGGGTAAGAACTCAAGTTAATCAAATCTCAACTCTAGAACACACCCCGGGATAAGTGAGTAAAAAAATAAGTTTGGAGGGTGTGTATCTCTAGAGCGAAGAAAGGAAAACTTTGACTAACATAGGTCGGGATTTGAACCCATCATAAGTTGAATATGTTTGCATGAGTAGTGTACACAAGTCGAGCTATACATATGATAAGTAGAGATTGATTTGATTATGCATTGTTGAAACGGTTCACCATGTGATTACTGAATTCTAATCCTAAGATACGACAGGTTGTTAAACCATGTTTTGTTTAGAGTTAAGTCACATAGTTCAAGTTTAGGGGTTGATAAGTGCGTTTTATGCACTTATTTAGGTCATAAAATACCAACAATTGCTTATAATTATGTTGAAATATAGCTTAATTCTATATAAATTGTGTTTGTAGGACAATGTCGATGGAAATAACGAATAGTAAGTGAAAACGAGCAAGAAATGACCAAAACAGAAGAAAGTCAGTTCAGGGACGAAGATGCAATTATTCAAAAGTTGACCAGAAACCCAAATCAAGAATGAAAATGAACTAAGTACAAGATTGGTGACATCAAAGGATACTAGAAGGAAAAGAATGAAGAAAAGAGGTCAAAATGAGGAAGAACGAAGTTCAAGGACGAAATTGAGAAAAAAATGGAAGTTCTATGTACCATGCGGCCGTTAATTATTGTGCACGTTAATTATATGAATGCGATGACCTGTTTTATGCATTTGAAAGAAAGGAAATAGGTTCGACGTAGTATAAATTGTCATAGGGTCCGATAGGGAATAAAAATATACCCCTATGCCTTGTGTGAATCTTTAATTGTTCATAAAAGTTCATGCATTCTTTTTTGTTGGTATTCGTCCTAGAAATATAGTCGGATTGCACGATAGGATATATTTAACATTACTTGAGAGAGATTGTTAAATTCAATAGGAACGTTGATTTTTCAATATACAATCGTATTGTCAAATTGTAAAATTAGGATTGAAATAGATCGTTGCATGGGAATTCGTGTTCCTAGTGCATTTTTCTATTGTTAAGTTAATCAATTTGCATTTAAATTTCATATTGCATTCTAGTATAATCCGCATATAATTTAGCCAATTCATTCATAATAGCATTCATAATTTAGTTCGGTTATAATTTAGTATAAAACACTTAAAAACATATCTAGTTTCGGTTACTGTCAGGATAATTATTATTGAACTACTCAATCTTTGTTGGATCGGCAATCCGGACTCTAAAAGTCCACTTTATTACTTGCAACGAACTGTACACTTGCGGTGGTTTTAAATCGGAAAGTATTTTTGTGAACAGAAGGACTAACACCTAGGGAGCATCAATTCATTGAGATGATGTGAAATGGTGAATTTTTGCAAAAAGATCTGGATAAGGCCATAGAATATTTAGATGACCTAGCTGAAAAAACTCACACTTTGGACTGGACCTAGCGCCACTGAAAGTACTAATAGGTCACGACCCACAAGAAACCCTACTAGCACATGTATTTATTATCTTAGGGAGGAGTATAACCTTAGAGCCAAAGTAGAGCCCTTACTAGAGAACTTGAAATCCTACGTGCTAAGGACTTAAAGCCTACACAAACTGTTTCCCATGTTGAATGTCTAAGACCTTGTCTTATGCGTGGTGGAGTTTATCATCCAACACAAGTGTACCACTTTAGCTAAGATGATGGGGGTTTATGAGAAACACTTTAATGTCCTAGGCATGTACAAAAAGCCCTATGCTTTTTTTGCTGAAACCTACAATCCTGGTGGCGGAATCACCCCAGTCTCAGTTGGAAATTTGAAAACCATCAACCTACTCAGCCAAATAGAGCTTACACTACACCTTCATATTAGCCCACATGTTCTGGAAACTCTGTAGAGGACATTTTGCATGTTTTTATGGAGGCACAATGTAAAATCAACCTGAAATTTAAGACTATGATTACCCAAGTTGTTGAGAAAATCAAGGGAATGAAAAATCATATGTCCAAATTGACCAATGCCTTATGGTGTGCTGTCGTACACACCCAAAAATAAGTTCTTTAACTCCTAAAATTAATGTAGTAGTCGGAGTATGGGTCGATCCCACGAAGAGTGTGTGATTTAACGTGTTGTGCTTTGCATGCAATTATGGGGGAGATTTTGTGAGAAATTACGAGAATTGTAGAGAAATTAATTGAAAGCAATGTAAATTGGATTTATGAAAATAATTAGAAGACTATCCTTGATCTAGGTCCACTCCAGCATTAGAATATCCTAATTGATCATTGATCCATGAGAAAGATACTAATTCATATACTAAGCATTCATCGTTGGCTGAAAATCTTATTTCTCCTTAATTATAATTAATCAAACTTCAAGCAATTCAATTAGTCCTAATCATCAAATGACCCTAAACAAGCATTAGGATTTAATTCAACGATTGCATTGGGAGATAGAGAAATCAATGAACATAACAATATAATCTTAGAGAATTATATTTAATCATGCCAAACGTTCTTCCTAAGGATTAACAATTTCTAACGTAGTAAATCATCAATACTTAGTTGTTTCATAGATTAAATTCATCAAACAAATACGGATTTGAGAATTAACGTAGCAATAGATTGAAATAAACGAAAACTATCAAGATCTAGCATTCAAACATTCAATCCATAGAAATATACGCAGAAGAACATTTAATACCAGAAAACATGAATTAAAAACCTGATAATAAGTGGATCTCACAATTTTAATGATTCCAAGGCTTCGTTTTCCTCGATCAGGACTTGAAGATTTAGTTACACATGATGAAAAATAATTTAAAACCTAAAGAAGATGATGGGGAGCCTAGGTAGATGATGATTTTTTTGATTCCCGTCATCTGGTAGAGTTTTTAGGTCAAGAAACGTGTTTAGAATCCTTCCATAGATGAATTGGTCGCTTTCCAAAAATAGGGTAATTTTCCCAGAATCGCTTAGGCTTAACTCAAGCGGTCACTTAGGTTAGTCATTTAGCCTCCTTTGCATTTCGGTTGGGTCCTCCGAACTGCCGAGTGACCGCTTAGTAATGAAAACTAAGCGGTTGTGATGTTTTGGCCCTCAACTTTTCGATTTCTTCACTTTTTCACTTCTTTACTTCTTTTCTCTACTTTCTTCACTCAAAAACTTTATTTCCTCATCCAATTGATCTTTGATGCTTTCAATTCTTCATTTTATCTTCCGAGTCAACTTTTGGATGTTTACGATTTGGTCCCTGAACTTTTGTCTTCTTTCATTTTGGTCCCCTTTTTTTTGACTATTTTCTTCCAAATTACGCTTTATCCATTGATTTGCCACCTAAATCACGATATGGACATAATGAGTACATTTCGGCATCAATTTAGCACACGAGCGTAATAAATAATGGCAGAACATCATGCATTTTACATTTCTATCAAATTCCCCCATATTTAGCTTTTGCTCGTCCTCGGGCAAAATTCAAACTTTCAATTTCCCAAAAAAAAAAAAACCAAATTGTGGTATTCAAAAATTCATAACGTTTCATGACCAAATTTTTTCACAACCTATAATCAACTAGCAAGCATTCCCAAATGAAGATAGAGTAAACCAAACAAGTAGAACCTTACAGATATAATATGATCGCTCCACTCTCATGTGTTTAAAATAGGGTGAGTGTTTTGCTCAAAATCATTCCAATGAAAATGTTCTACCATAAGCTTGCATATCTTTTCATTCGCCACCATTTAGACAACATGCTCTACACAAATCATAAGGTCTTTTCGGGGTTGTAACGTGGCTTAAGGTTAGGGTGTGAAAAATATTCAAATAAGTGACTAAGAAACCCCAAAAACTAGTGGAGTAAAGATAATTGACTCAGCTCAACATAGATGGACACATGTAAGACCCAATCACTCCAAACAACGACTTCTTGATTTTCATGAATTCAACACAATCCACAAAATTTGGTGTGATGTCGTACGCACCCAAAAATAAGTTCCTTAACTCCTAAAATTAATGTAGTAGTGGGAGTAAGGTCGATCCCACGAAGAGTGTGTGATTTAACGTGTTGTGCTTTGCATGCAATTATGGGGGGATTTTGTGAGAAATTATTAGGATTGTAGAGAAATCAATTGAAAGCAATGTAAGGACCCTAAATTTTTTCAGCAGCCGCCCACTCCTCACCCTCACCAGCCGCCATCTATGGATCCATTTTCCACCACCTTCCGGCCACCTAGACCACTGGATATTAGTGCCATTGGAAAGCTCTTAAACTCCTTTATAATTCCCACCCAACATATACTCATAACACAACCGGAATCGACCAGAATATCACCTCAAACATAGCAACTTGAAAACATGGAAATTGCCATAATCTCCCTCTTCGGCGTCAATCTCGATCACGGTCTACCACCAGAGGGTTGCCCATACGCGGTCAACTCTAAGCAGTGTACTAATCGACCCCAAATAACATCTCAACTTTTTCCGGTCCCGCTGTGCGCGAAACAGGCCCCGAAAAATGTCAATTCCAGTGCCGTCCGGTGGAACCAAGACCCCGGCCCACATGAGTTAGACTCCCTCTGCACCCAGCGCATCTCTCCAGCCATGGGTCAACCCTAATTACTTCCAGAACTCAACGATTTCAGGGGAGAAATTTGAGCGGTGTACGAAAAATTCGGAACTAAGGAATTTGATGATTGTGTGATACTCCAAATGTTTAATTCAACCAGCAGAACTTCTTTTGATGATGGAAAAGTTATAGGTCATCATCCAATTGTTCCAATTTACACTCCAAATGTCGGATTAAATTCAAGCCATAACAAAAAACGAGATGAGCTATTTCCGGATGCAATTGATACTCATTCTGTTGTTACTATACCAAATTCGACCAAAATAAATGTAATTGAGGGTCACATGAATATGGGTAATCATCCAATTGTTAGAAACGAAGATCAATTGAACCCAAATTCGTCTCTCAATTCGCGGCAATTGAGCCCCCTTCAAATCCAAATTTCGAGGATTTGGTTACTACCCATGACAAGACATCACCACCAGTGAAGTCTATTATTTCCAATACACCTTTGGTGCCCTTGCCTCCTGTTAATAGCTTGGCAAATCTTACTGCCAACTTTGAACCATCATCATGGTTTAAACTCAAAATGGATTTTGCAGCCTCATCTCATACAAATGCATCAGCAAGTCCAAAATATTGGCACCGGGCCTAGCCCACCTCCGGTTGCCGACTCAAGTACCATCTCCCGAGCTGCCCACCAGGGCATAGCTCCGATCTTATCTAGACTGCCTACTGCTTCCTCTGGTACTCACAGTACTACTCAGGCTCTTCGTTCTTATGCTGTGGCTGTCAATAACCGACCGACAATTACTTAGGCCGAAAGGAGTCAAAGGAAATCATTTGGCACTGTACATCAGGCTCCCCAGGACTATAGAGATCACAACTTCATTGCTAAGGAACCATACATCCATCATGGTGAGCCCGCCATATTTTTTGATGAGTCAGACAAATTATTCTTGGCGGAGGCCTACATGTTTACGCTTGTAGGTAAATTTGTGCATCGTAAACCTTCTATGATTAAGGTACGTAAGAATTTTATGCGCTTTGGTTTTACTGGTGATTATGAGATCAGTCTAATTGATGATGTACATTATCATTCACATGACGCACGAGGATGACTATTCACGATTATTCCTCAAACCCACTTGGTATATCGACGGCTATCCTATGCGGGTCTTTAAATGGATTCCCAACTTTAACCCACAACATGAGGTTCCTATTGCTCCTGTCTGGATATCATTTCCTTTACTTCCTATTCATTTTCGGGCTAAGAGCACACATTTTGCTATAACTAAGGCAATTGGGCTTCCTCTTCGTATTGACGAAGCAACATCTGACCTTAGAAAACCCAGTGAGGGACGAGTATGTATTGAGGTAGATTTGGAATGTAGACTCCCTGATAGAGTATGGATAGAGAGAGAGAGAAAAGAAGAAGGGAGGATATTGGCAGCCTGTTGTATATGAGAAGGTGCCAGACTTTTGCTTCTAGCGTAGGCATTTTGGACAAGTGGATAAGAGTTGTTCTAATTGTTCACATCCCGCTCTACCTGCTGTGGCCACATTTGTTGCTGAGTCGACTTCTAGGCCTATTCCAATTTTAGCTAAGGATAAAGGTAAAGTGAAAGAGGTTGTAATAGCGCCTCACCAAAGATAGACACCAATTAAGATGAATCAAAAGAGACAGGACAGTACATCAGATGTGATCTCTCATTGCACCCCACAGATTGTGCCCTCTATTACTCCCAGTATCCCTACCACTGCAGTTACTACATCTCAGACAGTCTCTACACATAATGTTCTTCTTTATTTTACCTCGCCATCAATTATTAGCACTACTGGCCCACAAATTACTACTTCTCTGCCATCGGATCAATTTAAAGGTCCTCCTATTAGGTTTGATACTTAAAGTACTCCTGTTGTTACATCAATCACTCATCTTGGTAGTCCAATTTCGATCCCAATTAGCAGCACTCCAATGATTGTGGGTTCTACATATTTTGATCCTATTTTGGTAGATATGTTAGAGAGGCCGCAATACTCTATTGGTTCAGATGTGCCTATTATCTCCGCACATTTTCAGCAAAACAATGAGGCCCCTTTATCTACAGATCAATCGAATTCAGATGATTTTCCTCATTTTGAAGTTCATCAACAGGGTCCCTATCGTAGATCTTCTTCTGATGACTTAATAGGTATGGTTAGTAGGACAGAGGAGGATGGCTTTGTCCCCGTTGGTCGAAAGTGAATCTAAGAATCACTGACACTTCACTTCCTAGGATGGTGACTAGGAACTGGTCACAGGATACCTCTCCACGCACGTCTCGATGAGTATCATTATTTGGAATGTGAGAGGTGTAGCTAGTATAGCTACTCACAAACGTCTGAAAAAACTTATCTAGGTTCATCAGGTCTATATTTTGGTAATCTTAGTCCCTATGGTTTTGGAAAAGAGTTTTGATTTTGTTCGTCGATATCTAAACTTCGACTCTGGGGTTCATAATGTATCAAATAAGATTTGGGCCTTCTGGAATGTGGGTACTACCATTACTGTTATTGAGGACCATACACAGTTCTTGTATGTTAGAGTTTTAGATCCCAGATTTGCACGACCAATTTATCTAACACCTATATATGTAGCTTGTGAGGCCTTGATTAGGAGGGACTTGTGGACGGGTCTTCACCACATTTCCCTCTCCATGGATGATCCTTGGCTAGTCGGGGGAGAATTTAACGTTATTGCACATGAGAGTGAACGAACTAGTCATAGTAGACGAGGTCGTGGGTCTAATGCATTCTCTGATATAATGATGGACTGTGGCTTAGAGGATGCTGGATTTTATGGGTCTCAGTTCACTTGGACTAATGGCAAAATTAAAAAGATACTGGACAAAATTTTGATAAACTCTATAGCTACAGATTTTTGTAAACAGCTTACTGTGACGCATCTCAATCGAACTTCATCTGATCATTCACCACTACTTTTACATTGGATTTCTGATGAGGATTTGGGCCCTAGACCATTTCAATTTCTCAATGTTTGGACCAAGCATCATGATTTCTCAACCTTCATATCTCAGAAGTGGTCATTCCCTACCTATCTTATGGGGATGCCTGCTCTCTGGGAGAAGCACTTCAGGCTGAAACAGGGGCTACGGTGGTGGAATAGATGAGTATTCGGTAATATATTTCAGCGGATGAGAGAGGCTGAGGCGAGGGTCTACCAGGCAGAGATTGATATTGAGAGGGACCCTACACCAAAACACCGTAATGTACTTCATCATGCTCAAGCGGATTTGAATCGGACATTAACTATTGAGGAGGGCTTTTGGAAGCAAAAGTCCGGATCTCGTTGGGTATGTGAGGAGACCACAATACCTAATATTTTCATGCGAAGGTACAGGGACGACAGATTAGATCTCGAATCAGGACTATCACAACTCAGGGAGGGGAAGATTTTTTTACTCCGACAAACATACAGAGCTCGGCGACCTATTTTTTCCAGGATTTATTATCTGCTCCTTCGTAGCTGCTAGAGACCATTCGGCCTGATATCATACCCAGGATACTGACAGAGGCAGAAAATATGGCCCTGAACCGTTCCCTTTGATTGATGAGGTGTGGGAGGTGATTTTTAGCATTGATGCTAATAGTGTCGTGGGGCCTGATGGATTTTCATCCCTGTTCTACCAAAAGTGTTGGGATATTATACTGGAAGATGTGTACAATGCAATTATTGACTTCTTTGAAGGTGGTCATTTACCGCGAGGTTTTGCCTCTACGTCTATTGTTTTGCTCCCAAAGAGGGATAATTCTAGATGGACGGATTACCGACCTATTAGCCTATGCACGGTGTTCAACAAGCTTATCACAAAGCTGTTGAATACCAGATTGAGCTGTTTATTACCTCGTATTATTTTTCCTCAGCAGAGTGGTTTTGTCCCTGGTCGTCTCATTGGGGATAATGTATTGTTGACTCAGGAGCTTCTACACACATTGGATCATAGAGTGTGTAGAATATATACTATGCTGAAGCTTGATATGGCTAAAGCATATGATCGTATGGATTGGAGATTCATTTACTCTATTCTGGAGGCATTTGGTTTTGACCAATTATGGATTGACAAGATTAGACGGTGTATCTCAGAGTGTCAATTTTTAGTGCTTATGAATGGCCGCTCCTGTAGTTTCTTCTCATCTTCACGTGGTCTCAGACAGGGAGACCCTATATCCCTCTCCTTGTTTTTTATTGCTGCGGATTACTTCTCTCGACTGCTTACTCAGAGGTTCCATGCATACCCTAGCATGCAGTATCGACATGGAGGTATCGATCTAGTCTCTCATCTTGCTTTTGTTGACGATATAATTATATTCACCGACTATTTGGAGCACTACGAACTTGTATCTGGCCAATTGGTGATAAAGACAAGAGTGGTCTTATACTGCCCAGGCGGGCATCGAAAATTCAGATACAGAGGCTAGTCATTTTAACTGGATTTTCTCATCAGCGACAACCGTTCACTTACCTAGGAGTCCCTTTATTTAAGGGGGCTAAGAGGAGCATTCTTTTTGACGATCTCATTATGAAGATCAAGAGTAGAATTTCTGGATGGGCCTCAAGACTCCTTTCTACTGGTGGTAGGATCACTCTGTTGAGCTCAGTTCTCTGCTCCTTACCAATATATCTTTTTCAAATTCTACGACCTCCCAAGGTCGTGCTGAAAAAGATGGAGAGTATATTCGCGAGATTCTTGTGGGACTCTAAAGATCATGCACAACGCTTACATTGGCGGGGCTGGAAGGAGATTTGCCTCCCTACTGGTGTGACAGCCCGAATCCTTGACTAGTCGGGTGTCACTAAATAAAACTCAAATCCTTTCATAAGAAATACGAAATAAATATTTATTTTCTTCAATAAGTAAATAAATTGAAATTTCATTATATAACTGCAAAAAGTAGAATTTCAACATAACAACTAAATTAAAATTCAAAGTTGTGTGTTAAACAAAAAATAAATTTATTAATCCTAGCCCATTGTAATCTCCACGTTGACCGCCTCGAACCATTAATTGTCTGAAAGGGGGGAATAACATGGAGTGAGATTTTATGAAAATCTCAATAAGTATGCCATGAATTATTGTTGTGTATACTTTAAAGAAGCATATTAATCATACTCAACATAATGGAGACATAAGGATTTTACCGAACATAGGTGGTAAGAATTCTTATGTGTAGCGCTACTAAACTCCGGTACCCTTAACATAATCATAATCATATCGTATCATATCATATGGGACCCAAGATAATTTTCTTTAGATTTATAGCATAATAACATAGGTAGCGTACTTACCGTGAAAGAGAGAGTAGTAGAGATTCAATGAAGTTGCTTGATCCCTCTACAATTTCCGCCTCGGTTTTGTGTGTGTATGTGTGTATATTATTTGGACTAAAAGATAATAGTGAGTGGTAGCACGTGAGTGTGAATGAGGGGCTTTAAATAGAACAAGACTAGGCATGCATCATTAAGGAAAGAATCTATGATGTTGGTAGGCTATTATTCTATCATTGACAATTTGTTCCTTGAATTTTGTGAAATGAGCAAGAATCTCTCCCTCATCCCTCATATGAAAATTACATTCCATATAAACATGCATTCACACTATAATTACTTTAGATTAGGTCAATCATGAATAAGACAAAAGCAAAAATCAAGGATTTTATGCATTTATACTACAATTATCCTATCTTAGGTCAATCATGAATAAGACAAAAAGCATAAATCATGGGTTTTATATAAGGGTTTGACCAATCATTCAATCATTCATCAAAGGGTAAAAAACATGTGGGGAATTATATTTATA
The DNA here is from genome assembly GCA_019395295.1 of Osmanthus fragrans. NCBI lineage: Eukaryota > Viridiplantae > Streptophyta > Magnoliopsida > Lamiales > Oleaceae > Osmanthus > Osmanthus fragrans. The sequence goes on from CM033359.1 coordinate 11,525,576, forward strand.
CTAAGTTTGCTACAAGGTCCTAGAAGGTGGATTAACCCTTGAGTGAGCCCCTAAATTTTCAGTTTTGATAATTAGACCCAAAATTTCTAGTGTAGTTATTACAACTGGTGAGGGTGGATTAGGCTTCAGAAGACTTCATGATACGGTGGACACATTCTCCCTGAAGCTTTGGTAGTTATTCAGATCTCAAAGTTCTCTTTGGGCTCAGTTCTTATTGGGCAAATACTGTAGAGGGACACATCCGTCAATCGTACCTGTCCCTAATTCAGCATCTCCTATATGGAAGAGATTGAAGAAATTTGGACAACGTGTAGAACCATACATTGCATGGCAACTTAGGGCAGGTCAGATTTTCTTTTAGCATGACTGTTGGATGGGTCACACTACTCTAGCATCCATCTTTCTACACAGGTAGCATACATATGAGAGGGTGCAAGAATTTATTGAGGTGAATGGATGGAACTTCAACTGATTACTGCAGGCTCTTCCACCAGTTATGGCAGAGCAAATTGCGGAATTGCCGCTGTGTGTTGACATCCTAGATCGAAGTTTTTGGACACCTACATCGGATGGTAGATTTACCACCAAGTCAGCATGGGAGTTCATCTGTTCTAGCAGACCAGTGCAAGATTCATTTCGCCTAATTTGGAGCCATATCATACCTGCCAAAGTCTCATTCTTCTATTGGAGATTATGACAAGATTTGATTCCAGCGAATTTTATTATTCAGAGGAATATTGACAGTCAGTTGGCCTCTCGATGTCAGTATTGTTCAGAGCAGGTTTGGCAGCATTTCGGGGGTATATTTCAGATTACTATGATTGCATGTGAGAGCATTAGACAGAGATTTCTATGATGGCAATATTCAAGACAGTTTACCTGGAATGGGCACATTCGCATCATTATCCCTCTACTGATTTTCTGGTTTCTATGAACTGAGAGGAATGATGCAAAGCATAGGGATATTCGTATGAGACCTAGACGAATTATTTGGAGGGTATATCGCATGATCTCATTCCTACACATTGGAAGATTATTGCGACCACTACATTGGCATAATGACTTGCAGCTTGCTCCACTTTTTGGGATTATTATGACCCTCCTTCCATCTCTTCCCCATATTATAGTCTGGTGGCGCACTCCATCCATCAGATCTGTCAAGATCAATACTGATGGATGCGTCAAGGATGACATTGCAAGTGGAGGAGAAATCATCAGGGACCACACAGGAAAATGTATAAGGGCATTCATATTGATAGTGTAAGATACTGGAAGCAGAGCTCAGGGCTATCCTTGATGGAATACTATTGGCTGGAGGTGTATTATATTTAGACATTTGGGTTGAGGTAGATTCCAGTGCAGCCATCCACTGCATCATCAAAGGTGGAGGTCCATGGACTATCCAGGGTATACTTAGAAAGATTGCAGACATCATTTCCTTCGATAGAGCTACAGTTTCCCACATCTACAGAGAGGAAAACCAGGTTGTAGATGCTCTTGTAGTAGAGGGCTGGGATCATCGACAATACCAGATTTATGGATCGGCTGACCTACCACGACATATTAGGACACTTGTACAAATAGATAAACATGGATTTCCCAGCATTAGATTATGAATTGTAATCTCATTTATTTTTGTTTTTATCTTTAATTGCACCAAATTTCTTTGTAAGGAAGTAATACTTTATCTTTTACTGCTCTACATTAGCTCTTTAGCTTTTACTTTTATTGTAAGGGAAGTAGTCTTCCTCATTTACTGCTTTCTTTATTTCCACTTGTAACCACGATATTGCTCCGCCATAAGTGAGGGAAATTAATAAAATCTCGGAGGTACCGCCCTCTTTCAACTAAAAAATAAAAAAAATAAAAAATTGAAAGTAATGTAAATTGGATTTATGAAAATAATTAGAAAACTAACCTTGATTTAGGTCCACTCCACCATTGGAATATCATAATTGATCATTGATCCATGAGAAAAATACTAATTCATATTCTAAGCATTCATCGTTGGTTGAAAATCCTATTTCTCCTTAATTATAATTAATCAAATTTCAAGCAATTCAATTAGTCCTAATCATCAAATGAACCTAAACAAGCATTAGGATTTAATACAACGATTGCATTGGGAGATAGAGAAATCAATGAGCATAACAATATAATCATAGAAAATTATATTTAATCATGCCAAACGTTCTTCCTAAGGATTAACAATTTCTAACGTAGTAAATCGACAATACTTAGTTACTTCATAGATTAAATTCATCAAACAAATACGGATTTGAGAATTAATATAGCAATAGATTGAAATAAACGAAAACTATCAAGATCTAGCATTCAAACATTCAATCCATAGAAATATACGCAGAAGAACATTTAATACCAGAAGACATGAATAAAACCCTGAAAATAATGTGGATCTCACAATCAAATTGATTCCAAAGCTTCGTTTTCCTTGATCAAGACTTGAAGATTTAGTTACACATGATGAAAAACAATTTAAAACCTAAAGAAGATGATGGGGAGCCTAGGTAGATGATGATTTTTTTTTAATTCCCGTCCTCTGGTCGAGTTTTTAGGTCAAGAAACGCGTTTAGAATCCTTCCATAGATGAATTGGTGCTTTCCAAAAATAGGGTAATTTTCCTGGAATTTTGCCTAAGCGGTCGCTTAGGTTAGTGTTCACGAAAATACCGTTCGATTTAAAATCACCGCAAGTGTACGGTTCGTTACAAGTAATAAAGTGGACTTTTAGAGTCCGGATTGTCGATCCCACAGAGATTGAGTAGTTCAATATTAATTATCTCGACCTTAACCGAAACAAGATGAGTTTTTGATGTGTTTTTATACTAAAGACTGACTAACCTAAATTATAAAAACTACTGTGAATGAGTTTGGTAAACTAAATGCAAATTATCCTAGAATGCAATATGAAAGCCGAATGCAAATTTTATGAAATTAATATAATAAAAAACGCACTAGGATCCCGAATCACCAAACAAGTTCACTTTTAACTCCTATTTCACAAATTGATGACACGATGAATTGATTGAAGAATCAATGTTTCTAACTTATCCAACAATCTCTTTCGAGTAGAATTGAACCTATTCTAGCATACCATTTGACTATATTTCTATGACAAATGCAATATACAAGAATGCATAACGTTTTGTAAACACTTAGAGATTCACACAAAGCATAGCGGTATATTTCTATCCCCTATCGGATTTTACGATGATTTATACCTTGTAAAATCTATTTCCCTTCTTTCGAATGCATAAAATAGACCACCTAAACTCACATAATCACATGCATTTAATTATGGAGAAAATAAATTGTATATAAATCATTCAACATCCATCAAACGTGTTTAAATATCAAATTGCAAAATAGAAATTACAAGATCACATTGTGAGGTTCATCGTTCACCTAGTACTTGAAAAACTAGCCTAACATGATAGAAGTAAGAAAACAAAAGAAATAGGTTGGAGACGACATCACCCTGTTAATTCTTGAGTTAAATCTTGAATTTTGGGATGAATCTTCTTCTCCTTCCTTGTTGTCTTCCTCTCCAATGTGTAGAATATGTCAAAATATGCGTAGCCCCCGTTTCTGGTCGTGTTTAGGGTTTTAAAGGCGTCCTAGATTAGTTTCCATAAGAGTTTAACTTAAAAAAGGAAACCAGAATTTTCGGGTCAGAAATGAACCAAGCGACAGCTTGGTTATAAGCCAAGCGACCGCTTTGTTTGTAAAATTTGCCTCCTGGATTCCCTGAATGTACTTGGGCGACCGCTTGGGATTTGTGCCAAGCGACCGCTTGGAACAACTTTTTTTTTTCGCTGGATAGCTTTCGGTATTTTGATCATAACTTTCTCCACGGGTGTCCGATTGAAGTGATTCAAAGTGCGTTAGAAATACAACTCAAAGATCTACAATTTTGCTTCAGATACCATCTTCCAATTCGATCGTTTACCATGTCAAATATGGGTCACAATATGAGACTAAAAATCGGTGCATAACTTTTCGATTAGAAATTGATGTATGATCATACTTTGACGATATTTCATCCCTTTGATGTCTTATTTCAACCAATTGAATCCTAGTACTCTTGAATCTTCATTCCATCATCCGTCACATCTACGGATTGTTTTTATGTTGTTCATTTTGATCCCCGAACTTTCATTTTCTTCCATTTTGATCATTTTTCGCTCGTTTTCACATACTTCTCGTTATATCCATCGATATATTCCTGTAAACACAATTTATATAGAATTAAGCCATATTTCAATCATAATTACAGTTAATTGTCCATGTTTTGTGACCTAAATAAGTGTGTAAAACGCACTTATCAAACCCCCCAAACTTGAACTATTGTTTGTCCTCAAACAAGGTGGTGACTTAACTCTAAACAAAACATGGTTTAACAACCTGCCGTGTCTCAGAATTAGAAGTTAGTAGTAACATAATAAACAGTATCAACAGTGCACAATCAAATCAACCTCCACTTATAATATGCAACCTGACGTGTGTGTGTGTATACTCATGCAAACATGCTCAGTTTCTAATAGACTCAACACCCGACCTTCAGTAGTCAAATTTTTCCTTTCTTCGCTCGAGAGATACACACCCCCCAAACTTATTCTTTTACTCACTTTTCCCGGGGTATGTTCTATACTTAAGATCTGGTTAACTTAAATTCTCACCCTCTCTTAGTTTGGATAGGTCTCGCAATCTCAAGTTTACACTTCAACAAGCAGAGATTCTCCTATTTCTTTGATTGTTTCAACCTCTAAAACTCAAATAAGTTACTTGCCTTACATCAAAGGTACAATTCTATCAACTAAATGTCATGGGGCACTTTTCTCACTCTATTTTTTTTTCTTTGCAAACACATTCTCATTTGCTTTCTATATAACCCATGTATCAAACTTTAGGCCGATGACTCCCAAATCAGTTGATTTCAGGGCACCAGGTTTGTAATCACCCTTACAGGCTTACTTGCTCAAGTTATAAAGGCTCGAGAAATGTATTTTCTCTCTTTTCTTTTGACTCTTTCCCTCTTGCTTTCTATATGACCCCTGTATCGAGCTTTAGGCTGATGACTCCCAAATCAGTTGATTTTAGGGCACCAGATTTTTATTCATCCTTTCAGGCTTAATTGCTCGAGTCATAAAGGCTTGAAAAGAGTGTTTTCCTCACAAAAATTTATGTAAACCCCTATTTTTTTTAGACACTTAGTTTCAAGAACCGACCCCTAATTTCAGGCTTTCGCCTAATTTTTGTCTCATCAGCTTACACAATCCACACAATTCAGTTTTCATGCATGGAATCTCTACTCATCTCAATGTTCCCTTGCAATAACTAGTCCTCCAAACCACTAAAGCAATGGAATATTTTTAAGCATAGAGGAGGTAATTCAGGTGTAACCTATCATGTTCTGATCTCCTATAAAAACTGAACCCAATCATCAACTTAACATGTCAAACATGAGTTTCGTGCGCAAGAAATGTCAAGTATCACACACATAAGCATTGGCTAATCTAGACATGCACAATTTCCACTATCCATAGTTCATACCTATTCCACTATTCACATCATTGCCGGCAAGGCTATTAAACCCACACAAGCACACAAATTGAACTAACTGAACAAATACTAAAACAGAATGTCAAAAACGAAATATTTTTTTTTATTTTTTTTTTAACAAACACACAAAAGCAGTAAACATCGATGAATAGCGAAAAAGTAATGAAACGTCCACCAATTTTGTCATACAAATTCTACCACCTCCCAAACTTGAACTAAGCATTGTCCTCAATGTGTAAAGTGTAAGAGTTAAATACAGAATTTGAATGACAAAGCTCAAACAAAATAAAATATGGGGGTATGAAAACTCCCCTGATCAGCATGGAGGCGGTGGTGAAGATGGTGGAGGAAACTGAGTCTCGATATGCTATTTCCAAGTGGTGGAGACAACATTTTTCCTTAGGAATTTTTTTATGGTGCAATCCTACAAAGGACGAAAGTTGGCCTGCATAATGGAAATTGATAGAAGAGGTGAACGATGATCTAAAACTACTAAAAATGCATAAAATCATGAAAAAATTTCTAATCTAATGCATAAAACGAAATAAATAAAAGGGTAGAAACGTTGGGTTGCCTCCCAACAAGCGCTAGTTTATAGTCTATAGCTCGACTATACCGTTCTAGTTTGATTTCGGTGGTGTGAGAGCAACTTTTTCAACGACCATTTCTTTCTTACTGCAGCTTTCCTCCAGATTTTAACCACACCTTTATCCATGTCTTTTGATTTCTCCTCATCTCCTGCCTCAAAATCCACAATGTAGGCTTCTTGCTTCTCGTAATTTTGAGTGAGTTGAGTATGCACATTATGAACATTAGCAGTGTTTGAAGAGTATTGAGAAATAGTGTTGTCCTGCGCCGCATCCTCTACCACATCAATTTGATAGCACTTATCTGACTCGGTATGGAAGTCCATGGCTTTGAACACAAGAAATGTGATCTGTTCTTCGCCAAGTCTCAGATTTAATTCTCCCTTTTGAACATCAATTAGAGCTCTGCTGGTAGCTAGGAATGGTCTGCCCAAAATAAGTGGAACATTCTTGTCTTCTTCCATATCCAGAATGAGGAAATCGGCTGGGAAAATGAATTTGTCCACCTTGATCAGTACGTCTTCAATTATCCCCCTCGGATGTGTCAATGATCGATCAGCTAATTGCAGCATCACCGTGGTTGCTTTTGCCTCGCCTAATCCAAGTTTTCTGAAAACAGAAAGAGGCATCAGATTAATACTGGCACCAAGATCACATAGAGCTTTATCAAAATGGCATTCACCAATAGTGCAAGGTACAGTAAAACTCCCTGGATCTTTCAGTTTTGGTGGGAGCTTTTTCTGAATAAGAGCACTGCACTCCTCTGTTAGCATAACTGTCTCATGTTCCTCTAGCTTTCGTTTCTTGGAGATAACGTCCTTCAGGAATTTGGCGTAGTTAGGCATTTTGAACAGTGCTTCCGCGAATGGGATGTTGATATGGAGCTTTGTGAAAATTTCGAGGAATTTTTTGTACTGTTGCTCCCATTTATGCTTTTTCAACCTCTGAGGGAATGGAATTGGTGGCTCGTAAGGATTGATTGGGGCAGGTGTTTTATTCTGTGATGTATCTGAACCTTCCCTTGGAGATGTCTCTTTTGTTTGTTCAGTTTTTTCCTTCTCTGAAGATGATAGTGTATCTTTATTTTCACCCAGTCTCTTCACAGTGATCTCTGGTAGTTGAACCCCACTTCTTGTAGTAATGGCTTGATATTGTTCCCTGGGATTCACTTCGGTATTGCTGGGTAGAGTTCCTGGTGCCCTGCTTATCATAGCAAATGCCATCTGCCCCATTTGAATCTCCAAATTTTTAATTGCAGACTTTTGTTCTTGGAGAGTGGCTTCTGTCTTCTTCATAAATTGATTGTTGGATTCCATGTACTGATGAGTTGTTTCTATGAATTTTCTAAGCACTTCTTCCAACTGTGGCTTCTTCTCCTGCTGCTGAAATTGATCCTGTGGTCTGTTCTGGTTCTGATTTTGATTTTGATTCTGATTACTCCACGAGAAATTTTGGTGCTTTCTCCACCCCGGATTATATGTCTCAGAATTCGGGTTGTTCTGCTGGCATTGACCCCATTGCACATAATCCACATGCTCTACCTCCTGTGTGAGAATTGGACAATTTGAAGTAGTGTGATCAGCTCCACACTCCCCACAACTTGGTTTCTTGACAGTTGCTGCATTGGCGGTCTGTGACATGCTGTCAACCTTATGGAATAGTGAATCAATTCTCGCCGACAAAGCTGAAATAGTGTCCACCTCGAACACACCCGGTGCCTTCTTCTGAACTGCTCGTTCTGAAGACCACATGGCTGAAGTAGTAGCCACAGTCTCAAATAGCTTCAGTGCATCATCAACTGTCCTAGTAGACACCGACCCATTAGATGAAGAATCTATATTGCTTTTGAAAGATGGAAGCAGTCCCGCATAAAAGTATTGGACCTGGAGTCCCTTGCTGATACCGTGATGTGGACACTTCCGAAGCATGTTCTTGAACCTGTTCCAAGCTTCATCAAATGATTCATACTCCCCTTGATGGAAAATAGAGATATCATGCTTCAGTTTTGCAATCTTGGCTGGTGGAAAGAACTTGGTACAGAACTTTTGAGCAAGATCATTCCAAGTTGTGATACTAGCAATCGGTTGAGAATCCAGCCATTCAAGTGCTTTGTCACGCAATGTGTGTGGAAATAGCCTCAAACGGATGGCATCATCTGAGATACCCTGATATTTGAAGTGTTGGCACATCTCCAAGAATCTAGAGACGTGTGTATGCGGGTTTTCCTCAGCTCTCCCATAAAACTGATGCCCATTCTGAAACAAGTGTATGACGTTGGTCTTCAATTGGAAGTTTTGTTGCCCAAATGGTGGGTACACGATACTAGACTGGCTCTGAATGATCTGGGGAATCATGAAATCCCCTACAAGCATGTTTCCTTCGTCCATAGCTTCCTCCTCGTTAGCCGGAATTACTGGATTATGTCATTCGTTAGCCATTTGCTGTTGTTGTACTATTCTAGCTTCTCTTTGCAATTGGTGAAAAGTATGCTTGATTTCTGGATCAGTTGGAATCAATTCCCTTCCAATCGATCTTAGCATGCAAATCTGAAATAGCCAAAATTGCTCAAAAGTTAGCAAAAGTCGAAGTAACGAAGTTTAACAGGTTATCTAACTAAACTAGAATAAAAATAAAAAGAAAATTTCGAATTAGTGTCTAAATAACTAAAATTAAACTAAAATTCAATCCCCGGCAACGGCGCCAAAAAACTTGTTCACGAAAATACCGTTCGATTTAAAATCACCGCAAGTGTACGGTTCGTTACAAGTAATAAAGTGGACTTTTAGAGTCCGGATTGTCGATCCCACAGAGATTGAGTAGTTCAATATTAATTATCTCGACCTTAACCGAAACAAGATGAGTTTTTGATGTGTTTTTATACTAAAGACTGACTAACCTAAATTATAAAAACTACTGTGAATGAGTTTGGTAAACTAAATGCAAATTATCCTAGAATGCAATATGAAAGCCGAATGCAAATTTTATGAAATTAATATAATAAAAAACGCACTAGGATCCCGAATCACCAAACAAGTTCACTTTTAACTCCTATTTCACAAATTGATGATACGATGAATTGATTGAAGAATCAATGTTTCTAACTTATCCAACAATCTCTTTCGAGTAGAATTGAACCTATTCTAGCATACCATTTGACTATATTTCTATGACAAATGCAATATACAAGAATGCATAACGTTTTGTAAACACTTAGAGATTCACACAAAGCATAGCGGTATATTTCTATCCCCTATCGGACTTTACGATGATTTATACCTTGTAAAATCTATTTCCCTTCTTTCGAATGCATAAAATAGACCACCTAAACTCACATAATCACATGCATTTAATTATGGAGAAAATAAATTGTATATAAATCATTCAACATCCATCAAACGTGTTTAAATATCAAATTGCAAAATAGAAATTACAAGATCACATTGTGAGGTTCATCGTTCACCTAGTACTTGAAAAACTAGCCTAACATGATAGAAGTAAGAAAACAAAAGAAATAGGTTGGAGACGACATCACCCTGTTAATTCTTGAGTTAAATCTTGAATTTTGGGATGAATCTTCTTCTCCTTCCTTGTTGTCTTCCTCTCCAATGTGTAGAATATGTCAAAATATGCGTAGCCCCCGTTTCTGGTCGTGTTTAGGGTTTTAAAGGCGTCCTAGATTAGTTTCCATAAGAGTTTAACTTAAAAAAGGAAACCAGAATTTTCGGGTCAGAAATGAACCAAGCGACCACTTGGTTTGTAAAATTTGCCTCCTGGATTCCCTGAATGTACTTGGGCGACCGCTTGGGATTTGTGCCAAGCGACCGCTTGGAACAACTTTTTTTTTTCGCTGGATAGCTTTCGGTATTTTGATCATAACTTTCTCCACGGGTGTCCGATTGAAGTGATTCAAAGTGCGTTAGAAATACAACTCAAAGATCTACAATTTTGCTTCAGATACCATCTTCCAATTCGATCTTTTACCATGTAAAATATGGGTCGCAATATGAGACTAAAAATCGGTGCATAACTTTTCGATTAGAAATTGATGTATGATCATACTTTGACGATATTTCATCCCTTTGATGTCTTATTTCAACCAATTGAATCCTAGTACTCTTGAATCTTCATTCCATCATCCGTCACATCTACGGATTGTTTTTATGTTGTTCATTTTGATCCCCGAACTTTCATTTTCTTCCATTTTGATCATTTTTCGCTCGTTTTCACATACTTCTCGTTATATCCATCGATATATTCCTATAAACACAATTTATATAGAATTAAGCCATATTTCAATCATAATTGCAGTTAATTGTCCATGTTTTGTGACCTAAATAAGTGTGTAAAACGCACTTATCAGTTAGTCATTTAGCCTCCTTTGGATTTCGGTCGGGGGGGAAGCAACCGTTTCCCCGAACTGCCTAGCGACCGCTTAGTTATGAAAACATAGCGTTGTGATGTTTTGGCCCTCAACTTCTCGATTTCTTCACCTTTTCACTTCTTTACTTCTTTTCTCGACTTTCTTCACTCAAAAACTTTATTTCCTCATCCAATTGATCTTTGAAGCTTTCAATTCTTCATTTTATCTTCCGAGTTAACTTTTGGATATTTGCAATTTGGTTCCTGAACTTTTGTGTTCTTTCATTTTGGACATTTTTTTTGACTATTTTCTTCCAAATTAGGCTTTAGCTGTTGATTTGCTACCTAAATCACAATATGGACATAATGAGTACATTTCGGCCTCAATTTAGCACACGAGCGTAATAAATAATGGGAGAAAATCATGCATTTTACAATCCTATCACTTAGCTGTAGTGGAACGTGGGAGATTTTCAACTCAAGCTCAACCAAATCCTAATGGACAACACATGGCACAAACCTCATGCTCAGAAGAAAACAACTTTAAGTAAGTAAATGACATAACCACTCGGTCTTGGAAGGTTATAGAACCAATCCCCAAGCCTAGGAAAGAGGAAAATTATCACTTTTTTCTCAAATTTGCTCAAGAACATCATGGAGAACTAATCTATTGGTGAAGCAAGGGAGAAACTCAATCGGATTCGGTGATTTCAACACTTTTCATTCCTCATTTTGAACTTTTCATGTTGTGAACAATTTCAGACTTAGTTTTTCTTTCTTGTGGATTTACTCTAAAATTGGTTTAATGACTATGAGATTGCTCATGGATTTAATCACATTTTTTCCATTGTTTGATTGAATTACTTATTGAATTTCAATTTTAGTTATTTATTGGTATGATTAAATATTGCCTTATGCTATACATATATGGTTGATTTGTAATCTGATTTCAATAAATAATTGAGGAAATTGTTAAAGGAAATCTAATTTCTAGGATTATTTTTAAAATTAATTGGTTTGAACGATAAATTCTCCTATTAGAGTGTCAGGATGAAGGCCTCCAATTGTGTTATAAAAATGGATGATTTATGTTGAATGATCCGAACCGAATGAGGGAATTTTGATGCTTCACTACCTTAAATCATTGATTTTAATTCTACTATTTCAAGCATTGATCTTAATTTCCTAAGGGACAACACCTGGCACAAACCTCATGCTCAGAAGAAAACAACGTTAAGTAAGTAAATGGCATAACCACTCGGTCTGGGAAGGTTATAAAACCAATTCCCAAGCCTAGGGAAGAGGAAAATGACCCTAGTGATTCAGAATAGAGTAGTCCTAGAGAAGAGGCAGTGGAAAACCCAACTAGAGTTCCTTTTCCCCAAGCTCTCAAACCTACCCTAAAAGCTGCTAGTCAACACAATTAGATCTTGGAACACCTCAAACAAGTAAAAATCAATCTACCTCTCTTGCATGTGATTTTCTAGGTTCCTACATACACTAAAGTCCTCAAAGACTCGTGCACTGTGAAGAGAAAACACCATGTCAAGAAAATTGCTTTCTTAATTGAACAAGCGAGTGTTGTGATTCAACAAAGGATCCCACCAAAGTATAAGGACCCTAGTTGTCCTACTGTTTCTTGCTTCATCGAGAACCATGAGTTTCCACAAGCTCTTCTAGTGTCAACATCATGCCTTATGCAATTTACTTGTTATTAAGTTTCGATGAGATAAAACCTACATTTATGGTTTTACAATTGGCTGATCGGTCCACTATAAAACCAAGAAGAGTAGTTGAGTATGTCTTGGTACAAATTGATAAATTTACTACCCTGTTGATTTCTCGATTTTAGACTTAAAAGTTGATGTAAATGTTAATTCTAAAATTTGTATCATTCTTGGTAGGCCATTTCTTGCCACAGTTAATGCCTTATAAATTGTAGGAATGGTTTAATGAAGCTATCTTTTAGGAATATGACCTTAGAAGTCAATATTTTTCACATCACTAAGCAGCCTAAGGAAGATAATGAGTGTCATCAAACATACATGATTGATGCGCTCACTCAGGAGAAAGCACCTACAACTACTAATTCTGATCCCTCTAACTCATTTCTTTTAAATTTTAAAATTCTAGCAAGTTGTAATTTTGAGAAATATGCTAACATTTGTGCTGTTTTTGTAAAATTCCAGGACTATGGGACATCACCATGGCTGCCCAAGTTCAAAGAATTGCCAGAAAAGACTGGAGGACTACAATGATCAAGCATTGAGAGCCCTAAACCAGAGTTGAAATCATTGCCCCCAGGACTGAAATATGTGTTTCTAGGACCAGGTGACACTTTTTTGTAATTATTTCCTCAGAATTGAAAGCATTACAAGGTACACAACTTTTAAATGTTCTAAATGAGCATAAATCTACATTAGCCTAGACCATAACTGATATTAAGGGTATTAGTCCTTTAATTTTCTCACATAGGATTCACCTAGAGGATGGAAACCAGCCCTAGAAGAGAACCACAACGTAGGTTGAACCCCACGATGAAAGAAGTGGTAAAGAATGAGGTGCTTAAATTGTTAGATGCATGAATCATTTACCCAATTGCAGTTAGTAAATGGGTTAGTCCTACTATCAAATCGAAATAGCATTAGAAGACCAGGAAAAGACCACATTAACTTGTCTATTTGGTACTTATGCATTCCGTAGGATGCCATTTAGACTTTGTAACGCTCATGCTATATTTAAAAGTTGCATGATGAGCATATTTAGTGACATGGTAGAAAATTGCATGGAAGTTTTCATGGATGAATGGACTATTTTTGGAACTTTTTTTGATGCATGCCTACTGAATTTGAAGTGAGTTTTGACCTGATGTGAGGAAAAATGGTTAGTTTTGAATTGGGAGAAATGTCATTTCATGGTACCTTCAAGAATTGTCTTAGGGCATGTAATTTCTTCTAAAGGGATAGAGGTTGATAAATCTAAGGTTGAATTAATCTTTAAATTGCCTATACCTAAGACAGTAGAAGAAATTAGATCATTTTTCGACCATGCAGGATTTTATAGGAGGTTCATATAGAATTTTTCATCAATATCTAAACCATTATGTAACCTTCTAAGCAAAGATGTGACTTTTGAATGGAGGCGTTCGAAATGCTAATTGGAAAACTAACCTCAGCTCCTACAATGCAACCACCTTATTGGACATTGTCACTTGAAATTATGTGTGATGCAAGTGATTTTGCGGTAGGTGCTCTCCTTGGGCAACGAAGGGAATGTAAACCTTTTGTAATTTTCTACGCTAGTAGGACTTTAAATAGTGTTCAAATGAACTATTCCACTACTGAAAAATAGTTACTAGCTGTAGTTTTTGCTCAAGATAAGTTTCGTTCTTATTTGATTGGGTCTCCTATTACAATTTTCACATATCATGCAGCCCTAAGTATCTTCTTGCACGATTAATAAGATGGATTCTACTTTTGTAGGAATTTGATATCACCGTCAAAGACAAAAAAAAAAAAAAGAGGGGAAAACGTGGTGACAAACCATTTGTTAAGGCTGACTTTTGAAACAACACTAACCCTTGCCAATTAGAGATGAATTTCATATCAAAATTTATTGTTTGTTTCTTCTCTATCATGATTGCTCATATTGTACATTACTTGGCTGTAGATAAAATCCTGAGAGAGTGGAGTGCACAAGACAAGAGAAAGTTCATGGTTAAGGTATGCAATTTTTATTGCCATGACCTCTATTTATTTAAATACTGGCCCGATAAGATTTTGAGACGTTGTGTCCCTAATGAGGAGATACCTAGCTTACTCAATTTTTTTCGTGCCCAAGCATGTGTAGGCCATTTTTCTATGAAAAAGATTGTTACAAAAATTTTGCAATATAGTTTTTACTGGCCCACCTTGTTTAAAGACACCAATGCCTATTGTAGATCTTGTCAAAAAATCGGTGCTTTGTCACAATGTAATATGATGCCTTTAAATCCAATCTTAGTGATAGAGATATTTGATTGTTAGGGAATTGACTTTATGGGACACTTTTCACATTCTTTTGGTTTTGTATATCATTGTGGCAGTATAATATGTGTCTAAATGGGTAGAAATAGCAGCTTGTAGGACTAATGATAATAAAAAGATTCTTAAGATTCTTAAAGAAAATGTCTTGTCTAGGTTTGGCACTCCACGAGTTATTATTAATGATAGAGGCACACACTTTTGTAACCGTTCATTTGAAGCACTATTGAAAATACAAGGAAGCAAGGCAAGCTAGGCTTCTAGAGATTGTTCATAAAATTTCTACTACCTATCTCCCCCAAACTAGTGAACAAGTGAAATTGGCTAATAGGTATATTAAACAAATCTTGGAAAAAATGGTGAATCCCAATCGTAAAGATTGGTCGTTAAGACTGAATGATGCACTTTGGACTTATCGTACAACTTTTAAGACCTTCTTAGGCATGTCACCTTATATACTTGTTTTTGGAAAGCCTTGCCACTTATTTATAGAGCTTGAGCACCGAGCCTATTGGGCCATCAAGCATTTCAACTTCGATCTAGATGAGGTGGTAAACATAGGAAATTGCAATTAACTGAGTTGGAGGAGTTAAGAAATGATGATTATGAGAGTTCTAGAATCTACAAGTCAAAAATGAAAGCATTTCATGATAAACACATTTTGAGAAAAACTTTCGAACTAAACCAGAAAGTGTACTTGTATGATTCTAGACTCCAAAACACCCACAAAAACTTTTCGCTCTAGATGGACTGGCCCCTCTGTGGTAAAATGAGTTTTTGAAAATGGGACGGTTGAAATTGAGGACCCTAACAATGGTAGGGTATTCAAAGTGAATGGACAACATCTCAAGATAGTTATGGGCAACAGGTGTCTGCGGTTCAAGAAATTCTTTTTGCAGACCTGGTTACCATCTTTGACATCAACTAGGTATGTCTTTCATTTTGATTCATGTATATTAGTTTTAAGATTTTTCTTTTAGGTATGTTTTTAATTTTTTAGGTTTATCTCCATTCCCTACATTACCATTTCAATCGAGAACTTTCAGGTTAATCGTCTTTCAAGCTTTATGTTGATTTACTTCAGTATTCAGGTGATATCCTTCTTTTTTTTGGCTGAGATGTAAGAGTTGGTTGGGGGAAGAGTTAATTTGAATTTTGTTGTGCATTGCATGATGAATTGCATGAACATCATGAAATTTTGTGGTGGCTAGATTTTGAAAAATAATTTGTTTAAGTCTTTGACTTGCTGCATGATTGTGTTCTTGAATGAAAAAAATATGCCACTACGAGTTTTTTTTTTTTTTATGAGAATCTAGATGTCAAGACACTTGCTAATTTTTTTCGTGCACACAAGACTTGTGGTAAGATGGTAGTTTGACACATTTAGCTAGAAGAGTCTCGTGTTGAAGTTTTCATGTGAGAGAATTGGTGAGGATTAGAGCTACCACATACAAAAAAATGGTAATAAGTTTTCATTGATTTCTTGAACTGGAACCTTCTTTTGAGAATAACATTACATGGTCTGTGGTAAGATGATGGATTATACTTGGAAATGATGATGGCCAATTTAGAATTGAATCTGAGCTTTTCGAGCCAACTTTTCTTATTATTATAACCCCCTAGTAGCTACTTTGAGCCAATACACATATATAACCGTTTCTTTCCAAGCACCTATGTTATCCATACCTCCTCAAATTTGGAAAATAGACAATAAACATCTTTTTCAGCCTTTATGCTTCCAAGTATATAGTGGGTATTGAATGTTCATTTGAGAAGAACAGTAACGAAGAAAGGGATAGGAGTTGATAAGTGCTCAAGTGAAGCGATAAAACATTAAAGAGAATGAAAATAAGAAGTGGGAGAATTTTGAAAAAATGATGAGAAAAAAGAAAGAGAAAAATGACAAAGAAAGGAAAAAGTGGACTGATGTTGGGAATTGAAATGTTGAGGAATGAATTGAGTAAAGGACATGTTCTATTGAAATGATTGATGAGATGCCTAACTATCTACTTGGAAGTCCTTGAATTCTTTTTGCCCTTATTTTCATATAGCCCAACATAATCCTCATTACAACCTTCTGCATTGGTTGTTTTGATCCCATGTAGGGT
Source organism: Osmanthus fragrans (assembly GCA_019395295.1). Classification (NCBI taxonomy): domain Eukaryota; kingdom Viridiplantae; phylum Streptophyta; class Magnoliopsida; order Lamiales; family Oleaceae; genus Osmanthus; species Osmanthus fragrans. Next base: position 11,542,234 of record CM033359.1, read on the forward strand.
TGTGGTAAGAAGATGAATTTTCAATTGATAGTGTGCCTATTATAAGATCAATGTTTGCTTGTTCTTGTCCATAAATACTTAAGCATCCTTGTTTTGAGTGTATATCTACCTCGGCTCCATAGAGAGAAACCCTGCACTAAATACTTTGATACCCGTGAGTTATGGGGTTAAACCTCTAGCTCGAGACATACTAGATGTTGCATATGTTAGGGTTGGCGGTAAGATGACTATGACTTGACACACACTCATACATTTGTAAGTGTTTTTGATATCCTGATAATCATGACACTTGCTAACTTCTTATAATGTTGAGTTTGAAAAGAGCATGAAATGTGGTTGAATTGGAACTTAACAATTTAAATTGTAACATAGAAAAGTCCTTAATTTGTCTTGTTTTGGATTAAATTGCTAGGGACTAGCAATAAGCAAGTTGGGAGGTGTGATAATGTTATAAATTGTAAAGTTTTTCATCCATTCATACTTACATTTTTTACGATAAATTGATGCCTAAATGCACAAGTACCTTTATATTTTGATTTAGCTTGCAAATGGATGAAAACGGTGGAAATTGGAATAAACAAGTGAAAATGACTAAAGTGGAAGAAAAAGAAAGTCCAGGGACCAAGTTGAAAATAATTCATAGATGAGATGAACGATGGAATGAAAATTTGAGAGTGTCAAGGATCAATCGGATGAGGAAAAAAGTCAAAGTGATGAAATATAGTGGAATTATTATCACATACAAACTTTTATGCGAAATGGTTATGCTCCAGATTTTTAATATCTGTTTGAGACCCATTTTGGCATAGCAAACTTTTGAATTGGAAAGTCCATCTTCAAAAAAATTGTAGCCCATTGCGTTAACTTTCCAATGCACTTTGAATCGCCTCAATCGGACATCGAGAGAGAACTTTATGGCCAAAGTACTGAAAACTGTCCAGCAAAGAAAAATGACGACAACCATGCTACCGTAGCCATTTGTTCCATGCGGTCGCTGGTGGTTCAGCGAGTCCAAGGGCTGAAATCTCAACAACCATGCGACCACAACTATTAATATCATGCGGTTGCACAGTTCATTCCCGATGCGCGATTTTTGGTGTCCTAATTTCAATAAAACTCTTATGGAAATACGCCTCATTCAGGATATTTAAACCCTAGAATGTCCCAGAACGGAAGGAGACATCTCCACACTCATTTTTCTCTGATTTTTACATAAGATTTCCGTGGAAACTTAAAGATCTCGGTAAAGCTACGAAGGAACTCAATTGGTTTTGGTGATTTCAATATCTTCTTATTCATGTAATTTGCTTTTTCATTATTGAACAATTCTAGGGTTTAGATTTTTCTTTCCATAAATTTGTTTTGAAATTTGCTCAACTTTTATTAGATTTTCATGGATTCAGTCATGCCTTCTCCATTTAACAAGTGTAATATTTGTTGAATCTCAATTTCAATTAATTGTATTGGTGTGATTTCTTACTACCTTAGCTCGAAGTATATGCTTGATTTTGAATCTTATTCCAATAATTAAACGTGGAAATGTGTTTTAGGAAGTTTATACCCTGGAATTACTGTAGATTTAAGTTGGGTTTCAATGACAAATTTTTCGGTTAGAGAGTTAGGCAAAACGTCTCTAATTGAGTAAAACAAATGAATAATTGATGTTGAATGATCCAAACTAATTGAGGGAATTCCGATGCTTTACTAATTCGAACCTTGATATTTAAATTTCGTTTCAACGGATAACAAAGTATTTTCATACAATTCATGAGAACCCTAATTTGTTGAATCATTTGAGTAATCCTTCCATCTTCCTGTGAAATCAACACCTCAAAGCTGTGTTACAACTACCGCATAATTCTTTGGGGCGTAATCAACATGATTGATTAGACCATCTCAGATAACAATGATGAAAAAATTATTAAAAATTTGAATAGATGTTAATTGAATAATCAAAAGATTCTTCAATCCAATGAATTCACATCTAATGCTTGTTCTTTGTATCATAAATTAATCATTGATCATCACTAGCTGAAGCTAAGACTAATTTTCTATAATCTTGAAAATTATTTAGGGTGATAAATGAATCATGTCACCCTCTATATTGACTATCTAGATATAACTTGTATCTAATAGCTACATTTACTAAATGATTGCATGACATTTGCAACCTAAAATTACGAGATTTACTAGCTCAAATTTTAAATGATGAGCATAATATTCATATTATACCATCAAGACAATGTGTCTTATCAACACTAGTGAATTTACATCCCAAACTTTTAATAAATGTTAGTTGGGATGACGATAAATGGTTTAACACAATAATTGATTGTTAAGTATCTCCAAAAAATTCTTAAACAATTAAAATTCATAATAAAATGTTTCCATTTCTTCTTAAAGACTGATATTTTACGAGCAATAACATTCATACATCAACATCAAAGTTCTTCCCGCTATACTTGAGTTATGGTCAGAGCCAAATATTTCCATCTAATGATTTTATTTTATTTTTATAGTGCAATATATGTGTAATTGATCTACCATAGTGCATTGAGATGAACTTTAAGTAATATATGTGTAATTAATCCAACATAGTACATTGAGATGAACATTAAAGAATTCTGAAAATACAAGTCGGGTTTGAACCCTTGTGAAATATTTCAAGCCTTAACAGGTGATTTTTTATAATACGATTTGCTGATTATCAATTTGATCGGACAATTTTTTTCAGAATTAGAGAGAGGAATTAAGAAACTAAAAATATTACACATAATGTATTGTTATATTATCTAGTTCCTCTCAAAAGATAATTCTAACCAGAAGTTCGAAAGATATTTTATTTAAATGCATTTATTGAAATCTCACACATTAGCTTTATGTGATCCAACACGTATTAAAGTCCTAGAAAGATAATCTATTAGATGAATCTATGGTATACCTGAAACATGATGATATTAGATTCTAAAACAAAAATGTCCAATAGAAAGTAGAGCAAATAGTGAAGATGATTCCAATGGGCATAAACTATTGGTGAGTATATAGACATAATTAATTATTGAACCCCAAAAGAGGTTCAAGTAGTTGAAATATTAAAAATTGAGATAACTCAATAAGTTTCTCGGACAATTGAAGTGAAAATTTGGTCCTAGCTAGTGGAACAAGAACGACATGGGTGAGTGTGCCTTGGAGCCTTTCTATCTAACTCTCAAGGAGAAATAAATAGAATCGAAACGAAAAAGTATCAAAAACACTTTTGCATAGGTTTCTCGCTTCATATTATGTGACGATATATAAATAAAGTCAAAGCATATCGATCGAACAAATGATTAGCCAAATAAAAGAATGCAATCCTATCAAATTGAACTTATTAGAGAAACCTAAAGTTTTAGGACTTGACGTCCAAAAATCTAAAAGTGTATATTTATTCGAAAAGTGAATGAGAAAAGATGCAGTAACAGTAATGCACGATTCTAAACATAAAAAATAAAAAATAAAAATAAAAAAAAAAAAATTCTTAAAGATTTGTATATGTCGATAAATTATCTTGTAGTGGATGCAATGACAAGTCTATCTCTTGTTATCCTATCAATAAAAGAAATTTGATATATGCATAACAAATGTGGTTACAACCAATTCATCTGACATGATTACTAATACTATCCTTCAAAAAAAAGTGATAAAACTACAAAAAGTAACAAAATCCTTTTGCTGAATCTTTTTTTTTTTTTTTTTTTGGCTTTCGAGGTTTTGGTTGTAATTGATGCGAGAATTTTAGTTCTAATTAGTTTAATGGGTATTAACCTAATATCTTATCTTTTGGGATAGTGGGCGTTTTCTTTTAAAATTAAATTAAGGGAAAAATTCACAACTCAGACATTAATTATGGGTCAATTCAATTCAAGTTTAAAGTTTCAAAATTAAAAACTCAAGTGATAAATAAATAATTAAAAATATCGCATAAATTAAATATATCGAGATCACAATGATACAATTAATGGTCACGGGTACGTACTTATAAGTCAGAACCTATTTATTGGTCACATATTATTAAATTAATTAGATGATCACAAATTATTTTTCAGTCACAAGTTACATAATTTTTAGGTCACAATTAAATGGTTATTCACTAAAACCAAATATTAGGTCATAAATTAACCAAACAGTTGGTCACATACACCAAACACCCCACTCCCACCTTCGATCCTGATCCGCGCGTCCCAGATCACGGTACACTACCACCGCACACTACCACCATAACCAACCCAACCATCAGACACAACACCGCACATCACCACTGCACGTAGTACCGCCAAACCCAACCACCACTACACAACACTATCGTATACGTACCGTATCACACACATTCGCCACCGTAGCCACAAAAACAACACACCATCACCACCATCTATCACTGCACTACTCAAAAGCAAGAAAAAAATGGATCTGGACGTTGCGCAACGGTGATGAACTGTTGTGCACGAAGGAAAGCTACCATCGCTGCACCATGATGAGTCATCAGAGTGAGTGTCGTGGAAGAGAAAAGAAAGGGATAGAGAGAAAAATCTTAGGCCAAGACTAAATTATAGAGAGAAAAATGATATATGATATTATTAATAATTCAATTAATATATGATTTTTTATTAAATAAACCTCACACCTTATTTTTAAATTGGAAAACTTAAAGTGAAAATTATAGCCTGGGTGGTATTTAAAGTTCCATTTTCATAAATCAATAATTAAGTTTCATAATACGAAATTCAGGTGTTAATTAATTAATCAATTTGCTTTGACTAAATATATATTCACTATAACCACTATCACCTTTTATGTTAAAACTAGAGAGAGAAAGTTTTAAAATAAAAAAATACTATTGCTAAGAAACAACTAAATCTTCAAACATACTCTCCCACAATCAATAAACCCAAATCGATACTTACCCAAATTCCACAAATTTCTCTTCCTTTATTTCAATCAATATTTGAACTCGCTATTCCATTACTCTCACGGTACCAAAATAAAATCGTCCAAATCCTCACCATTCCGTTTGAGTTTCAAGAAGAATGAAAGGCGGTGAAGAGGCATGTGACCGTGCTTGTGATACTCCGAAATTTTATGCTCATTCACTTTGCTCGTTTAAATTTTGTAAGATAGCAATTTAACCTTTCAAAGTTTAGTATGGCCAAGATTATTAATGGTTGCCGATTTGCATTGGTCGATTTATTGAAAGTTTGCCAAATATTAGTTAATTAGTTTTTGGGGATTAATTACAATAGATAAGCAGTTTTTTTTTCTATTTTTTGGCCGAGAGTAGGGTGTATCCTTAAAATTTGGTCTAACATTATACATATAGATAGGGCTGGTCGGCAGATTTAGAGGAGAATTTAAGTGGGATTTAGTTAATGCATGGACAAGCATGAAATGGTTAATTAAAGCATGAGGTGTTTTTATGCATGCATGGGATTTGTTGGACAAGCTTGTGGTGTCAAACTATCTTTAACATGCATGCATGAGGTGGTTTAAGCAGGTAGGAGGTGTTAGATTATGGCACAACCTGACCTTAAATGTTTATAAAATACATGCAAGCATGAAGTGGTTAGTCTAGGCTTGAGGTGTAGAAATGCATGCAAAGTAAGGTTGATACAAACACACGTGGCCTACCAAGTTTTATTAATTATCCTTTGCTTTGCTTTGCTTATATATATATATAACCAAGGGATGAGCAGCCTATATATCTTTGCAAAACCAGAACGTTTATAGAGAGAAAAAAAAAAGGGAAAGGAAGAAAAGGATGCGAAGCCTAGCACTCTCAATTCATCTATCAATCGAAGTTTCTTCAAGTTTTATTGTAAGATACTTTCCTTGCTTAAGTGGTAGAATTTCATGGTAATATTTATGCTTAAACTATGCATGAAAACCATAATATGAAAGAAGTGGACAAGTCCACAAAGTTAGATATCTATGCCTAGGACAAGTCCGAAGGGCACCGGCAAGCCAGAATGTGCAAGTATGTGTTTGAATACTTTCTTTTGCGTAGTATTAACATGTTAAATCCAAGCATGGTATCTTACTGAGTATTCTTTATACTCATAATATTCTATACTAAATTTTCAGATCCATAAGATGTGAAGTTGCTGAAAGTCGGTCTGCATAATCGATGATGGGTTAAGAACAAAGTTAATTTACATCGAAGTTTTGTTTTTGCATGTTTTGTTCTACTGCTTCATTTATGTTTTTCCTATGGTATTGTATAAAAACTTGTATAAGACATGATGTAATATGGTATCGAAAGTAAATTAAGTAGTTATTTCTTCCATGTTATGTTAAGAGACATATTTATAGACCCTTTTTCCCGAATGACCAAAAGAGGCAGAATTCAGGCAGTTTCTAGGTCAACTTCAAAATATTATTTCCAACTCTATAGACGTCCATTTGAGACTCTAAAAGTATGTATGCGTTCCTCTTCGAATTTTCTAAATATGGGCGCAAGAATCACTCAATTTGGATGTCTGTGGCCTTAGATATGAATTTTTAAACGTTGAAGGGTCAATCTGGATTTTCTGTGCAACACTACACTGTTTTCAGTAAAACGTCCATACTATCAGATCTTGGAAAATTCTAATATTTTAACCTAGAAAACTACTTGAAATTATATTTCTAATGCCGCAAATTTCATAGAAAACGGAGTTGGGATGGATTTTATAAAAATAGTTGAACCTACTGTCCCAACTAACCGTGGCTGCACCGAGTATTTTTTTTGTAAAATAAAAATTACACGTCGGTGTGCGCTTCTGCTGGCCATTATATTTTATGAGAAATATTTTACCAAATTGAAAATAAGTTTCTAACATGTAATACTTCTTTTTAAGAGTATTTACATGTACCAAAGGCAGAACCTATTATGATTAGTATGTGACCCTCGAAGTTTAAGATCGGGGTGTCACAGTGCTAATTTTCAAAAATGGCAATAACAATGAGTTGTGATCGGAAATCACAACCCAAAGTCGGTGATGCATTTGGAAGTAAACAAGGAAATAGAAGAAGACCAAAATTCACAAAGTTAATTCGCGAAAAAATTCTCAAAACTCCGGTTGACTCGCGAAAACAAAAATCGAATAATGTAAGTGTTCTTTGTAGTCCTTTGAGCATATGGGTAATTCAATTTTCAAATTTTTGGGTGAGTATGAATATCATAGTGTATTGTTGGTAGGTAATTTCTCCATTTTGACTTACGGTTCCATGAATATGATCAGTGTAACAATTATGTTTGACAATGATTTGGAACTGTTATTTATATATTATATGTTAAGATATTGTGACCAATCTTTGTTGATTAAGATGTGTGAACTATGAAGTGATTGTTACCAATTTTACAAACTATGTTGAGATTGTGACATGTTTTTTACTTGGTTATTAGATGTATTATGTGTTTTCTGTTAGATGATTGTGTGTAATGTTAAAAGAATGTGACCATTTTTGTTGACTAGAATGTGAGTAATGTGAAGAGAATGTGTCCAATTTTACGAACCATGTTGAGATTGTGACATGTTTTTTTACCTTGTTCTTAGATAGTATTATGTGATTTTGTGTACAAGTATAAGATATTTGACATATGTTTACACTTTCTGTAGGGCGTTACAAGAATAGAAGTACATGATCCCCGAAGATCTATGGTTTTTGGGTAAAATTACCACCAATGTGATCAAGAATGTTTTATCAAATTTCACTAACGAACAAAGGGCTATTTATTGCATACATATGTTTCTCGTGCTACATGGAATGCCACAAAATTGTTGTGCAACCCCAACTGATACGCTGCTTTTTTTAGGGAGGTAAAGCAACCAAATCCTAATGAGATGTGGTTCAAGGTTGCAAACAGATACATGTGATTTTAGTTGTGTGAGTTCTGTTTAGTCACAGGTCATAGATATATTGGTAAGGATGTCAGGAAAAGGCTTGAGAATGTTCTATCTAGAATTAAGGAAACATATTTTGGGGAAATAAAAGTAGTCACAAACGAAGATGTGAGTGATGTATTATTGAATGTGTCAGATGTAGATGATCATGATGTTGTGAGGCTTGGGAATAAATATTTGATTACCTCCTACTTGTTCTCTACGTCATACAAGAAGGTTGTTGAAAACTATTTGTTTGCTTTGATAGACGATTTTGACATGATGGAGATGTTACCTTGGGATAACGATTTATTTGAGATGTTTATAAAATCTCTGAAAGAGAGTTTGGGTCATGGAAACCCCCACTATAGACTGAAGGGATTTTTGGTTGCATTTCAAGTCTGAATTTATGAGTCCATTCCTAGCCTCAATGGACCTATGACCAATAGGATGAGGAACAAGCACTCGCATTATGAACTAGATGTCAGATAAACAGTCGTCTACAGTTAAATTGGATGAAGATGTCTTCTCCTACTCTAGTGCAAGTGTTTAAATGCTTTTCTGGTAAATTCTAGTTTGGTAGTAAACAAAACACCAATTTTATATAGTAGCCACATATCCTCGGTCACAAGACATAATACATAGTTTGAAGGTCACAAATGATACAGATATGTCACAAATGAATTGCACATCACAACATGTAGTCACATTTCAAACAATTCATATATGTAACAAATTTGTCACAACTCACATTATGCATTCACAGATCACATACACGATTCCTAGGTCACATACATGATTTCGTGATATTCATTGTCTCATTACAATAATGACTTTGAATGAATTTAGGTCACAATCAATGATACACCATATATGACTAATAAGTGATTTAATTATATTATGATCACAGATTTAAGTATATGATATCGATCTATCTGACTTGGAGATGGTGGCATTATATATGAGTGGTGTTCTATACAAGAAAAACCAATGCAACCACATATACCAGGGGACATACATTTTAAAGAGCTAGGCCATGCAGGCACGAGTGCAACTGTCCAATCTGATAAATCTAGGATACAGTTGCTAATGATTACGGATGGACAAAAAGGTCATTCAAGCGACGACGACGATGATTTTGTTGATCCACCACCAAAATACAGAAGACCTCCACCTATTTCAATTATCCGACTGAATAATAGACAACATAAGAATATTTTTCGACCAAGCCACATGCACCTAACGTACGTACCCCAACGGAGCCTCAAGAAACACATGCAGATAATGGACCGCAATCAAATTTAAGTTCTTACAGATTTACGTTTAAACGTAAAAAAAAACATGTGTCATTTGTTAACAACCCTAGGTCATAGTCATATGTTCAATGAAGGATTGTCTAATGTTCAATTACAAGGTGTTTGAACAGTTGAAGAAGAAGTTAAGTGACTAAATCTCTGAACTCTAGTGGAAGAATATAGATTCAACTGTGCAGCTCAATGATGTCAAGTCACAATTATCATCATTAAAGTGAGATATGAATAATACGATAAATCGGATTATTCGTATGCAAAGGATATTAAATCCTACATGGTAGACATAAGGTCGAACATGACCTTTTTGTCGAATTCTATGACTGATATCAAGTACAATGGATGCAATATTGAAAAATCAATGAAAAAACTGAAGGGCAAAGTGCTAGAGTTGCAGAAGAGCATGAGAAAATAAACACTTCTATAAATGCCAAATTTTTTCATGATCCGTATTTGACATTGACAATTAATTTTTGTGTTACATTCAGGTTATGAATATTGAACAAATAATGGACAAGAAAGGCAAGGATAAGTTGGACTCTACCAATGATCTTGAATACACATACTTTTTTTTCAACCCCATCACTTAAATCACTTCAAGTGTAGTCAATCTACCTGACATGTTTAAATCAAAAGAAGTACAACAACATGTTGAAGCTGTTATAACTGGTGTGGTGAAGGAGACCGAAATTGATAATCAAACTGACGTGATGAAGAAGACCAAAATTCATGAACAAGCGGTATTACAGATCCATTTACATACATAGTTTTTTCGTAGATCATAATTTGTGTGCACAGGTCACTGATCAAAGATTTATGTGCGCGTCACAAGTCACTGATCTATGTGCATATGTCACATATTGTTTGCACAAGCATTAATCTGTCATATCATTTAGATGACACCTTCAATGTTTATCATTATATAGGGATCTCCTCATTCCGCACCGACGTCTAGACTACCGATTAAGAGTGCTTACAGGCCCACAAGGATACTATAGTCCCCATATGTTACTAGTGCAAGAAAATAGAGTAAACATTCAAATGGTGTTGTTATTTTTGACAAGCATAATAAGCAAGCGAATGAGGCTCATGTTGTTGCATTTCAGAATATTTCTTGTTCATTTTCATTTTCAGAAAGAAATTTAACAACGTAGATGATGTCATTCGTCTATCTTTTGTCCTCGATTCATTCTCGATAGGATCTAAAACATGGTGGCACGAGCTTCTATATTCAAAATTGTCGTTGAGTAGCATGATATCATTCAATTGTCACATTGTAAAGTTCAAAGGTCACAAATTTGTGTGCATATGTTATAAGTCATAGTTTTATGTGCACAGGTCACACGTCACATATTTGTATGCACAGGTCACATGTCACACATTTGTGTGCACATGTCACATATTTGTGTGCATAGGTCACATGTCACAGATTTATGTACACAAGTCACATATTTGTGTACATAGGTCATAGTTCAAATATTTGCTTGCATAGTCACAAGTACATCTCTAGTAGGGCACAATGCATAAGTCACAACTCATTTTGTTTAGGTCACATATCAATTTGATGAACTTTCTTTCTTCTTTGACAGCACATGGACGTATGTTTCTATCATCTATGACAATTTGCAATAAAAAGCAATGTTCTAAAAGGCGTAATGCGTTGCGAGGCGTCGAGGTCGAGAATCAAGAATCACAAGTTTAGGCATGTCAATGCGAAGAATAAGCGCCATAATGCGTTTCGTATTTTTAATATTATTTTAATTATTTTTAAGACATTAAATATATTTTTATATAAAAAATAGATTTTTTACTATATCATAAAAAAATAGTTTGAATTTAATAGATTATTTTGAATTAAATTAATAATTTGGAAGCAAACCAAATCCGCATTTTACGTTAACTGGAGAGATAAATTGGAAAGAGAATCCTTTAAACCTTTAACAACTCAATCAATAAGCAAATTGATTCCTTCCCAATTAAAAGAAATATCTCAACGTTCATCACTCTATCTCTCTAGCACAACCACTGTTCCCATTTGTCTCAGCGGCGACCTCTTCCCCCCTCCACAGCGTGCGACTTGTGAAATCGCCGCTACTCTTCCCGACGCAGTTGCCCACTGCGGAGTCCACTGCCCACACAGTAATCCACTACCTGGAGCACAGCAGCCCAATCTGAAAAATTCTCCTTTAGGACCACCCAAGTCTAACACTCTTCTTCCTCTCTATCCCCTTCATTCTTCAAGGCAGTCTGCTACTGCCTGCAACAATGGCGAGTCTGCGACTATCTCCCTAGTCCCTCCCAACCTGTAAATTTTGGCTCCGCCAATGTCAGTGCACGCTCTCTAGCCTTTGCCTCTCCACTTTGCTTCTTTAGTTCTTCCCTTTTCTTCTTCCCTTCTTGGTCTAGCAGGCACATTGGATTTTTTTCTGTCAAACTCAAAACTTAGTGCAGGCCAGTGATTTCTTTAAAAAAGCCATTGATTCCTTTAAAAATCAGTTCTCTTATCTGCTCAAGGACATTGGTTGGTTGATAATATGGAAAGTTGCAACACATCGAGTCATGATGAGAATCTCATTTGGGCAATTGTGTGTCTTGGTCTACTTCCTGGAGTGTGCTCTGTTTTTTGGCATTTTATGAATCCCACATCGATAGTCCCTAAAACTTGAAGGAAAGGTTTCTTCTATAAAATATTAAAACCTGCAAACGTTTCCACCCACTGAAAGGGCCTTTCACTAAATGGAGGCCCAATAAATAAGTCAAAAGGTTTTTAAAATTTATTATTATATTAAATAAATGTAAAATGCGCGTCTTTGCGCGCATTACAGTGCCTTTGTGCGTATTGTAGTGCATTTTTACACGCATTATTACACGCATATCTTGAACGCGAGGCGTTTCGACCACGCCTCACGCATAGGCGCGCCTAGGCGGCGCATTATGCCGCCTTTTAGAACACTGATAAAAAGTCAGGATGCCAAATTGAGTGTTATGATGATCGACTCATTGTTTCAGGTTATGATTAAAAAAACATATTTTCCTCATTCATGATCGAGTTCATGTTTCAGGTTATATATTTTTGAAGTTGCTACACGTGGTCAACTAGAATTTAGTTGTCCTTGGGCTAAAGTTGCATATGTGTTTTTACCAATTCTGCACACAAATCGTGCACATTAGATGCTTTACTTTATGGATATAAGAGAGCATAAATTATATGTATTCAATTCTAGAAAACATGGTTCATGTCGGGATTGAACCATTTGCAAGAATTATCCCACATTTGATGACTGGTTTTGTTGCTGATGACATTCTACATCAACACAATGGGTATGTTTTCGACTTGTTTTTATTTACAAACTTAATATTACACTTACATTGTCATTTCTGATATACTACTTTGTGAATTATTTTCAGCCACGATTGTGACATCTACGTGATTAAGTATGCAGAGTACATGATTCATAATCATATGAAGTCCACGTCGATGATGTTTGATGCTAGTCGAGCTAAATTGGACATTACTACATCTCTCTTTAAACATAAGGAGATCAAGAAGCCCACAAATCTAGTGAAGCCAAAGGGAGAGAACATTAAAATAGAGTGATTACAGACTTTCAGTTTAGTAGCTAATAGATGTGCAATGTTTATGAATGTTGGAAATGGGATATATGAATATTTTGAATCATTTATGTTAATGCAATAGATTGGAACTGCGGTTGTTCATACATCTTCCGAATTTTATTAGTTTTGCATTTCTACTATTGTTTGAATGTTCACATGCGACATACACTCTAGTATATCACAATTCACATATTTTCGTTTAAATGTTATAACTCAATTGTCATGGATCTTAATGGCAAAGGTTCACAAGTCACAACTAATTTTATAATATTTGTATGTATCATTTATTTTAGATTTTAAATATCAAGAGCAAGTCACAATTCTAAGGTTAAAATTTCACTATTTAATATTCGAGGTCACAGATCACTATGTGAAGGTCACAGATCATACATAAATAGTCATATTTCTCTATCCATATGTCACATATTTATTCCAAATAGTCACAGATTTTCATCTAATTTACATTTACAATAATCCATTCCAAAGTCCCAATTTCACTTGCAACGATTATAGACAAGAATGTTAAGTCACATTTCAAAAAGGTCGCCTATATTTTTTTCCATTGGTCACAAATGAATGATAAATTTTCGAAAGAGTAATTACCAATTTCAGAGGCGCAGTTTTCGTCTGAACATGTAACAGTTTAGGCTTAACGGTATCATTTCACTTTATTTTATTTAGTTTTGGCTTAACGGAATCAACTTGGTGCACTTCTTAAGATTGTGACCACTTGCTTCACAACATCTACATTTCACTGTTTGTTTCTCCTCACATGACGATCTTTTCATCTTTTCGATAGGTCTTCGTAAACTCCTCTTTTGATTATATGCTAATATGATTATGTCTTCTACTTCTTGAGGCATAGTCCATTTGTTTAGATTTTCAACTGGGTAAACAATATCTTAATACGCATTCATGTATGCCTCTCGTGTGTAAAAGTACAAACAATAACCGTATGGATCTCCCTTCATAATTGCTATCACTGCCAACGTGTGTGGACATGCTTTTGTGACCGCATTCACTGATTCTACTATATTAGATGTCATCGTGGAATACCTGTTCGCATGCATGTGGAATCGTGACAATCTTTCTGGTCCAATTTCATTCTACAAATACAAAACATTAATAAGAAGAAAAATCTACAACAATTGTAACATTATTTAATGATTGAAAGTAACACCTTACCAAGTATACCCTAATCTTCTCGTAAATTGTGTCTAATGTTGTATATTGTGCTCAAACTTTGACAAAGTGTTTGCACGAACAGCTGAATTGAATACTTGAGTGATGTTGTGACCTGATTTACCGTAATAGGATTTCAAGTTTTGTTGAAGATGATATGAACGAATCCCATGACAGGTCCCGAGATAAACATGTTCAATTTCATTCTTGATACTATTGTGATAATTCGATGCAAAACACGTTCATTCCCTATTTTCATAAGCATTCTTCAGGTTTTCAAAACACCAGGTCCAGGATCTATCATTTTCATTATCTCCAATTCCAAATGTGAGTATGAATATGCATTTATTTACATCCTGTGTACATGCTATGAATAAAGTACCACCGTAGTGTCCATTCATGTACGTGCCATCAACCACAATTACAAACTTACAAGGGACCTATCCTCGAATCGATGCACCAAATAGATATAGATGAGACGATGTATACTTGATGCAAGATGATAAATATGTTTTTGCACACTTATTTAATACTTAAATATGCTATTAATTGATTAAATGAATGAAATTCTACTCACAATTAAGTAACATTTACTTTTGTAGGCTAAAATTCACCCAAAGAAAGAGAACAAGGGAAAATGAGAAAAATGGACCAAAAGCGTACGAAAATTGTGAAGTGGGGACCAAAGTGCACAAGTGAAGTGCACAAGTGTCGAAAGTTGAGGAACCTGGCGTGTAATTATCTAAGGGACTAAGGTACAAATAACACAAAATCCATTTTTGGGGTTGTTAGAAGAGACTCAGCGCAATGCCATCTTTAATTCAAAAAAGGAAATGGGGACCATTTTGGTATCTTTTTGAAATTCTAAGGACTAAGGCTGCAATTTTTCTAGGGTCATAATTAAAAAAAAAAACTTGTAGTTGGGACATGATTCATTCTACTGCTTCTTGTTGGGTTCCGCTTCTGCTTCTTTTTCTTTTCTCTTTCTTTTCTTTTTTTCTCTTCTTTTTCTTTCCGTTTTACTTGTAATTTTTGGAGTATAATCAAGAGCACCACGGGTCAAATAAACTAAAAAAAAAAAAAAGGTGGAGATTAATTGAGGAACTCAAGATTCAAGCAAATTTAATCAAAAAGGATTTTATCTTAAATCTTGTATTTTCTTTATTATTTTCTATCATTTGTGATGTATTGAATGAATATTCTCCTTTGTAATCATATATTTAACATGGGCTAAATTTATTGTGTTGGGATTTATAGTTTAAACTTAACATAGCTTTTAATTAATTTTAAAAAAATGAGAAAAAAAAGATATCTTTTACATCAATGTCTTCAAGAATATTTTACTGCAGTAACATCGTGATTCGAAAAATAAATTTTATTGATCTCTTCGGGAATCTCATATATATCTGAGTATGATTTTGAGAGTAAATGTCTTTGAAGTTATGGACATTCATTGCATAAAAAATATGCCTCGTTAAAATCTTATTAGGAAAAATTTTGTGGGAAAAATTCCAATGAAGGAAAAATGGTACATTATTCTTTTGAATACGTTACAAAAAGTCATCTCGTTAAAAATCTTGCTGGAAAATTCAATGGAACTAAACCTTAGTTAAGAAAAAAAGAATACAATTCGTATTTACTCTCCCTCATGATAACATTACTTAAATTATATTTCAGGCATATTAAATCCTTCAGGACAACATTAATAGTCATACTAGATGAGTTGATTATGACGTATTTCAAATTTCATGTATCGTCAATTTCACATGACATGAACTTATAATTTCATCTATCATAATCTTTGCGAAATTCACTATGTTGTGTTTGAGAGAGATTCTTGGGGAAGAATGAATTTTGAAATAGTGATATGATGGAAAATGTGAGGTTGAAAAAGAAGGAAAAGTTATTGATGTGATGGAAAATATTATTTTATTGAAGAATGTGTGGTTGAAAATGAGTAAAAGAATGAGAATGTGAGTCAAACGGAGCCATATTACGACTTTGTTTTCCTCATTTCCTTTTCGCATAAATATATACATTTAAATTTTTTATTTCTCTAGTAAATTCAATTTAGGATGGCGTCCCTTTTATTTGGCCAATCATTACTTCGATCGATATATTTCGATTCCTTACTATATGATGAAATACATCATGTGCAAAAGTTGTAGACAAGTTTTTATTTTTCGATTCTATTTCTATAAAAAAAAAATTCTTTTTTTCTCATTTTTTAAAAATTAATTAAAAGTTAGGTTAAGTTTAAACCATAAACCCCAACACAATAAATTTAGCCCATGTTAAATATATGATTACAAAGGAGAATATTCATTCAACACATCACAAATGATAGAAAATACAAAATTTAAGATAAAACCCTTTTTTGGTTGGATTTGCTTGAATCTTGAGTTCCTCAATTAATCTCCACTTTTCTTTAGTTTATTCTCCTTGTGGTGCTCTTGATTATACTCCAAAAATTACAAGTGAAATGGAAAGAAAAAGAAGCAGAAACGAACCCAACAAGAAGAAGCAGAATGAATCATGTCCCAACTGCAGGTTTATTTTAATTATAACCCTAGGAAAATTGCAACCTTAGTCCCCAGAATTTCAAAAAGATACCAAAATGGTCTCCGTTTCCTTTTTTGAATTATAGCACCGGAACAGTGGCGCTGTAACGTCGAGTCTCTGTTCTAGCAACCCCAAAAATGGATTTGGTGTTATTTGCAGCTTAGTCCCTTAGATAATTGCACGATAGGTCTCTCAAATTTTGGCACTTGTGCACTTTGGTCCACAACTTCACAAATTTTGTACGCTTTTGGTCCATTTTTCCTCATTTTGCCCTGTTCTCTTTCTTTGTGTGAATTTTGGCCTACAAAAGAAAATGTTATATAATTGTGAGTAGAATTTCATTCATTTAATCAATTAATAACATATTTAGGTATTAAATAAATGTGCAGAAACACACTTATCAAAGAGGACACAACGAATGATGACACTTGCCTGTGAGATCCTAATACTATGTTCGAGGTACATATGTGACCATCAATAATCGTTCAAGTCCTAAAGAGCTATGTTTTTCCCAACTTTGAAAATCTGCATATCCAACCACACTCATCATGTGAACACTTGACAAGAAACTCCTTCCTATCTGATCGAACAACAACAAATTCGAACATGTTTTGTATGGCAAAGAAAGACATACACAATTTCAGAACCTCCTTATTACGAAACATTCTGCCATCTTCTATATTCCTAGCATTAGGAACAGATACAATTGTGACCACATGTTTATCATTGTGAGCTGATGGTTTTACTACTGCTTTACATATATCAGATGATATATCCTGTAATGAAAATACCTCTTCACTAGATTGTACATTAACTGCAATAGGCTTGGCCATTGGAAAACTAACAAATTGTTGTCTTATTTCTGTAGCTGTGACCTCAATGTTTATGGGGTATTTGGAAGGGTCAAGATCTATACCTTTTAGAGTCATGTACGACAAAACATTACTGTCAATATTTATTCTGACTGGAGGTAGATCAATGTTCAATACGTAGTTCATTGTGATAGCTACCATAGTAGGATCCAAACTGAACTCAGTTACTACTTTGTTCACAAGTTTTACATAACATTAATTATGATCAAGCAACACCAATGATGCATGTGGTCTATACAACAAGCAAAAGTGCACATACCTCATTTCTGCAATAGTGCATCGAAAAAATGTCCGTCACAAATAACACTATCAGTTACAGTTCATTCAGATGCAAGTAACAACTATGGTCACATTTGAGATAATAGAGAATATTTGGCACAAAGACAAATTATGATCACATACACAAATCATGGTCACTGAGATAAATTTTGTAAGAAATTATGATCACATACACATTCGCATTTCACAATCTGTCTGAAATTAATGTCTCAATCAATGACTAATCCATAGTATGTGATATGACAAATATCGCATTATTATGAACAAATATGCATCTTGTAAATTGCGATCCAAAATAATGAAATAAGACACAGACCTATAACAGAATGCGTAAAATCACATACCGACGATAATGCAGATTGTAGAAACTCTCAGCAAAGCGCATGGATGATTGATTTGGGTCTTCTAATTTCGATGAGTTGTGACCTCCGTATTCTGGTAATTTTCAATTGCAGATTCCATGCGAAGAATTGCATTGTATAGATATTTGCGGCTTATATATACACACACACACTCTCTCTCTCTCTCTCACACACCATATTTTTTATATTTGAAATGGGGGATAAATTCATAAATAAAGTATTAAGTATTTCCAAATCAATTCTCAGGCATTAAGTTTAAAAATGCAAAAATAAGGTATTTATTTATTAGTTAAATATAATAAGGTCACAACTATACAATTAATGGTCATATAACCACGACAATCATCTCTATCAAATCTTCAGCCACCAACAACTACCACTATAACATTCCACCACCACTATTGCACTACCATTATCGCCAATAACAACCCAACAAACCAAAACAATCACCAGTGAGAGCAAAGAACCTCCATCTCCATCTCCACCTCCACCATACCACGTCACACCACATTACACCACAACGACCACCACCACCCAACAAAAAAAACCCCAAACCCGTCACTGCCACCACCTCAAATCCACAGAGAACAAATAATAGACTGGAGGTCTTGGGAGTGGGTGCCACCAGATCGTTGTCTTAGGAGTAGGTGCCACTAGATCACCTCCTGTAGTCTGGCATCGTGAGCAAACAAGAAGCGGGGCTCACACCCACATCATCGTCGTCGTCGTAAAATGTGAAGCGGAGAATAAGCAATGTGAAGAAGCAAAAAATGGTTAACATTACTGTTGGCGTCGACGTCGCTGTCGAGAAGAAGAAAGAAATCATCGATTACGGGTAGTGAATGTGGGGTGGGGCGCGATTAGAAGGTAAATTAATTTAGGGTTTGGGTAGTAAATGTGTGGTGGGTAGATTTTATAATATTATTATTAATATAAATAATTAAATTAATACTTGATATTTGAAAAAATAAACTTGATACCTGATTCATGAATTGTAATAGTTAAACACCTATTATGATGTAATTTTCTCTTGAAATGGTACATATTAAAGGCTTGGATTATGTAGTGTTCCCAAACTTAAGCACTTGTTTATAGAGTTAATTTAATCGATGACCTCTGAACTTTGCTATATGTTACTACTTGCTCATCAATCTTTAAAAAAGTTACTCGTTGCTCAATGAATTTTGCTACATGTTACTACTTACTCATCAAAATTTAAAAGTTTACTCATTATTCACCTAAATTTGAACAAAGTTACTTGTTAATTACTGAAATTTGCTATAAGTAACACTTATGGAAATGATATAGGTGATTAATAGATAACTTTATTTAAATTTAGGTGAGCAATAAGTAATCTTTTAAATTTTGGTGAGCAAGTAGTAACCTATAATGAAATTCAGTGAGTAAAGAGTAAACCTTCTGAATTTTGATGAGCAAGTAGTAATTTATAACAAAGTTCAGTGACCACTGAATAAATTAACTCCTTGCTTATATGTAATAATTTCCTCTAGTAACAATTCGGCCCAATCTGTCGCTGGTCCTTGGGCCTTACCCATTTTTGCTCGGATCCGAAAGCGTTAATTTTTCGTGCGATTTTAGTTTCACTTTAAAACCCAGTTCTTGCAAGGGATCTCTCGGTGTGAGCGAATTTGTTGTTGCCTGTTGGTGAATTCTTGTAGCTATCACTCACTGATTCAAGTATTTTTCAAGCTAAACGTAAATATATGTTACATCTTTTATTTTCTCTATGATCCCTTTCTATAACATAGATTAAATGTGAAATTGCAATACAACTTTTGATGTTAATTATCTGAAACGGGCTCAAAACTGTGTTCTTTTAACCGTTTGTTATATATTTTATGCTTAGTAATTTTAATTTTATGAAAAAGTCTTGAGGATTGTATGCGAATTTCTATTGTATAAAATGGGTACTTTGGAATGCTTAAGTTTGATATAATTGAATAAGGAATGGGCGCTTTTAGGAAAATACAAGAGTGAATTTTGTAGTGAAAAATGTAATAGCTGTAGTCTTGATTATTGATTGCATAATGCTGTCATTTTCTAAATTGTTAAAATTGAATTATCAGCCCAAGGTAATGCAAAATCGAAGGGAATATAAGAAGATGCTATTTTTGGGCCAAATAGAATGAAATGGTGGAAAATTCATTAACTAGAAATAAATATATTGTTATAAAATTGAATTATCAGCCCAAGGGAATGCAAAATCAAAGGGAAATAGAATAAAATGCTGATTTTCTGGGCCAATAGTATGAAACAGTGGAAAGCTCGTTTCGGAATGAATTCAATGCGATTTGGATGTTTATTATTGAGAAAATAGGGAGTATGCGTTTTTAGAGTTTGGTTAGCACAATTCAATTTGAAGCATTGCTGAAAACACTAAAAAAATGATTTCCAATGATCAATTGCTTGTTTTATTTGTAAATATAGAACTTCTCTTCTTGTTTAGATTTTCAACTAGCAATACTTGGTTGGATTGGCCCTTTCGATAATGAATGTGAATTTCATAATTGTGTTTATACTGAAGGCTGAAGGTAAAATATGATCAATTTTACTTAACATCATGTATCCAATTGCAACAGCTTGTTTCGACTCTTTTCATGGAGATCTTTATCCACTTATTCTTGATTTGTTTGCTATATCGACTGAACTTGTGGTTTTGATTCCACCTCCTTTTCTCACGCAGACATGAAGATATACATGAGTTCCCCTTCTTTAAAATATCTTCTAGTTGACGATATCAATCACTCCTTATTTGTTGATGAGAATATAGTTTCTTTGTTACTGCAAAATTGAAATGTCAGTTCTTTTTGAACTAATAAGGAAGAATGAAACAAAAAGCTGCTGTTTCATAGTTATTTTTTACCATTAACTATTCTACTTATCAGGCTTTCCTTTTTCCCAATTTTCATGTAAAAACTCAGCTAAAACAAACATGCATGTTTTCTGCAGCCTCTGATACATTTTCACCTGTCTTTGATTTTCACTTACAGATAAGGAGATTTTTTTTTGTGGAATTGAAAAGAAAAAAGGTAGATGAACATATCTGGATATACAGGGAAACACTAGTCTATTTAGATGCTTGTAAGAGTTCATAGTCATTGGCCTCATTACGTATCCTTCCATCAAAATGTCTGCATGTTCTCCTGCTGATGAAGTTAAGGACTTGAGTCAACAGAATGTCTCTCCTGCTGATGAAAACTTATCCAAAAGCAGTGAGCAACCAATGCAACATGAGGATGACATGGAAAGGAATAGACAAGGGGATGATAATGTTCATCAGAATGCCGATGAGTCCGGGGATGAGGATGAGGAAGAGGATGTAGATTTCAATCCTTTCCTGAGAGAAACTCATTCTGTACAAGCTTCTTCAAGCTTGAGTTCTGAAGTTGAAGGCTTGGATGTGGATGTTGCTGATAGTGGGCGAAACACTTCTGCAGCCTCTCTTAAAAATTCCAAGGCAAAGCATGCAAACTCTGTGCAAAACTATCCTATTGGAGATACTGAGTATGGCGAAGAGATTGTGATGCTTTCTTCTGGAGAAGTATTGACAAAAAAGTCGGACATAACTTCTGCTACAATTACTGAAAGAGAACTGTTTTTTATTTCTCAATCTGATAATGGATTGCCATGTGATAAGAAGAATGGATCAAGCAGCAGAGCAGATGGTAGCAATACTGCAGATTCCAGGAAGCTCATGATGGATGTGGACACTGATGATGCCATCTGCATGCGAACTAGGGCTCGGCATTCTCTTGCCAGCTCTACACTTGATGAACTTGAGACTTTTCTTCAAGAAACAGATGATGAGGATGATCTTCAAAATGTTGATGATGAAAGAGAGTACAGGAAATTTCTTGCCGCTGTTTTACAAGGTGTAGATGATTCCCAGAATTTAAAAGTGATTGAAAATGTCGATGATGAAGATGAAGAAAATGATGCTGATTTTGAGCTTGAACTTGAAGAGGCATTGGAAAGTGAGCCTGATGAGATAGAAGAGCGATCAAAGACTAGGCTAAATAGACGTCAAAATTCTTCTCTTCATCATAGCAAGGTGTCAGGACAATCAAATAGACCATTACGGCCCTTGTTACCATTTTCATCAATTGGTTCTTTTCCTACTCATGATGGGAAACTCCTATTGCCCAACATTTCTCCACCCTATATGCCTCCTGTAAATAATGGTCTGGTTAATGGGTTCACTCCGCATCAGATAGGGCAGTTGCATTGTCTGATACATGAGCATGTGCAGCTACTTATTCAGATTTTTTCTATTTGTGTTCTAAAGCCTGCAAAAGGCCACATTGCTACAGAACTTCAGAAATTGATTTTAGATATGCTTCACAAGCGTGATGAAGTATTGGCACAGAGAAGGATACCATATCCCAGTTTTTGCTTCTTCCCTCCATATATTCATCCATCATTGCAAGATGAGCTTCCCAAGATTTTTCCACCACAGTGCAACGATGAAATGTCTAATACTTGTGATGTCCAACAATACCCGCTTTCTACAAGTAACACAGCGTTGCATTCTGATGCGAATTCGCCGTCTAATGAGAGATATAAACATCTTCCCAGTGAGCAGGCAATTTGTTTTCAAACTCGGGAATGCACCTCCTGGGCCCCTTATATTAATGGTCCAGTGCTGTCTGTTCTAGATGTCGCTCCACTCCGATTAGTTGGAAACTATATAGATGATATTTCTTCTGGTATGTCATGTTGAATAAATGATATGTTCACCGTGTTTTTGCAACTCTGTTGTTGTTTTGCTTATGATATTTACTTATTATTTTTATGGAATCTTGTCAGCTGTACGAGCATATGAACGATGTCAAATTGGAGTTGGTTTTGATACTCGCTTAGAAAGGGAACCTTTGTTTCCTCTTTGTAATTTTCCCTGTTCTTCTAAACCTGATGGTCAGGTTTTGGCTCTTTCTTCACCAGCCAGCAGTAAAATACCCAAGAAGACAATGGCTGCAACACTAATTGAGAAGGCAAAAAATCAAACTGTCGCCCTTGTTCCCAAGGAAATTGCTAAATTTGCCCAGAGGTTTTGTCCGTTGTTTAACACGGTGCTTTATCCTCATAAACCACCTCCTGCTCCTCTTACAAGTCGTGTGCGTTTCACTGATTCAGAGGATGAGTGAGTTGTACTTTATTTCTGTTACTTTCATGCCTTGCACCTTGTCAACATTCTTTAGATCGAGCTACTATGGAATATCCATTTTGACAATGCAAGATTGTCACATCGCAGCATTTTCTTCGTGCACTTAATCATTCTTTTGAATAGAAATCTGCTTGCAGATGTGTTATAAATAGCTTATAGACCTGATGTCAGCTACTTGTTTATAGCTTGAGCCTACGATTTCCTTGTCAATTTTCTAGACTGAGACAATTCGATTTTTGTTGTAGAGAAATTTCTGTTTTTTTTCCTTAAATTTTAACAAGTTATAGATTTTGAAATATGCCAAAGGGAGACATAAGCACATTACAAGTTGAAGAGAAGATTTTGTCATATTCTACATACACACCACTCAAAACTCTGTTGACAAAAATATTAAAAAAAAATCTCAACAGGACAGAACAAGTTCTTTTTTTCCTACATTCTTGCTCCTTACATTACCCTCATCCGTCATAGCTTATTAAACTTTTAACCTCTTAAGTTCTCTTTCTTGCTATAATTGAGAGACCTTCTAATCCATGTTCTCCTTAATGCTGTCCCCACTCCTCTTAGCCAGTAGTATTTGCCAAAACATACTGAATGTTTTCCATTCTTTCCAATTAAATTCAAGCCTGCGTTTATTCTCCCCGTGCTATCAACTCTAGTCATCCAAATCGATTTTACTAAGTAGCCCGTTATTAAGATTACTGTAGCAAGCAGCGAACAGTTCCAAATCGTTTTCAATTTCTGTTCTACCCTAGCTGTCTTCTACATCAGAAGTTTCACTTGAATAATTCATTCTGACATCCAATCTCTCATTTTGTGATGACCATTCTCTTTACTTCATACTAGACCATCTTATGACATCAGTAGTGCATCGTAATGCATTTTCCTTTGCTCTCATCTTTTCTTTATATTCCTAGCTGCAGTGTTATTATATACTGCAGAAGGATGGACGGTGCCCATCCTCTCCTTGTTCTGCTTCCATGGATTCTATCACTTGGTTGCCCCTGCTGATCCTTAGTTCCATTAGGGGATGCTCTAGTCATTGCCTCATTTAATTCTTTGACGTTATATGGTTGTCTACCTTATGAGTTTTAATTCTGTTCATCCTCTGTACCAAGCAATATTCTCTGCATATATTGATTGTCTAAATCTTCTTTTCATATCCCACAGAGACTTATACTATACTGTGATACCCCCCTCAAATTCCTAGCCTACATTGGCCCATATATTTGATGCTCCACCTGTAATTTCTGTTGCTGAATCATATTTCTGTAATTGACCAGAGTATACACGTTGCTAAAACATATTTGATCACAGTAGTTTTAAACTGATGGCTATTAGCCTAACTCAGAGATGATCTGCAATTTCACCATTCATGACAATTTTTTTGTTCCGTTTTACAATTTAAATTTTCTCTGTGTCACCATGGGATTTATTTGCAGATTATTAGCTCTGGGATTGATGGAATATAACACCAACTGGAAGGCTATTCAGCAGCGATTTCTTCCTTGCAAATCTAAGCACCAGGTGACAAATTTTATCGTGCAATTTTACAATTCAAGCTCAAAAATTTCTTTGTTTTGACATGGTATTATTTTCAATGGGTTGATTAAATATAATACTAATTTACCCCTTCCATGTACATGAATTGATTGAATTTCTTGGGAATGATAAATAACATCACTGTTTTTGCCTTTTGTAGTCTTTTAATAGTGAAAGACTTGCTAATTTGATGTGATGTTGCACGTTGGTAAAACAGATATTTATTAGGCAGAAGAATCGTGCATCATCAAAAGCACCAGAAAATCCAATAAAGGTCTGCAGTTACTTCCTATTGTAAAGAATTAAAGTTGCCTCTCTTCATGACTAAGAATTCTTATTGATGCTCATTGCTACTTCAGTTTTATTGTTTTAAAAAAAATAAAATTTATTGAGTTTTAAATGAATTAAAAAATAAAATTCTGGTCTGCAACTGCACCATATGAGCAGCATACAAAGTAACAAATGAAGAATTGACTTCATTGTTATCAATCAAGTTACGAATATTTCGACTTGAGATCTTTAGATTCAATAATAGAGCCCCATTGCTTTCTATTAGAGTAGTAGTGAAGGGCTTGCGCCTACAACTAGTATAGTAAAGCAGTGTAGCCTGCCTTATTATTATTAAATAAAAGGGACAAGCTAGTGCTTTTAACAGGTTAGGGGGCTGAGAGGATGTTGTTTGTTGTCTACTTGGCGAGATTTCTCTCTCAGGCTCTGTGTGTATCATCTCTAAGGATTATCCATAGGAGTGAAGAAATGCAGGGACTTCATCTTAAGTGCTGGTGGTACTCAATCATGGGCAATATCTATATGGTTGAATCAATTCTTAAGGCTCAGAAATTATGTTTATTGGACTTATTGATGACAAAAGTAATGTTGATGACCTTAATTGTTGCATGTTTATCAATGAAATTATGTTCTAGTCTTGAAAGAATTCGCGGATTACAATCCTCATATTGCATCGCTCTACTCCTACACAATGCATCCCTTCGAGTCCTCCTTCCTCTTGAATTATACTTTGGGAGAACATGATCTTCTATCATGAACCTGCTATTTTTCTTATTTCTAGAATCAGGAAAAGGAAATAGTTGGGTGGTTTACTGGATTTGGGAATGGGTTCAGCTGGTTTAATTTTATCAGGTGGTCTGGTGGGGTTTGAATTCCATATGTTGGAATTAGGTAGGAAGGTCTTAGGTTTTTGAAATTTGTTGATGGCCAGTATTGTAGATTTCTGCAGGCTTGCAATTTCAAAGGCCTTAGCTAGTGTATCAGGTTTCATCATCTTAACCATAAGACCTGATCTCTCCTTTCAAACCACTTGTGAATACTGATTTGTAATAAGTTTCAGGGACACGAGACAAGGATAGCGTCACCTGGGCTTTCAATTCCTCAAATCTGTCCTGGTACTCAGCCATAGATCCCACTTGCCTTATCCTACATAACTCTTCAGAAAACAAATTTCAATCAGCATTTGGGTGGCTTGCATTGAAGCCATCAAACCAGATATCAGCCTTTCCTTTCAGGTACATTTCAGCAATGCCCATTCTAAGGTGATCGGCAACCTGGTGGAGATGGAAATACTTTCTGGCCTTCCTTAGCCATTTCAGCAATGCCCATTCTAAGGTGAACAGCAACCTGGTGGAGTTGGAAATACTTTCTGGCCTTAGCCATTTCAGCAATGCCCAATCTAAGGTGAACAGCAACCTCGTGGAGTTGGAAATACTTTCTAGCTTTCCTTAGCCATTCCCGATTTCCCTCTCCCTCAAGGTGAGGGAAGTCAATTCTAGGGAGTTTAACATCTCCCCTGGCATCACCCTTAGCCCGTTTACCCATCTCTTGGCCACTAGAACCTTGCAATCAGCCCACTACCGGCTCTTTGGTTAGACATAAAGCTTTCCACTCCCTTGTTCTTTTGGTCTGCTTTAAGGTCAGCTGTGCCATCATAGCCACCATTTTCTCATACTCCTGATTCATGTCTAGGACAGTATCCTCAATTTTCCTTGCTGTTGACCAAACACTTTGGAGGGTTCGATCTGTGGCTTCCAATTTACCTTCCAATCTACCAGTCACAGCCTTAAATGTTGTACCTAAATCTGCCATCTCCAAGTCTAACTTCTTCAAATATTCGTCCATTACCTTAGCCCCAGTACCATAATTTCAACAACGCAGTCTAATATGCTTGCTTTGATACCACTTTGTCACAGCTTCGATCTCCAGCTATGGCTTCTCCTACACTATACCCAGAACTGAGGTTGATTCAGCTGGAAATTCAGTTTGAATCCGAGAACCAAATCAAAGAAAAGAAATGGGGAAGCGATAAATGACAAAAATAAGGAGGAAGGTGGAAACTGAATTGAATTCAATCCACTTAGCAACAGAATTTTCAGAGATTTTATTGGCGATTGCCTTCTTCGCACATGGGTTGTATGAATACATTCCAACAGTAAAAGCATGTTTCCAATTTGCAAAATAGAAAAAACGTAAAAGGCTTAACTATAATTCTAACAAATTAACCCAATGCCAAAATGACATCGTCTCCATTTCAAGTATCAGTTAATACCGTTAGCTTCCTTCTTCATCATTGATCTGGTGTTCTTCCTTCCCCGTTGATTTCTTCACCGATTCTTCTCCTGATACTATCCATGATTATTTACTTTCGCACACTGAAAGGAAAATTTGTTGAGAAGGATGTTCTATACATGTGATGAAAATAATACTTTTCTGATGTTTGTGGTAAAATGAATATAAACAACAATTTTCAGTTCTGTAATCAAATAAACAAAAAACTGCATTGGACTGTGCATTAAAGGAGAAGACCTAATATCTGGAAAAGAGAAATGCTCGGATCTTTCGAAACAAATACGTACCTTCTTTTCTACTTTTGGTAGAGTTGTTTTCTTGGGTTCTATATGTTGCAAGACTTGAGCATGCTGATCTATCTTCTAACCATTGAAGACTTCTTGTCATCTGATATTGCACTCTCTTTTCTTTTATATACAAATTTATTTTCTATCAAAATAAATTACAAAAGTTTTGAAATTCCATCCAGAAAATTTATGAATTTTATATTGCTAATTAATCAATGTAATTAATAGCTACATGAAAAACTGACCTGTAAATACAAAGTCAAACAAAACATTCATTTGGAATGGAGGAACAATATAATTTTTCCGTTACACCGATACATAAGAAAATAGATTAGCTATGACTATTTTTATCGAAATATGAACTAGAGTCTGTTTTCCGCTTGGTTTATTTGTTCATACTTTATATTCAAGGATCATTGATCCTTGGGAACTTTATATCCTTTTTCTCATTATATAAAATTTCTGTTCTTAAGATGAATTAATTTAAATTATAGATTAATTCTGTCATTAATATTTATATTAGGAGATTATCATTTATTTTTTCAAGAAAAAAAAATTATAGCTCATTAAACATTAGATGTTAGAGTAACAACTTGTATCTGCTTGTTATATATTTCGTTCCTTCTTGTAGGCTGTTCGGAGGATTAAAAACTCTCCCTTGACTTCCGATGAGATAGCACGCATTGAAGTGGTATAACCTAAAATATTAACTTTCTTTTAGTGACTGATACTATAATAGTATAGCTTACAGTTCTATTAGAATGTGCATAGCCATCACGTGTATGATCTAAATCATTCAGGGATTAAAGAAATTTAAACTCGATTGGATATCCATATGGAGATTTTTGGTTCCTCATAGAGATCCATCCTTGCTTCCACGACAGTGGCGAATTGCTTTGGGTACCCAAAAGTCATATAAGTCTGATGCAAACAAGAAAGCTAAGCGGCGTTTATATGAATCAAAAAGAAAAGCAAGCATGCCTTCTGTTTCCATTCGGCATTTGTCATCTAAAAAAGAGGTATGGATACTTCTTCAGCTTAAAATCTACTGCTGAAAAACTACTACAATGGTAATGACATTTTTTTTTTGTAAATGCATAGGTACAGGGTTCTTATGCAGTCTGTAAAAATTCTATTTCATTTTTAACATAATTGGTTGTCTCTTCCTCTTTTGAATCATCAGAACCTTTCTCGACATCCATCAGAAAGTTGCTTAGTAATCTAATGTAGGAAACATGTTTTTGTTAAAATTTGGTAGTTGTACTTAGCTTTATATCATTGGAGTGCTTTAGATTTTAAAGCTGGTTCTTGTCTGGTTTTCCTACTGGTGAAAGACTGGTGCAAACTTGACGTTTTTCAATAAATTTGGTGGTGAGTTGGCGTGCTGTCGTACACACTAAAAAATAAGTTCTTTAACTCCTAAAATTAATGTAGTAGTGGGAGTAAGGGTCCCACGAAGAATGTGTGATTTAACGTGTTGTGATTCGCATGCAATTATGGGGGGGGGGGGGGGGGATTTTGTAAGAAATTACTAGGATTTAGAGAAATCAATTAAAAGCAATGTAAATTGGATTTATGAAAATAATTAGAAGACTAACCTTGATCTAGGTCCACTCCACCATTGAAATATCATAATTGATCATTGATCCACGAGAAAAATACTAATTCATATTCTAAGCATTCATCGTTGGTTGAAAATCCTATTTCTTCTTAATTATAATTAATCAAACGTCAAGCAACTCAGTTAATCCTAATTATCAAATAACCCTAAACAAGTATTAGGATCTAATTCAACAATTGCATTGGGAGATAGAGAAATCAATGAGCATAACAATATAATCATAGAAAATTATATTTAATTATGTCAAACGTTCTTCCTAAGGATTAATAATTTCTAACGTAGTAAATCGTCAATATTTAGTTGCTTCATAGATTGAATTCATCAAACAAATACGGATTTCAAAATTAACGTAGCAACAGATTGAAATAAACAAAAACTATCAAGATCTAGCATTCAAATATTCAACCATGAGAAATATGAGTAGAACTTCTACTGTAGAAGAACATTCAATACCAGAAAATATGAATTAAAAACCTGATAATAAGTGGCTCTCACAATTTTAATGATTCCAAGGCTTCATCTTCCTCGATCAAGACGTGAAGAGTTAGCTACACATGATGAAAAACTATTGAAAACCTAAAGAAGAAGAGAGGGAGGCATGTCTAGATGATGAATCCTCGAACTCTCGTGCTCTGGTCGAGTTTTAGGTCGAGAAAACGCGTTTAGAATCATTCCATAGATGAATTGGTTGCTTTCCAAAAATAGGCAGATTTTCCCGGAATTAAAGCCTATGCGACCGCATAGTGTAAAGTATTGCTGTCGCATAGAACAACTATTTTCAGTCCTGAAGCTCTCGGGTTCTTCTATGCAGCCGCAAGGGTTTTATTCTATGCGACCGCATAGTTTTAAAGTTTTTCTCCGCCGGATAACTTTCAGTAGTTTGGCCATAACTTTCGTTTCCGATATCCGATTGAGTCGATTCAAAGTGCGTTGGAAAGCTAACTCAAAGAGCTACAACTTTTATTCAGACGTCATCTTCCAATTCGATCATTTACTACTCCAAAAATTAATCTCAAGCAAGTACTAAAAATTCGGAGCATAACATTTTCATCTGAAGGTTGATATGTGATAATGTTTCGACTATATTTCATCTTTTTGACTTCTTTTTTCATCCAATTGATCTCTAACATTCTTGAATCTTCATCAATCGTCCGTCTCGTCTATGGATTATTTGCAACTTGGTCCCTGAACTTTCGTCTTCTTTCATTTTGGTCATTTTTCACTCTTTTCTTCCAAATTATGCTTTATCCATTGATTTGCCACCTAAATCACAATATGGACATAATGAGTGCATTTTGGCATTAATTTAGTACACGAATGTAATAAACAATGGGAGAAAATCATGCATTTTACATTCCTATCGTGAGTTCCAGACTGTGAAAACAGAAGTGATATGTTTCAGCAAGCCACTCAAACTCTTCAGGCTGGAAACTGCAGGATATGCTAAATACTATTTCTATCAGTTTTAATCATAAACTTCTAGAATTCATTAAAGTAATTTATTCCAAACAGATCTTCTTATTAATGGTTTTAGGGTCAAGTTAGATTGCTTATATTATATATTATGGACATGGATTTCTTTTTCCTAATCTGTACCTTAATAAAATGTTTACCTTGCAGTACTTTAGCACTGATCTTTTCCTAAATAAATTGCTACTTAATTAAAATATACAATTTACAGGATTGTAGCAAAGATAACGCCAAAGAAGGAAACAATGCAGATAACTGCATGGACTGCGAAGATGAAGCTTATGTTCATGAAGCATTTCTGGCAGACTGGAGACCAGATAACTCTAACATCTCTTCAAAATGTCCTACTCGCTTCCCCTTGCTAGTGGGTTCTCAAGTCGGAGAGGAGATGGATAATTCTGGCGGTGGAGACATCCATACCCAAAGTAGTATCAACTTTTCATCTGCTTCAAGGTATCCCCTTTCTTCTCTGTCTATCTCATTTTTGTACGTGTTCGGCATCACATTCTCTTCATTAAGCTTTATTGCCTGTGTTTCTTACTTGACTTTAAGGTGCTCTGGCTCCCAAGTGGTTTTGCGACCTTACAGAGCTCGTAGAGCGAATAATGCACGCTTGGTAAAATTAGCTCCTGATTTGCCTCCTGTAAATCTTCCGCCATCTGTTCGGATAATGTCACAGTCGGCTTTCAAATGCTCCCAGGGAGGAGCATCAATGAAGATTCCTGGCACTGGTTCTCGTATTGGTGGTACCATGGCAGAAAATACGGCTCTTCAAGTTGTGTGTGCCACAAAGTCAGGAGTTGATTCTTCAGTGAAACCTGGGCAGATTAGGAGTATTTCAACGAAAAATACCATTAGTAATCAGCACCAAAATTCAGAGAGCTTGAGAAATAAATGTTTAACAGAAGAGAGAGGCTATCCAGATCTGCAGATGCATCCTTTATTGTTCCAGGCACCCGAAGATGGTCCTTTACAATATTATCCTTTGAATTCCAGTACTAGCACATCCAGTTCTCTCAGTTTATTTTCAGGAAATCAGCCACGGCTAAATCTTGGTCTTTTTCATAATCCCCGTCATCTAAGAGACGCTATGAATTTTCTTACTAAGTCATCTAAGCCTCTTGAGAAAAAATCATCATCATTAGGCATGGACTTTCATCCACTTCTGCAACGAGCTAATGATGTGGATTCTGATATGTTAGCTTCACATTCTGCTGCCAAACTGCCTTCTAATGCAGAGTCGAGGCAAAGAGATGGTAGTTTAAGTGCTTCATGTAGTAAACTCCCCAGCCCTAGTGGAAAATCTAATGAACTTGATTTGGATATTCACCTGAGTTTCACATCCAGGAACGATACTGAAAACTGTATGGGCAGATCAGTAAATGCTGCAATTTATGGAAGCATAGAATCTGAAAGTGCGAATGACTCTAGAAAGCAGAGGGGTCCTACTCCAGAGGGAGTCAGTGACAAGCTGGATTCAGGTGACCATGTGTTGGATACTTCCACAAATGAAAGAAGTAGAAAATTTGTTGATGACATGTGTGAGGAGTCCCTCCCCGAAATTGTTATGGAGCATGAAGAACTGAGTGATTCTGATGAAGAATTTGGGGAAAATGTAGAATTTGAGCACGAAGAAATGACGGATTCAGAAGGAGGTGATACATCTGACTCTGAACAGTGTGTTGACATACCAAATGAGGTACTGTTTTCTTTACATTATTGATTTGCAGTTACTTCAATTTTGAGAAGAATAGGTATCTTATTCCGATAAAATGTTATGACGTGTCAAATGTAATCTCCTAGACAACTTAATTCTCGCATTCTTTCTCTTACGAGAAGCATATTTTTTAGTAATATGTTTTCTTCTTCCTTTCGATGTTAACCTTTCATAATGGGGCTTCTAGTAATACGTGAAAACTTTTATCTCTTGTTCCAAATTCTAATATTACATCCCTTTTCATTTTGATATTGTATTGGAATGGATATTTCCTCAGAAAATCACTATATGCACCTTTTCCTTGTGGCAATGCTGTACACTTGGCATTTTTCACTAAACCATCGTCTGAGTGAACTTGGACTTGTTGCATACAACGTATTCTGTTTCACTTCGAAAACATATCCTTTTGTCATGGATCCATCTTGTACACATTGTGTCAGACTCTAATTCTTGCTGTTTGTCATTGTATACATGCACTCCTCCATTAAAATTCCTGCTGTCCTGTGTTCCTGTTGGTGGACTTATAGTATGAATTTTGACTGCCATAACGTTTCTGAATGGGTGGCTATCAATCATTTATTTTTATCTTTTGTAATCATCTCTAGTCTAGTTACTAGAAGTTCTGATAAATTCTATCAGGAAGTGCATCAAGACATAACAGATGCAGATTCTGATGATCAAAATGTACTACATACCAATGGTGATCCTGGAGGCAGTATAAACAAACTCTTAGATGGCCGCTCAACTGAATTAGGGTTGGCTGGAAAGGGGGCCAATATCGAGTCAAGTGCTTTACATTTAAATTTGAATTTCTGGCCTCCAGGTTCTCCCATTGCAGATGCCAAGAATGCAACAATGTATAATTTTGGACCATTTGGAGAAAATCAAGTTCCTGCTTCTTCCAGAAGATCTGTCAAGACAAGTTGTACCGGTGCAGAGAAGAGCTCCGAGGACGTGCAACATCACAGTTTGGATATTGATGACTCCGCACTGAGAAAACCCAGCAAACGTAGGTGCCAAACTGATTCTAATTTAAGTAGTGTCAGCTCAGAGAAGGGAAATTCAAGTTCAATTATTGATAAAGAGTGTAGAGAACCTGAAGAATGGGACTAAAGATGAATTTTGGTTGATTGTAGCTCATACATGTATGTGTAAGATGATGATATTATGAGGTTGTATATTATGTGGCATTTGCTGTGTATTTGTGAAAAATGGTCTTCAAGAGAAAAAGAAAATGGACAATATTTTTCTCTAATTTTCCTAGGTGCATATGCAGACGTGCATTTCATAGATTTGTTTATGGGTTCAGATGCTTTTGAATATCAAAGACACCATACTGTCCATACATGAAAATCTAATTTTCCTTGGTGCATATGCAGACGTGCATTTCATAGATGTTTGTTTATGAGTTCGGATGCTTTTGTATGTCAAAGACACCATTACATAGAAATCTTAGATGATTTTGACCTGGAAATCCAACAGGGACATCCTTTATGTTTTCGACGATCTAAGCATAGATTTGTTACTCAGATTACTTAGATAACACATTGGTAACGCTTTTCATTCAGATATTCTACTTTTTGAAAAAGACATGGGAGGGTCTACGAAAGCAGTGGTTGGTCTAACAATTTTACATGAAAGACTTAGATGAACTATGTTCTAGGTATCCAGATCTTGAAAGATTGAAAGAAAAAGGTTGATAACTTTGTTCCAAGCTTCATATAATGATAAGATGCTTATCAGATTTGTCATATAAGATAATACGAAGAGTAATTTGCCCTTAGGCATGAAATTCAACTGAGGATTAGTCCAGAGACTCTTGAAGATATGGAATGCATGAGTAGGATACCATACACGTTGGCAGTAGATATTCTCACGTGTGTTATATGGTGCACTATATCTGACATTTGTTAAGTTATTGATATGTTGAGTAGATATCAATCTAACCTTGAACCAGAATATAGGATGGCTAGAAAGCATATTGTTTGGTAAAATCTTGCAAGCGTACGAATTATTAACAAGTAATAATTTATTGAGAAAGAGTATTGTCCCACAAAAAAAAATCAACTTTAAGTTGAATTGTAGTTATCCGTTATCAAATTGGAATGTAAATTTGACAAAAGAGGCTGGATTTGTTTGTCTAAATTATCTACTAATTATCTAAGATGATTTTGCATTAAATATGATATATGTGTTGGAATTCTGAATCCACATTATTATTATATTTTCAATTCTCGACCCACGTAATCAAGTGTGATTTGTGTAGTCTTGATCTTTGATAATCCAATTTTATTTAATTAGCTTTCTCAAGATAAGTTAAACATACTCTAAGCACGATCCGATCATATTCTTATTTCGAATTCATATGCAAAGTACCACATTCAATTACACGATTATTTATATGATTGCACACGTCATATTTATTATTCCTAACATTTATTATCCGTATGTTGAAATTGCAAAGTTATAAACCTATCATGAACATTGCATAAACATAATAAGCAACTAATTATCTAAATAGTGCGCAAATATTTAAATAATTAATAAGTCATACAAGATCAATCAAGAACACAAATTAACTAACCTACTTGATCTTTGAAGTAAAAATAATCAAATAATAAGGTTCATTCTCATCCAACACAAGAGTGATCCAACCTAACATGTTTCTAATAATAATACAACAAGAATGGAAAGACATCACCCATAATATATATGAATATCAGAAATATGTGGAATCAATTTTTAGTTCTTGATCTCCAATCCCAAGTTTTCATTTTTCAAGATCTTGATATTTCTTGTCTTCAAATCCTTGCTACGTTTATCATCTCCTTCAATTATGGTGAATTGATCTCTCGTAATTGAAAGATTTTATGTTATGATGTGATATAAGATGCATATCAAAGGTTTTCTCACTGGTTGTCTTTGTCAAGAATCGCATCTAATTTGATTTTCAATAGAGTTTTAATCAAATAAAGAAAGTTACCATTGTCTACTGCCATTTGTTTCCTACCTTTCAATTGCATGGTATAATTCCTTTTAGTTACATGGTAATGTCATTTTTCTTTCAAGTTCCCTTAAAATGGGTCTTGCTATCGCAAGAGGTTTATCCCATGCGATCACATGGGGTAAATTGTAATACTCAGACCAGAAAGTTTAAAAGATTTGATAGGTACTACTCATACCAACAAGGAGCATCTTCTTTTACGGAAGTCCATCGTTAGAAACTCCACAGTTAAGCATGCTTCATTTGGAGAAATTCTATGATGGGTGATCTCCTGGGAAGTTTTTCCGGGGAGCGTGCGAGTGAGGACAAAGCATGCTGAAAAGACTCATCTTGGTACAGTGAGGACAGTACGTCGTCGATCTAACGACCGGGACAGCCCGTTAAGTGGGACCCAGGTCGTTACATAAATTCTTTTGAAATTTTGCACTTTGATCCCAAGCTTTCTTTCTTCATTCAATTTAAGTCATTTCATTTCATTATGAATTCTTTGTCCTTCATATTCCAATTATCGTCGATTGATTCCGTATAGTCTTCAATCATCGTTTCTTGGTCCAATTCAATTTAGTCCTTGAACTTTCAAAATCATCATTTTTTGCCGAATTTCATTCCTTTCTTCTAAGGGTACGTTTGATTGTAAGGGTGGAATTTGGGTGGAAAGAAAATGAACTACAGGAAATTGAATTACCTAAAATTTGTTTTAAAGAGAATTGTAATTAATAGTGTTTGATTGGTATAATTTTCGGGGTATTTTTATAAAAGGCCTAGTCAAGTGATCCAAAACTTTTTTTGACCTAACTTACTATAAAAAGGTTTTTGAGGCCTCTTTTAGGTTAAAATGTCAAAATTATCCTTGTACATATTGTTGAAATATCCTAAATACCCTTAGTAGATAATTACCATAATACCCATTTTTCAAACTATCTAACCGTTCCAAATTTCTTCTTCTCTTCTCTTCTTCTTCTTATTCCAGTTTAATCTTTGTTCTTTTTTTTTTATTTTATCTAGTTTTACTCAAAGCATAAAGGAGCACATTCAAAGAATAAACCCTTATATTTCTACATATTATATTGGTAAGATATTCTTCTCACTTTTAATCTTTTTAATCTTTTGTTGTTTTATTTGTACATATATTCATTGTCATTTCTGTTAAGTATTTGAATTCATTTTTTCGATCTATTGTAGTTTTGAAAAGCAGAATCTCGTATGTTTTTAGTTATAGAATCAGAATTCACGTTTAAAACAACCGGAGTCATTTTAAACGACTGTAGTCGTTTTAAACGACCATAAAATTACTGCAGTTACTTTAGATTACTATAATTGATTATTTGTTAACTTTTTAAAATCTTACTATTCTAATTACAGATATGGACTCAACAATATGGATTGCTATATTTTATTTTGGTGATTTTATTAATGATGATGAAGGAAAATGGATATGGAAACGAAGCGGGAGTGATGAAATGGTTGAAGGAGTTCCAATATCTTCAGATACTTCATATCATGATCTATATTGTGAAGTGCTAAACATTTGCAAAGTTGATTCATCTTCACATGGAATTGAGATGAGATTTCTTCTACCTGAAAATTGACAGTTTTCAATTTCAATTAAAATTACTTCAGACAGGCAAGTACAGCGGTTGTTATCTCTCAACAAAAAAGAATCTCATTGTCCAATTTGTGTAACCCTTGTGAGCAAAGATCCAGTTGACCATCCACAAGAAGAAGATAATGATTCATTTTATAAAGTGGGAGACGACGAAGTTCATTGTGAAATGCAAAAAGAAGGCAACAATCTTCATCATGAAATGCAAAATGAAGGCAACAATCTTCATTGTGAAATTCAAGTAGATGATAACGAAGAAGTGGATCGGACTGAAAATCTTAATTGGGATGAGTTGGAGATAGCCCAAGACAATGATGTGGATATTACTGATAATGATAACACTATTGTTTTCTCTACACATGGATCCGAGATGCTTCAAAACAGTAGAGAAAAAAATCTTTTTACTAATGAGCACCTGGTAACTTCAACTCTTTTGTCACATATGATTCCCGAAGATGCAGATTTAGAAGATCATCAAATTTTCAGCACCAAAAAAGATCTTATGATGGAAATCCACATGCTTGCAATGAAGTACAAATTTGAATTTAGAGTGAAGAAATCAAATAAGGAAGTCTATACAGTTGTTTGCATAGATGAAAATTGCAAATGGCATTTGCAAGCAACTAAATTCAAAAATTGTGATTACTTTCAAATGCGTAAATATGCACGTGAACATACTTGTTCTGTGAGTATTCATCGAAATGATCATAGACAAGCAAGATCGTGGGTTGTTGGAAGACATAAAATGTCTAAATTTCGAAATCCCAACACTGTATATAGACCCGCAGACGTCATTAATGACATGCGTCGAGAATTCAGGGTAGAAATGAGTTATCAGAGGGCACGAAAGTCACGAAAATGTGCTTTAGAAGTTTTAAGAGGTTCCCCTGATGATAGTTATGCTAAATTGAGCTTATATTCTCATAATTTAGCTATAACTAATCTTGGAATAGCATTATCTTTAGAGATTGACAGCGAGAACCGCTTCAAGTATTTTTTTTATGGCTCTCGGACCTTGCATTCGTGGATTTTGCTCTTCAATGCGAAAGGTAGTTGTCGTTGATGGAACATTTTTTCTTAGGAAATATAAAGGTACGCTGATTATTGCTACTTGTCAAGATGCAAATATTCAGATTTATACTCTTGCTTGGGGTATAGTTGATTATGAGAATGATGCATCATGGACTTGGTTTTTTACGAAGTTGAAGGAAGTAACGAGGGATACCGAAAATCTTGTTGTTATATCTAATCGACATCAAAGTATTATCAATGGACTTCAAGTTGTCTATGAAAATGTCCATCATGGTCATTGCATATATCATATAAAAGGTAACTTAAGGACAGTAACTCGAAAAACTGAGATTTTTCTACTTTTTAAGAAAGCAACAGAGCATGTACTTTAGAAGAATTTGGAAATTATATGCACAAAATCGAGAGAATTGACATTAGAGCATGGAATTATCTAGTCAAAGCATGTTTACATACTTGGGCCAGGTCGCACTTTCAGAGGAACCGTTATAATATCATGACATCGAACAATGCAGAGTCACTGAATTCGGTATTTAAGAAAGATCGACAAAATTCGATTCTTGCATTGATTGAGAGTATTAGAAAAAGGTTACAGAAATGGTTTTATGAGAGGCGTGGGAATGCACAGAGCTGTGCAAGTACTCTAACGCCAATAATTAAAGAGAAACTGCGTAAGAATGTTGATAAAGCCAAGAAATTTGTTGCCGAGTCGATCGATCAATTCATATATGATGTGAGGAACGACACCATGAATTTTGTTGTTAACCTGGAAGAAAAAACTTGTACTTGTAGACGGTTTCAATTAGAACATTTACGTATGATGTGAGGAACGACACCATGAATTTTGCTGTTAACTTGGAAGAAAAAACTTGTACTTGTAGACGGTTTCAATTAGAACATTTACCGTGCGAGCATGCAGTTGCTGCGGTGAAGAAGAGTGGCTATTCAATTTACTTGTTCTGCTCTCTGTATTATACTGTTGAATATTGGAGATTAACTTATAGTGATACTTTTTTTCCTATGCCAAATGAAGTTGATTGGGAAATTCCTGAACATTGTGGGTTCGTTAATGTGTTGCCGATGTTAGT
The DNA here is from genome assembly GCA_019395295.1 of Osmanthus fragrans. Classification (NCBI taxonomy): domain Eukaryota; kingdom Viridiplantae; phylum Streptophyta; class Magnoliopsida; order Lamiales; family Oleaceae; genus Osmanthus; species Osmanthus fragrans. The sequence continues at coordinate 11,581,437 of CM033359.1, forward strand.
GCGACGACGAGGTGGATGTACTAAAACAACAAGAATTCCATCTACTGGAGAGTTTCCCAAAAGACACAAATGTAGTAGGTGTGCCGCAACTAGACACAACCGACTAACATGTACAAGTCAGATACCTTTAGTTGATAGAAGATTGAAGGATTAGAATATTGTTTGTTTAGTTGATAGCATGTCATTTATATAACAATGCAAATTGATGCTACTTATTACAATTTATGTTTTATGTTGTTAGTTTTTTTGTAGTAATTCATGCCAAAGATGTGTTTTTATGAATATTGGCTGAAAAAACGACTATAGTCATTTTATAAAAACGACCGTAGTCATTCCATGTAAACGACTACAGTCGTTTTACACAACTATGGTCGTTTTCCTAATTCGCATCTCGTTTTTTCGATTATATGCTCGTTTTTCTATAATTTTTTGTAGGAAATAGTTTGAAATCAAACCAAACACGTTTTAAAATGTTATACATTATGATTTAACTTATCCAAACCAATCGGTTAAATACTTAGAACATTATGCTTTAACTTATCCAAATCAATTCACATCTCCTGAACATACTTGAACATTGTTAGTGAGCATGATGAATTGTATATAATAAAGATCATTTTCTTATTCATTTTAAACTAATACGTTGAAACCAAACACGATTTATAATGAAGTTCGTACTTAAAATCTAAATACGATATACTTGAATATTGTTAGTAGAGCACTATGAATCTAAACGAAATAAATTATACACAATTGGAATTCTTTAAACAACTCTGGTTATTTAGGAAAACGTCTGGAGTCGTTTAAAACAACCAATATTTTTTCAAAACAATTCGACATTATCTCCCCTATATTATAAACTAAATCAACCTGAAAAATGAAACATGTATTCATATCACAAAAAACCCCCCAAATCTCATCATACACTATAAAATTACATAAACACTTATAAACATACAAAAACATCAAAAGGTTCTAAGGTTCATAATCAAAGGCAAAAATATCAGCAGTCATTTTTTCCCTCCATCTACTCATATAGAAACCATTAACTTGTTCTACCGGACCGTTGATGCTCAAAAATTCTATACATTTCACTACGTATATACCACAATCGCCCCTGAAAGATAATAAATAATAGTAAATAAAGTGAAATAACTAAATTATAAACAAATGAACATTTAATTGTAATAAAAAAAACTTACGAAACGACTTGTTTAGCGACTTTGGTATTCCTTTCTATAGCTAGAGTATCTGTCTCCAAATTGATGTTGATTTCCTTCAGAAGTAACGAGACAATGATATTAGCAGCTTTCAAGTCCTCTTTGAATTGATCGCTCATAATGCAACCCTTATCAGGATCATACACATACATTGTCTCTTTGCAAAAATCAATCTCAACTGCGAGCCAGTGTCTATGAGTACATAACGGAAAGTATACATGTGTACATTCCTGCCATTTCCTTCCAAATGATGGCTTTCCCCGGTGATATATTCCATTAGCTCAACCGGCATTCTGAAATGATCTCCTTGCTTACGTAAATTTAACATAGCAAAGATCAATTCATTATTAAATTGTACGTCCAGAATAGCTCGCGAACCACCAAATGATTTGGGATATTTTGTTGCCCGAGCCCGCAACAAATGTAATGCCATGTCAACATGCTGAAAGTTGAATACATAGTTATATACAAATTAATTGAATAATACAAGTAATGAGTTAACATACTTACATCATCTAGAAACCATCCGCCTAGTTTCAATACATCATTAAACCATTTTTTCGCATCTTGTAAGTTGAGATGACTCAACTTATATAAGATACTGAAAAAAAATACAAAATTGTAAAATAATACAAGTTATAAGTCAAAAAATTCAAAGTCAATGAATTGGTAAATATGCTTACCCATCGCCTAAACTGGAGTGTCATGTGGAGAATTGTTTCTTCTTAACTGGGTCAACATCCCAAAAAGATCAACACGCTTGTCGTCAACATGTCTTCTCCACTTAGCTCCAGCTGTGTATGATGAGGAAACTAGCTTTAAAGCTTTTTTAAGTCTTTTATCTCACATCAGAGTATCAGTTTGCTGATAAGTTTTATTTAAGGGCCTATTTGATTGGCCATAGTTTTCCGTGGAAGGTGGAAAACGTTTTCCTGTTTTTTACTATTCACCTGTTTGATTGCACTAATTTTTCAGGGAAAATGTTTTCCAAGGTACAAGCGGTTGATGCACAAAAGCTAGAAAACGTTTTTTCACCAAACGTTTTCCAACTTTATGACATTTTTTTAAGCAATTGGAACACATTCCAAAGTCAATGGTAAAAAAATTTATCCATTTAATTGACAATTTGCGTAAAAAACAAAGCCAAACGAAAAAATTTTCAAGTGAAAAATTATACCAATCAAATATCATTAATTACAATTCCCTGTAAAACGTTTTCTAGGCAATTCAATTCCCTGCCATTCATTTTCTTTCTACCCGTTTTCCACCCTTACAATCAAACAGGCCCTAAATTTCTCTTTTTGCAAGTAAAAACCTCAGCGTACATATTTGTCATCTCATTAGTTCCCACATCTCTCTCAATATTCTCTGCTATAGTCTCTATCACAGCATCGCCTATCCCAATCTCCCTCTCAGTGCTCTATGCAACTGTCTCACTCTCAATGTCGCCTACCACTATCTCCAGCACAGCGCTTCCTGCCGCAAACTCCCCTACAATGTCCTTTGCCCCAGTCTCTCCCATAATGTCCCCTTCTCCCATCTCTCTCTCTCTCTCTCAACCTCCTCATGGTTATCTTCCTCGGTCCCAATACTCCATCATTCCCAAATGAATGGTCTCTATCGAGATGTTCGCTCGGTCTCATCCACTTCATTATAGTATCGACCTTCCTATTTATTACTTCATATTTTTCGGATAACTTCTCCACATGGTGCAACAATTGTCTCAAAATATCGTCGTGGTCGCAAGAAGTTGGACGGCTGCGTGGAGGTCTTTAACTTGTAGGAACATAACGCTGATGTACAGGAGCAGTTTCCGGACTTTGCTCCTAATGGAATAAAAGCACATATTTAGCACCAATTCATCATAAGAAAGATTATTAATTAACAATAAAAATATACATGCATCATCTTCACTTATATTCGGAGAAACTCTCTCCCTTTGGCTCTATGGTAGATCTAAATTATCATCTAGTGATGCATCATCAGCATCTGGGTATCCCCCGTCCTCGTAGAGATAAACATCTAAGATTGGATCTTCTTTTCTAGTTCCATGAACGAAGAATTTCACGTATTGTTGTTCAGTCTCATTGGGAGAAGCTGTCAATGAGCAACGGACTTGTAGCTGAATAATTGACAAAAAAATCCGTTTAGCAATGTTTGAGGTAACGTGCAAAAGTAATTACAATATAGAAGATATATTCACCTGTGGGTCATCCAAGACTTTAGCAATATCATGGGAATTAGGAGTAACAGTTGATTTCCAACAACACATTCTCGGTAGCCCATTGACAGATAATCTAGCATGATACATGTTTGCTATTCGTGGAATAGACTCGAACGCCCACACCTAAATGTATAAGTTGTTTACAAATATTTAAAATCATATAGAAACAATGTCTAAATCACAAGTTTTGAGCATTTACCTGTATCGCTAGTGGAAATCCCCACAGAATATTTGGGCTTCGGATCCTTCAATACTCTTAAGAATACATGTATTGTAAACTTGAAGCTTTTAGTTCCCCATGGATATTTATTGAATAGCTCTAAATCATCAACTATATCTAAGGTGAGAAGATCTATAGATGTATTTTTTTTCTTTAGACCTTAACACCGTCTCATATATGAGCACTAAACCCAATTTGTATTTGTCATCCATATCTTCTATATCTTTTTCAAATGCTATTTCTAATTCTTTAGGCGTAACCTTGCTAGATGCTGGAAAATATTTATTTTTCAATCTACCATCTTCATTTATTTGGTTCTTAAACTCCGCTTCATTAGCAGGACTTAATCCTATCATGAGCATAAACTTGTATAGGGAGAAACAAACAACTTTTTTCGAGCCCAAACAAAACCATGTTTCCTCCTCATTGACGGATACAACCCGTTGTAATAATAGGTTGTGAATCAGTTGAGCAGATATTTTCATGTTCCTGATGTCATAAAGCTTATCGAAGCACGACTTCAAAAACATCTCCTTATGGACATTATCTAATGCTTCATATACTTTCTCTACATTCAACACGTTAGAATGTGTTGTAACCTTTGCATCACATCGATCATCAATGTGGTATATGCACTCCATCCTGCAAATTGCACGAGATTATTAGATGTTCAGTTTTTTAGTTAATGATGCAACAAACTATAGAGGTAGAATGGAAAAAGAAAAAGAAAAATATTAAAAGTATTTATTTGACAAGCTCTCTAAAACTTGTTAAAAAGAAAGGAGTATACAAGTCTTTGGAATAAAACTGTGATTCATTTGGGTGGAAATTATACAAAATCCTAGTTTAAAAATTGATCATTCTAAAATAAGGTGGAAGGTTTAACTATACAAAAATTAGATTTTTTTCCTAATTAATATATTTTAAAATTAATTAATTTATCTTCCATAAATCAAACCCTAAATTATCTCTCTCACTCCCCCCGCGCTCCCCCTGCCCCCTTCTTCTCTCAATCAATATGAAAAGCTCGCCTCTCTCTCTCTCTCTCGTTGCCCTCCTCTCTCGCGTCGCCGGCAGGATCCTCGCTACTGTCGCCACCACCACGACCGTCGCGACTATCACCACCGCACCTACCAACACCAAAATCACCACACCTCACCAACACCGCCAATCACAATTTCGAATCTGATTTCTCTCGGGCGTAGTGACGAGATCCGATGCGACGTCGCCGATTTGCGTAGTGACAAGGAAGACGAGCGTCGATCGGGTGATGGTGGGAACGCTGTGCGGTGGTTGGTTGGGTGATTGTGGTGAAACTGGCGGCTGGTTGGTTGGGTGATGCTAGCAGATCTGGAGGCGGTTGTTTAGGTGATGATGTTTATGGGGTGTTAACTGTTTTGCATCTGATTTATTGGTGGCTGGCGGTGGCGAATCTAGCGGTTGTGGTGATGGTAGTGGATACTGCGGTGAGGTGTTGTGGTGGGTTATGGTGTTGTTGATGGCGGTGTGGTGCAGTGGCGGGGCGGTGCGGTGGTTGGTTGCGGTGTTGTTGATGGCGGTGGATCTGGAAGTGCAGTGTGGTGCGGTGGGGGTTGGGTGTGGTGGTTTCTGGTCGGGAGGGTTTTTTTGGTTGCCGTGGTGGTGGTTCTGTGTGTTATAATGGTGGTTGGGCGGTGGTTTTGATGCGGCGGTCTGGTGAGTTAGTGGTGGTCTTGGAGCGGCATCCAGGTTGTTGTGAAGTCCGACCTGGTTGTGGCGTAGTAATGGTGTTGGTGGTTCAGTGGTGGTGGCGTGACGAGTGGAGGTGGGGTGCAGCTGCGTTGGTTGGTGGACAGTGGTGGTGATGTGTGGCGGCGACGGTGGCGTGATGATTGTGGGTGGTTGATGTGACGAGATTTTTGCTAGATCTGGTGGCGGAGTGGGTTTTGGTGGCTGCGGTGGTGGTGCTAACTGCTATGACGTTGGCTGTGAGGAAAAGTGTGACTGTGACTTTTACTTGTGACTCGAAATTGGATATGTGACCTGAATATTGTGACCGTGACTTTCAATTGTGACCAATAATTTGATAAGTTGTGACTAAAAATTAATCCGTGATTTGTTGTGACCTATAAATAAATTGTGACAAGTAAATTTTTGATATGTGACCAATGGAACAAATTGTGACTCTTAAAATTTTGAATTGTGACCTCAGAAATGATTTGTGACCTATTGAAAGTTCGATCCGTGACCTCGGAAATTATTTATGACCTATAAATTTTTCACATGCGACCAACGAAAAAATTGTGACCTTTAAAATTTTTGAATTGTGGCCGTAAAAAAATTTGTGACATTTAAAATTTTTGATTTGTGACCGAAAAGTTATATATGACTAATTAAATTGTGAATCTGTGACCGATGAACAAATTGTGACCTATAAATTTTTTGAATTGTGACGTAAAATAATTTTTGACATTTAAATTTTTTAATTTGTGATCGAAAATAATATGTGACTAATTAAATATATATTTAATTACTTAAATTATAAATAAAAATTAACAAAAATCTTATTTTTGAAAGTTGAAACTTATTTTCTTATTATTGAATTGGACCAAAGTTATACTTTTACTTATGAAAATTTCCCTTCATTTGGTAGTTCAAAATCTGCAAAAGTTCGGGCTAAGCCTGTTGGGAAAAACGATGAACTCTCCATTGTCGCTACAAACTCAAACAGAAGGACAGATGATGATCATCAAGTCCCTGAAAGTAACAAACCATTGAGGGAACTACAGATTTTATCGAGCAAGCCACCTGATAAGAACTCTCTCTATTTAGTGCAATACCCCTCACTAAATAGAATAAATTATTAGTGACATGATAATGTGGAACAAGATACATTAAGCTCAAACATCACAACAAACAAGAAAATCTAGGGAAGAAGGGGGAAGGAAACAGGGGACGTGGTAGGGAACGATGATAGCCTATTTTGGTCGTAGATTGCAACCACAAGTAGGGGACACAGTCATTTTTTTATTTATTATTATTTAATTTTAATATTTGCGATATGTGTTCAAGGATGAAGATACCTAAACTAACTACACAAAAACAAATAAATTACCTAACCTATTATCGAAAAAGCATAATAAATAAAATGAAAGAAAATTGAGTTGCCTCTCAATAAGTGTTTGTTTATAGTCATTAGTTTGACTTTGCTGCATTGACTATTTATGGTGGTGATAAGGGAATTTTCAGCCTTGCAATGACTGCACTTGCAGATATTTTTTGCTCATCTTTGGCCCTCCAAACTTTTAAGTTACCAAATTGTCCTTAATTATTCCAACCAGATTATCGACTTTTTTTTTGAACCAATGACTTCCATAATTATCCATCTCTTTATGATTAATTCTTTTGAATTCTTCGAGTTAGGCATGTTGCTTGGGTGGAGTACTCATGGTGAAAAATTGTTATTTATCTTCCACCATCAAAATAATCTCCCATTTTCCAAAATTCATCAATCCTCATCTAGTTGTTAAAAATTGTCTTCCCGAAGGCCATCATTGCTAGTACTACTTCGATTTCCAATTTGTAAATTTTTCAGTTATCGCGCTGCTAATTTGGTACCGTATGATTTTGTGTCTTTGCCATGTAGAGTCTCTGAACCTATTACTATGTGCCACCCAAAAAAAATGAATATGAAAATGAATAAATAAATATGTAAATAGGTTAATGGAAAGAAATAACAAATAAAAATATGGCCCCCAATTCTTCCAAGTTACAACTAGTTATGTGGTTCGTACTTTATAGGCATTTCTCGACTCTCGAGTTTGGAGATTTATTCTATCACGGTACAATAGTGAATTTGCTTTTGACGTCTCTCCATTCTACTGACTCAAGGTCATCTTTTGTACAAGCGCCACACGTGGTGTTGGTTCCATTGCATTGACTACCAACACTGTCTTTTTTGGGCACTGTCCAATGACAAGATGCCACACGGCCAGGACCGGTTCTGCCTCATAGCGCCCACCTCAGGCCCGAAAAATTCGGGGGTCCAATATTTTTTTTTAAAAAAAAATCGTAAGAGGAACACAAGGGTTTATTTACTTTCCTCTCCACCCACGAACGGCGACCGGCGACCTCGACTCTCCAGTCTCACAAATCACAAGAACCCTAGCTGCACACCACAAGTCAAAGGCCCAATTCGCCAGTCGCCACCGCTGGTGAAGTCGAAGAACTCAAGAACTCGATATTTTGTTTCAAAAAGGTAAGAGCATTTGTTCTCTTAATTTCCAGAGGTTTATTGGGTTTTCAGATTTATCTATTGATGTTAGTATGTTACTTTTCGATATTCTAAAAATACCATTGATGCAAATCGTGATTCGTGCATTGAACTCTTCTGAAGCATCATTTTTGAGTCACTAGGTAGAATCCTGCGATCTTTTGCTTCTGAAGCATCGTTTTTCATTTTGCTGCTGGGATTGGTTCATTAGAAGTTGGGTCTCTTTATGAATGGTGGCAGTGGGCAATACCTTCGTGCTCTGTGCTATTCTTCCAACAGTAGCATCTGCCAAACTTGGGCCCATTTTTACTGATTAAGTAGAAGGTAGTTATGTAAATCATTATCAGAAATAACAACATAAAATTTTTGTCCAAAGTCATGTTGAATGTGGGGAGTAGTTGAACATTTTTTTTTTTCAATTAGAATGGATCATTAGAACATAGTTGTTTAAAGAACTGGTTTTCAAAAGACATAGTTTCAAATTTTTTTTGTCAAACTCATTTCCTGTGTGCTAAAGAGATAAAAATTAACAAACGTGTTATAAAAAATTAGGATTACTAATTCTATAACTTGTCAACATGTTGTCAGGATTGGGTAGCAATTGTAAGTTCATAATCCTGGACTTGATGTAGCCAATCACAAACCATATAAAGCCAGTTTCTCCACTGATCTACTCAAAGAAATTATAAATATTAGCTAAAAGGAGTCAATTCTGGAGGTGAAAGAAAAGAAGAAGTTAAAATGATTTACTGGAGAGTTGGCATAAGAACTCAAGATTTGAACTACCAAATGTAATCCCCAATAATGAGAACTACAGACAAAAGGAAAAAAAGCGCATGACACTGGCAACATACTCATTACTTTAAGAAACAAAATTATCCTAGGATGCACTGGCTAAGACCAGAGACATGAGTAGACTTTACATTTTTTCAAATGAACAAGAAGTTAACATATCGTGTGCAAACTCAAGAGCCTGTAGAATTGTAACCATGATAATTAAACATTTTTAATGGAAATGCATGACCGAAAGTTTATAAAGGTAATTTGCTCTCCTTAGAACACATTAGAAAAGAGATATGCATACCAAAACTAATGTGGTGGTTACTTGGTAGTGTTTTTAAGTACTTATAAGGTGTGTCTTACCAATATCTATTGCAATTTGATGTTAAATTTTTATTTTAGGCTAAGTTGTGATGGTGGAATTCTCAACGGCGTGTTCCATAATTTTTGTCGAAATTCTTCTTCTCAGGTAAGCAATGGTTTATCCTAACTTGTCATTAAATATATTGAACGCTTATATAATTGTAGCCTGGTCGGCTTATATGATTGGAACTTGTAGAATCAATTGTACAGGCACAGAAAGTAATTATATTGAAAACTTTAATTGTGAAATGAATGTGATATTTTGTAATTGTCTTTTAGGTTATTCATTGGGCATTAGATATAGATAGTTAAGTTTAAAATTAACAATATGTTGCATAATACACTGTTGAATTTTGCATTTACATTGATTTTGGGGGGCCTAATTTACGAAGTTCGCCTCAGGCCCCGAAAATCACAGAACCGGCTCTGCACACGGCATTCAGCAAATCTGTACATACAACAAAGTTCTTCAGAAAGAAATATGATCCTTGTTTTCCTTCAAATTAACAAATGCTTTCTTTTTGGTTGACATCAGAAAATTTCTCATAATAAAATCCATGAATCGAATGGCCCAATTTTTTAGGGAGAAGTTGAATAAGGTAATAATCAATTTTGTGATAACTTCTAAGTATCTCAGATTTATATCAATTTTAGTCTCTCTACCATTGTAGAGCAATGTGAAGTAGCTTGCTCACATTTTTATTCTGACACTGGCATTGAGTCCAATATGAATTTACTGAATGTTTCGAAGAAAGGAATTATGGTTCTTTACAGGGCAAAAGTAAGAAAAAAATGTTTTCATTGTCGATCAATTAAAATTTTAAATATTGAGAGTTTGGTTTCAAACTTTTCAAATTTAACCATTCTTTACATCATTTTCTTAAGGAGTATATAGATGCTATAAGATTTTGATATTTATATGACAATTGTACTAATAAAATGTTAAGGTAAAAAAAAAAAAAAATTTAAAGCAAGAACCTGAAGGGCGATCTTATTATTATTCATTATCGTTGATGCTTTTTTCCCCTTTTGAACCTGGCATAGATTGTTTATTTTGTTTTGTTGGTCATGCAGCACAGGTTGTATTATAGGCTAGTTGAAGAAGGAAAGCAATATCCGGTATTATGTCGAAGATTAGCGAGCTTAAATGAAGCGTTTATATCTTTTAAATCTCCATCATCTTGGTTAAAGAATAGAGCAGAAGCTGCTTGATTACAGTCAAGAAGCTAAAAGATTTGGAGGTATTGAATTCTTTCTTTTGTTCTGTTTTACACTTTATGCTTGCAGTATTTTCTTTACATTCGGTGTTATGTCACTTTTATTGAGTTAATTCCAGGTTATGCTTATGAGGAATTTTCAAAACTGTCACCTGATCACTGGCATCTTGCATACAGTATGTATTATAAGGACGATGATTGCTTCAAATTGTTCGTAAGGAACTTGGATTTTGGTTCGCTATGTAGCAAGCCCCAATCTGACCGGGTTTTTAACATAGCTTGGGCAAAAAATGGGCAAGCGTTGCTTTATATAGTTACAGATGACAATAAGAGGCCTTTGAGGTTGGTATTGCTAATTTTGGTATAATAACTGTATTTGATTCTGATAGATATCTGGAGATGAAATTAATGTTTGATTGTCTTCAGGTTATGTGTTAGCCTGTGAATACATTTTCAACCACATCATCCAAGGTATTTTCTGATCCTTTGTCAGGGATGACACTGGGTTGGGAGTGTAAGGAGCCCACTGCATTATTGAGCATCATCAAAGGTATCTTATTATGTAATAAATGTTGGAAGCAGGTAAATGCTTTCATTCGACTTCATAATTACTGATTAATTTCAATTGTTTTTTGCAGGGGATTCCAGAAGTTCACTTCCTCCCATTTAATATAATAGACAAAGGACAGTTCTAACATACATAAATCCAGCTGGTAAAATACTGGGTTGGGAGTGTAAGGAGCCCACTGCATTATTGAGCATCATCAAAGGTATCTTATTATGTAATAAATGTTGGAAGCAGGTAAATGCTTTCATTCGACTTCATAATTACTGATTAATTTCAATTGTTTTTTGCAGGGGATTCCAGAAGTTCACTTCCTCCCATTTAATCTAATAGACAAAGGACAGTTCTAACATACATAAATCCAGCTGGTAAAATACTACATCGTGTGAGCAAAGGCGCATCAGATGTAAACTGCCCTAAGTTTGTCCCGTAAATCTTCTTGTTGATAAATGTTCTCCAGTCACACCAAAGACAGTTGATGGTCCTATTTACCCAAACTAAATACATTACTTATAGTTTTTACATATTAATACTTCTCATGCCCACCAACTGTTCAGTATTTTATTTTTCAAAGCTGCATTTGATTGCTCATAAGAAAACAATCAACCCAATCGCTTTCCTCGCATTGACGGCTGTTAAACCAAACGTGAGTTAAGTGCCACGGATCGAACTTCTCAAATGAAAAACTCGCAGAAAATTTAAACACAAGATATGTTTCGCCATAAAAAGGGCCCGAATGTTTGGTTTTACAACTTAATCACCCGCTGAGCATCTGAAATCAGATATTACTCTAGATCCAATAATTTCACCAAGAAATCAGTACAAATGTATGAAGAAATTAATGATTTCTTCAATCTCTCTCTAGCCTCACGAATATACAAACTGTAACCAAAAAGAAACCCTCACAATCACTCAACGACTACAAGAACAACATAATCTCACACAAAGAAAAGATGAAAATCCACCAAGGATCGATTACAGCTTACACACATGGGAGTCATGAATGCAAGTCCAAATCGAGACCCGTTGATTATCGAAGAATGGGCAATGATGCGATCAAGAGTTAAACGAGTCAAAGAGGCGTTGGGAATACTAGTCAAAGCCACTATTGATAAAACTATGTTCGGGACGCAAAATGGAGCAAGTTTCATGTTAGAGTCGAGGCCAGGAATCAATTGGATCAACACGATATAAGCAGCCGAAGAAAGAGGCCAATCGGAACTCTAAGCGACCGTTTAGAGTAAATGGGCAAGTGGTCGCCCAGCCAGACGCTAACGAAGATACATTGAGGCGAAAAGAGTCTTTTAAGCGACCGCTTAGAATATAACCAAGCAATTACTTGGTTATAAAATTTGTCTGAGTTTCCTAATTTTGATAATAGTCCTAGTTTCCTTAAAATTCTAGTTCTTTCCATATTTTGACATTATTTGTTGCCTTATGCACATTTTTTTACTAGGTTTAGGCTTTAATATAAATACTTAACACTTTTGTTACATTAAGAACTTTTGACATTGAATTAATTGAAAGATTTTTTGCTTTCTACCTTGTTCTTCAATTGAACAACAAATCGAACTTCAAGATCTAATTCTTGTGTGTTCAAACATCGGATCGAAAGTTCTTCATTTTGTAATCAAAGGGTTCAGCGCATCTTTGCTATCATTAGGTTTTTTGGTTCACTTCGTTGGGTTCAACACCAAAATCGGGTTATCCATTGGCGTTCTTGGGTTCCACATCAATCTAGTTGTGGGTTTTGTAGTCACTGTTGCTACGGGGTTCGCATCAGTTAGTATCAGAGTTTTGACTCCAATTTAATCAGGTTCTATCCTTTATTTTCTTTGTTGAGTCTTAAATTCCAATTTTCTTCTTGTTCTTGAATCGTTCTTCCTAGATCTATATTTTCTTTGTTGGTAGTGCAATCTTGTGTTAAAAAAAGTTACTGTTCACGAAAAAAAAATCATTGCTCACATACGGTACTGTTCATCCATACATTAAAAAAAATTGAGTTTTATTTGATTCGCTACCAACACTTCTTCAAACTTTGATTCACTATCTAAGTATCGTTATACAAATTGTGTCCAATTCAAATTTGAAATTTCCATTGAGGTCCTTACATCCTTTATTCCAATTTCAATTTCTAATACCCTTGAGTCACATTCCTCTCCTTTCGATTTTTGATTTCACAAGTTTGATCTGGTAAGTTCTTTGTTGCCTTTAGAAGCACTTGGTGAAAGTATTGAGTGGTAAAAGGCAGAGTGTGAGATTATTAGAGGGTAAAAGTTAATTGAGTGATTCCAAGCAAACTTGGTAAGACAGAAATTGAGAGAATGTCTGACATGAAAGGTTACAATTCTAGCAGGTATGGTAATCAAACCAATAAACAGAATGATAGGATGGATCGGTTTGAGCGTTTATTGTTGGATATGGGGGAGAAGATGGAAAATTTGAGTACTTCGGTGATGAATATTAGTAAGGGACCACCGGTGGATGTACCTCATGATAGGGAAATGAGTAGGCGAGTTCCTAGGATGGATGAACATGAGATCGGTAGTGAATGGGGTAAAAATGAGTACGGGGAAGTTGAGATGGGACGAACGAGGCATAGAGGATATAGGTTTGAATGACGGGGTCGAAATAATCGTGGAGGTGAAGTTGATGGTAATTTGGTTAATGTGAAGATGACAATTCCACAATTTAAGGGTATGAGTGATCTCGAGGCAAATCTAGATTGAGAGAAAAAGCTAGAGTTGATTTTTGATTGCTATAACTACTCGGAGGATAAGAAGGTGAAGGTTGCGGTGTTGGAATTCACTGATTACGTCATCACTTGGTGGGATCAAGTGTTACTTCCCGACGTCAGAATCGGGAGAGTCTTATCAATACTTGGGATGAATTAAAGGCGGTGATGAGAAAATGGTTTGTGCCTAGTCATTACTGCAGAGAACTCCATCAGAAACTGCAGAGTTTGTATCAAGGGTCTAGGAGCATAGAAGACTATCATAAGGAGATGGAGATTTTGATTATTAGGGCGAATGTAGAGGAAGATCGAGAAGCTACTATGGCTAGATTCTTGAATGGGTTACATAGGGAGATAGCTATTGCGGTGGAATTGCAGCATTATGTGGAGTTGGAAGACATGTTGCATGTGGCTATGAAAGTGGAGAGACAGTTGAAGAGGAAGAGAACAGCTAAGCAACTTTTGGGTAATTCGGGTTCTAACTCAAATTGGAAACCGAGGTGGGAAAACAAAAGAGGTGGAGCTGATTCGAAAGGGAGAAATGAAGCACCAAAGGGAAAGGATGAAAATACTAATAAAACAGCACTAAAGGCAGAATCACAAGCAACCAGAAATCGGGATAAACAATGCTTTAGGTGCTTAGGAAAAGGCAACATCTCTTCTCAATGCCTAAACTAAAGGACCATGATTCTTTGCAATGATGAAGTGGTGACTGACAGTGAGGATAAGTTTGAAGACATGCCGGCATTGCAAGAGGTTAGTGATCAAAGAAACATAGTGGAATTTGCTCATGTTGGGAAGTTGATGGTCACATTGAGAGCTCTTAACACTCAAGTCAAGGCAGATGATACGGAGCTACAGCGGGAGAACATATTCTATACACAATGCCACATCAACGATAAGGTATGCAGTATGATAATTGATGGAGGTAGTTGTGCAAATGTGGCTAACACGACCTTAGTTGAGAAATTAGGATTAGTATTACTTAAGTACCCTAGGCCTTATAAATTACAATGGCTAAATGATAGTGGAGAAGTTAGGGTGAATAAACAAGTGATGATTTCTTTCTCGATTGGGGGTTATAGTGACAAGGTTTATGCGATGTGGTACCTATGCAAGCGGGTCATATTTTGTTGGGGAGACAATGGTAATATGATAGAAAAGTTAACCATGATGGGTATAGAAACAAGTATAGCTTTGTCCAAGATGGGAGGTCGATTACTCTTGCGCCATTAACACCAGCACAAATTTATGAAGACCAAATTCAATTGAGAAATAATGAAGAGAAAAGAGTAAGAGAGTCTGAAAAAAGGAGAGAAAACTGTGAGTAAGAGAGAAAATGGTGAGGTGGCCGAGAGTGGGAAAAAAGAGAGAGAGGCCACATGAGAGGAGAGAAAACCCGAAAGTGAACTTCTTTGCTAGTGGGAGTGAGTTGAAAAAGGCTGTAGTTAACAAAAAGCAAGTGTTGTTGTTGGTATACAAGGAGACACTCCTCAATTTTGAGGAATCTAACACACCCATCCCTAGTTTGGTTCAGTCTTTGTTACAGAAATTTGAAGATGTGTTTTTGGAAGACGTGCCAAGTGGATTGCCACCAATTCGGGGCATCGAACACCACATTGACTTCATACCTGGAGCTGTCCTTCCAAATCGACCTGCTTACCGAAGCAATCTCGAGGAAACAAAGGAGCTTCAAAAGCAAGTGGAGGAGTTGATGAGCAAATGTTATGTGAGAGAAAAAATGAGCCCATGTGTTGTACCTATCTTGTTAGTACCGAGAAGGATGGAACGTGGAGGATTTGTGTGGATTGCAGGTCTATCAACAACATAATGGTAAAATATCGCCATATCATAAATAGGTTAGATGATATATTTGATGAATTACATGGTGCTTGTATTTTTAGTAAGATTGATCTTAAGAGTGGGTACCATCAAATTCGTATGTGAGAGGGTGATGAATGAAAAACAACGTTTAAAACTAAATATGGACTATATGAGTGGTTGGTTATGCCATTTGGTCTCACAATGCACCGACCACTTTTATGCGTTTGATGAATCATGTTCTACGTGCTTTTATAGGAAAATTTGTTGTTGTTTATTTTGATGATATCTTAATCTATAGCAAGAACCTAGATGAGCATCTGGAACATTTGAATTGTGTGCTTGTGGTACTTAAGAAAGGACAGTTGTATGCTAATTTCAAGAAATGTACATTTTACATGGAAAAACTTATCTTTCTAGGATTTGTAGTGGATGTTAATGGGTAGAAGTGGATGAGGAGAAAATTAAAGCTATTAAGGATTGGCCAACACCTAAAAACATAACTGAAGTTAGGAGTTTCCATGGATTGGCTAGTTTTTATAGACGGTTTGTAAAGAACTTTAGCACAATTACTACACCACTAACAGAAATTGTTAAGAAGAGCGTAGGTTTTCATTGGGGTAATGCACAAGAACATGCATTTAATACTATTAAGAATAGATTGTGTAAAGCTCCTGTTTTGGCATTACCTAACTTTGATAAAATTTTCGAGAATGAGTATGATGCACCTGGAATAGGTATTGGAGCGGTGTTGATGCAGGATCGCAGACCTATAGCTTATTTCAGTGAAAAGCTGAGTGAAGCTGCTTTGAACTACCCTACTTATGACAAGAAGTTGTACTCACTTGTTCGGGTATTGAAAACTTGGCAGCACTACTTGTGGCCTAAGGAGTTTGTGATACACACCGATCACGAATCATTGAAGCACTTGCGGGATCAAGGTAAGTTGAACGAAAGGCACGCAAGGTGGATGGAATTTATAGAGTCGTTTCCCTACGTCATCCGGTATAAACAAGGTAAGGAAAATGTGGTTGCGGATGCGTTGTCACGAAGGTACGTACTTCTAAATTCCTTACATGCACGGTTACTTGGCTTTGAACACATTAATAGCATGTATGTAAGTGATCCTGATTTCTATGACATTTATAGAGCATGCAATAAAGGGGCTATTGATAAATTTTATAAGTATGAAGATTATTTGTTTAGGGAAAATAAGTTGTACGTTCCTAATTGCTCTATACGTGAATTGTTGGTTATGGAAGCACACTGTGGGGGTCTAATGGGTCATTTTGAGATACAAAAAACTTTAGATATGTTGGGGGAACATTTTTACTGGCCTAAAATGAAAAGTGATGTTGAACAAATTTGTGGAAAATGCATAACTTGTAAAAATGTCAAGTCTAAAATTTTATCTCATGGTTTGTATACTCATTTGCCTGTGCCTAGTGAGCCTTGGTGGATATTTCAATAGATTTCGTGTTAGGTGTAATACCTAAAACAAAAAATGGTCGGGATTCAATATTTGTTGTGGTGGATAGGTTTAGTAAAATGGCACACTTTATACTATATCACAAAATCGATTATGCCACCAATATTGCAGATTTGTTCTTTAAGGAGATAGTATGTTTGCATGGGATCCTAATAGTATAGTGTCAGATCGGGATGTTAAGTTTTTGAGTCATTTTTGGCGTGTTCTGTGGAATAAGTTAGGCATTAAATTATTATTCTCTACGACTTGTCACCTACAGACCGATGGACAAACTGAAGTAGTCAATAGAACCATGACTCAATTGCTTCGTACGGTGATAAATAAGAACTTGAAGAGTTGGGAGGAGTGTTTATCATTTATTGAATTTGCTTATAATAGAGTTGTACATTCTACTACTACGTTTTCACCGTTTGAAATTGTTTATGGGTTTAATTCACTAACACCTTTGGATTTGTTACCATTGCCTGTAAATGAACAGGGTAGCTTGGATGGTAAAAGGAAAGCTGAATTGGTCAAGTCACTGTATGAGAAAATCAAGATGCAAATTGAAAATAAAGGTAAACTCATTGCACAAAAAGCGAACAAAGGAAGGAGGCGCGTGACATTTGAACCAGGAGATTAGGTCCGAGTGCATCTCAGAAATGAGCGTTTTCCGGAGTAGAGAAAGTCTAAGATGCAGCTGCATGGAGATGGTCAATTACAAGTCATCAAAAAGATCAATGACAATGCATATAAAGTGGATCTCCCAGGTGAGTATAATGTTTCAGTTACATTTAATGTTGCTGATCACTCTCTGTTTGATGCAAATACAAATTTGAGAACGAATCCTTTTGAAGAAGGAGTGGATGATATGATCCAAAATGCGGGAGTCATGAATGCAAGTCCAAATCGAGACCTGTTGATTATCGAAGAATGGGCAATGACGCAATCGAGAGATAAACGAGTCAAAGAGGCGTTGAGAATGCTCGCCAAAGCTACTATTGATGAAACTATGTTCGGGACGTAAAATGGAGCAAGTTTCATATAGGGGTCGGATCGGGAATCAATTGGATCAACACGATACAAGCAGTCGAAGAAAGAGGTCAGCCGGAACTCTAAACGCCGCTTAGAATAAATGGGCAATAGGTCGCCCAGCCCCTACCGAATACATTGAGGCGAAAAGAGTCTTCTAAACGACCGCTTAGAATATAACCAAGTGGTCACTTGGTTATAAAATTTGTCCGAGTTTCCTAATTTTGATAAGTCCTAGTTTCCTTAAAATTTTAGTTCTTTCCATATTTTGACATTATTTGTTGTTTTATGCACGTTTTTTACTAGGTTTAGACTTTAGTATAAATACTTAACACTTTTGTTACATTAAGAACTTTTGACACTGAATTAATTGAAAGACTTTTTGTTTTCTACCTTGTTCTTCAATTGAACAACAAATCGAACTTCAAGATCTAATTCTTGTGTGTTCAAATATCAGATCGAGAGTTCTTTATTGTGTAATCAAGGGGTTCAGCGCATCTTTGCTATCGTTGGATTTTTTGGTTCACTTCGTTGGGTTCAAGACCAGAACCGAATTATTCATTGACGTTTTTAGGTTCCGCATCAATGTAGTTGTAGGTTTCGTAGTCACCGTTGTTACGGAGTTCACATCACACAGTAAACCCTAACCTCACAAAGAGAAAATGAAAGAGACGTGAAAAGGCAAGAGAGAAAACAGATGCTCCAACTGCATTGACCAAGACCAAGTAATATTACTGTTCAACAAAAAGGTCACGATCCAAGGGTCATGAAGAGGCCACGTGTAAGGCAGATCCATAACCCTTATTGAGGCAAAGACGTGTATCATACAAAACATGATTAATACAAAAGTCCACAGTCCAACAATAATCAGAATTAGACCCAACATCATGAAGCCCAACCGGCCAAGAATAAGTGAGGCAGCCCAATTATATAACAACGGGAAATTTGCTTTGCACGTTCACGTCCCAAGTAACTCTTCCTCTTCCTTTTCTAACTTCTTTTTGAATTATGTCGCTCTTATGTAAATGCAAGACATGGTTTAGAGGAATGCATTAAATATCATATGCCAGACACATTTTCATCAATTTCTGGGTGTCATTCTGGTTATTTGATACAAGTCAATCCATAAGATCTCATACGCTAATCCTCTATTCAAGGCAGGAAAGCTCGATGCTGCAAAGAAAGCTGCTATAAGCTGTTTTCGTGTCCTACAATTTTACTATATCATTGGTACACACAACTTTTATCAATGAATCAAAGCCCAAGCCCAACAGGCCGCTACAGGAGTCGTGAAAGAGACCTTCCTACAAGCCTCTTGGTTTGCAACCTTCGGTAGGATTACAGGTCTGCGTCAACGTTTCTTAAATCAAAATTCAATTGCTATTGTTTCTTCTTGTTGTTCAACTTGCTACAAGCTGCTTTCTTCCTGTCGAAATTATTTAAAAGCGTAGGTATCTCCTCCCCAATTTTCTAACTTGACTGTCATGCCTTGGAGATATATCTTCCATATTATAAATACTCTTTTTTGCATAAAGCATTACTTCCTGATTTTTGTATTTGATTATTGCTATTTTTGGTGTATTTATCATGTATGAGTATATGAAGCTAATCTGTCCACGAGTATTTTACATGTAGTATTCGATGTAGAAAGTCATTTCATTAGGCATACGCTTATTTTGATTGTGTTAATATCCAATCCCATGTTCATATCATTGCGTGGTTTTATATGCATCTACTTTTGTTACTAGAATATCAAATATGCATTTTAGTTCATGTGCACAACAAACCTCTCTCTAAAAGATCTCACACAAGCACAATGACATTTAGGAATAGGTTATTTAGAGTGAATTCAGCCATGAATTTTATTTACAAAGTGTATGTCTAAATACTATAGATTAGTGATTGCCTAAGATTTAGATGAAAAGTTCAGAACTCTCAAAATAATTTCATTAATGTTCGACGGGTTACTCTTACCTTAAAAATAACACAACCCGTACAACACACGAGCATAAGACTAATATGGAGAAAAGAGAGCACATTTGAAATTTTATTTTCTTCATCTTTTTATTGGTCTGTCCAATTTAAAAAAAAAAAATGTGTTTTATTAATTATAATTGATGTCGACACGACAATACAATCTTGACTTTGGAGAATATCAAAGACATGGTTGTTTGCTATCATATTTTAGGTTGGAATCAAATGCAATTTAAGGAAGGATAACCCAAGTCAGAACACAATGGTAAGATGGCCGACCAGAAAAACAGCTTTTCAGAGCAGACCAATTAGTTCACCATGACTAGGGTCTCGTCTAGTCCTCCATACAAAATGTTGATATGGATGGAAATCAAAATTCCTTGTACAAATTGTGCTTGAAATCACTCACTAAAATTATCATCATGTGCATTATTCCTTGGCATGGCCGAGGCAAAAAATATAATCTTCGTCAAATACGCGAAACATCACCTCGCTGAATTAGTAAAACAATATCTAGCTCCAAACTAGGCTTCTTCATATTCACTGTGATTGCCTTGAGACTGAAAACAATTTACTACTGCAGCATTCAAAGCACTGAGTGAAGCTCCAACATTCTTATCTCATCAGATGTTGGTAAAAATCGAGACAAAGAACATTCATTTAGTCGGTCCACGTATGATTTCAAAGCCTAGAAAACACTTGTGCTGCCAGACTTAAGGCCCATTTGCCACTTTTGAAAAGTCAAAAAGAACTTTTGAGATCTAAAAGTTGTTTTTGAACCCGATTGGCTAATTTTATAAAAGTACTTCTAGTTAAAAAAGCTTTTAGAGAAAGTTGATCAAATGTGACTTTCTTTAAAAGTACTTCCGGAATAGAAAGCTCTTTTAAAAATTAGTTTTCAAACAAAAATAAAAGTAACGTCTTCCAAAAGTTTTTCTACAGAAAGCACAAGCAATAGCAAAAGCAAAAGTCATGCCAAAGAGATACTCAACTATTCCACCTACTCCCAATATTATATTGTTATGAAAATAAAGAGAATCTGAAACCACATATACTAACTAGAACACAGCAAAATTTTACTAGCATTCCATCCTGCGCACAATATGATAAACAACCAAAACCAGTTGCTATCAGTTAAGAGAGCACTTACCATTATTAGAGCAAGTAAAACACTGCTAAATGGAATGTTCAGCTCTAGAGCCTTGCTAATAACCATAGAACCGATAGCAAAGATATGGCTCTTAAAAATAGTACACTCGACCGAACAAAACAACATTGTCCATATCTTAAATCATGAACAGATAGGAGAAACTAAGTGCAGCTTCTTAGATTGTATTTTTTTTTTTTTTTTTTTTTTTTCCCACATACAGACTCTGCAGAATGAGCAGTCTGAAGATCCACACTCCTCGCACTAGTCAATCACATCAGTTTCCATAAACAAACACAATTACAATTTACGCATATTGAGAATGAACATCACATTATGGTGCAACGGCTCCTTTCCTCTGATGATTGTGGGGCAGCTTGCTGGTACCTGTTCGACTCGGATGGGTTGTATGTGAATTCTGAAGTATCAAGGCCATACTGATATACAGGGAGCAGAAAGCAATTAGACACGAACTACAGAATTTACGAATAAAAGCTGCACTCAAATTATAGTATTATCTATGGAATGTATAGTTAATATACTGAGTACCAGATAAAAAATGATACATACCCCAAATATGCAAGGGGAATAAATTATCAAGATAACATTATTGTAGAAGCCAGTTAAAGATGACCTGTCCCTGGTTCAGTCTTGCAGTTGTTTTCAAATTAAAATAGAAACCAAACTGAATCCTCAATTACTCAGTATAAGAGCTAATCTAAAGAATCTTTCTTTCTACATGCATACATAGATGTATACATCCCCATAGAATATCGAGGCACTTGTGTTAAGCTGCTGATACCCACCCCTGCATTTAGCCCATTTATTCTATTTTAAAAATCCAAACTGCATCGTCTCATCTATTCATCCGCAAAATATCAAGTAAACTCTCCGAATAATAATAATAGAGGTCAAAAGACCCTTCCAACATGCTCTAAGAAAATATTTGCGCTCCAACACCAGTTTTAAAATTGCTGCCTCCCAGATTTATAATGGCTGAGGGAAAGTTATGAGAAAATAAATGGAATTTCAGTCAGGATCACGATTTCATTGTAGAGATTTGAAAAATTCAGAGTATAAAAATAACAATATCCCTGTTTTCTCTCATTGGCGCACTGATAAAAACACACTGTTAAGCTTTTAGAAGTTCCCAACAAAAACATATTGTTGCAAACTATTTAAATGAAATACGTCTCTTTTGGAATAAGAGGTTCAATGTAGTATCAAAGCACACAAAGATCCTAAGATCAATTCGTGACATCACACATTAAAATTGTGCACATGTAAGACTTATACTTGAGGGAGCATGTTGAAGACAAGACTTAAATGATATACGTATGGCCATCTCTAATATATAGCGAAATTCAAAACAAGTGGTCCAACACATATTTGGGTTTCTTAATGAATATCTATCTTTTTAATTCGCCTTTCTTTTTCTTATTTTGCATCCTACTTTGGTTTTAAATGTAACTGTTCAAAAGGTTATTGCAATTGATATGACCAACACCCCTCCCCAAGAAAGGGGGGGGAGGGGGGGGGAATCAAAAATAGAAGTAGAACCTACGCTAGCAGGTTCCAGTTGAGATTCTGAATGGCAAAACAAGATGAGAATCATGAGTTTTGTTCTTCATATTCACTCATTAACCATGATTTAAGAAATTTCAACAATCATTCAACATCTAGCAGGAAAAAAATAATAATAATAAAGCAGAACACACATTTCAAGGCAAAGGAAGAAATATAAAAGAGACGTTATGTACCTTTTCCCTCATACGTGTGCTCCAAGCATCACTCCTACTTGGAAGATGATCAAGAGTACCAGTAACAGGCACACCTGTGGCGGTAACTGTTGGCCTGTTATTGATCAAAGGCTGCCGGATCTGTTGCCTGGGGCCCCTTATATACTCATCATCACTATCATAATCTGCTGATCTGTTGGCAGCCCTTACAACAATTGCTAATAAAAATACAAGAGCCTGCAATTTCAGGGGCAGTACGTGTAACTTAAAAAAATAATAATGGAAGAAATTCACAGCACTTTGAGGTCAGCCATTTAAGCCTGGTAAATTTAATTCACGGCTAGAATCCCGATAATTATTTGTTAAGGGAGTCTTAAATGATCAATTTGAAAATCAAAACCAAGTTTTGACTATAAAACGAACAAGTTGTAGTAATAATGTCGAATGTGCCACAGTGAAAATATGAAATTATATCTTGAGTCAGGGGTGACAACTCCCAATAAAACTTATGCAGATCAATACTTTTGAAGGGACAAAAGTTCAAACATCCCTACTCAAAGATTCCACGACGGAAATCCCTCAGCCAGAATATGATCCGACTGGATACATGGACCTCTACCTGAAGGTCCAAGTAGGAAGATCCTCGTAAGATATCACTATCCAACTGGAGGCCATTTCAGAGGAGTAAAGTTCCTAAAGCTACGTCTAAAGTCCAATAGTCGCTGGAAAACTCAAATTCAGAACCACTTGACAGAAAATTTGAGATTGGAGAACAAGATTTTCTAGCAATCTATCTATCAATTATTGATTTGGCTATGAAGCTTAATTTTCAAACACAAGGTCTCTCTCTCCCTCCCCCTCCCTCTCCCTCTCTCGCGCCCACAAAGAGAACCTCACTTTTTGGAATTGAAACAAGAGAGAAAAATAGATGAAAAATGAGTCATTCTTGAAATGTTAACCACTCCATCTTTTCAGTGATTAAAATGTTAAATTCTTTTCATAACCGAGGTTCATTCTTTGGAGGATTTCTATAAATGCCAATGTTGCATATACACAGAAAACAGAAACCTATATATTACATACTTTCTACTTGAGCCAACTAGTAACATTATTTTGAGTCCATACTCTTCCAAAATCTCCATATTGAAAACAATTTCCACACAGATTTCATCGTATCATTTGTGATATATGCTTATACTTAGAGAGAAGACTATGTTGCAATAAAAAATAGTTTCTATGTTGTAATGAATGTTATTTAATGCTGTAAAAAAATTTAAATCACGGAGTTGCTTCTGCATCGAAAAATCTCTTCCCAAATCTAAACAAGAAAAGATCGAGTACTGTAAGTTGGAATTCCTACACCAACCAAATAAACAAGACAGTTAATTCTTCGGTAGTAGAAAGGCTAAAATCAATTGGCAACCATCACAGATGGGGGCTGAAGATTGATTTGATTGAACCACTTTAAACCACCAGTCAGCCAAAACTTAACCGGTTAATATTTATTTAACCAGTATTTTTTTGGATGATTGTGAATTTATTTGCGCATATTTATGCAAAGAAAAACTCACCTGCACTTTGTCCTTTGCTTTTGGGAAATATCTCTTTGTTGTTTTTATACCACAGCTGAATATTTGGAAATAAAACACAAACCAACACTTCGATTACTTTTTGTGGAGTTTCTGAACCTTGTTTTTGCTTATGCTCTCATACACTGAATTAAATTTGTAATTTTGGTAATTAGTTTTCTGATGCATACTTGGGAATATTTGCATTTAAATTGAGTTTATTTATTATATATATTTGGCAACTATTCACCCCCTCTCTGGATACTAATTCTGGGAACAACACGTTAGCCGTGCTGGTAGGCATTGAAAGCCACTCTGAAGTTGAATAGGAATACGTGATCATGCCAATGATCAGGTGATATATTGTGGATTATGATCTCTACAAAGCTCTCTTTTGGAAGTGAAAGTAGTGCATATATATGGAGAGAATCCACACATATCAACATTTTGAGATTCTGAATGCATGTTCATGGCAAAAAAAATGTGTGAAATTATTCATATGAAACTAGTTCGTATTTTCTACTCTTATCAAAAAACAGAACTTAGAATCTCAAATTTTGGTCCAAGAAATAACTGAGAGCTTTCCGGTAATAACTCAGCAAAGGATTGGAAAGGTGCAACATGCTTGCATATGATCTTAAAAGATGCTAAAGGCTAAAACCAAGTCATTCACAGCAATTATCAACCATTGACAACTATATACTAAAGCAGAATACCACCCAAGACCTTACCTCCAATACAACAACACCGAGAGCAACCCACTTGATAATTTTCCAGTGCTTCTCCAGAAACCCGTAAATCATATCAAAATTTCCGGTTTTGTCAGTCGGAATTTCCTGAGAAGTATATATAAATGTAACCAAATTCACTAAAAATTTCTGAACTGCAGATATCAAGATAACTGATATAACAAGACTCACCTCTCTCCAGTTTTTGTCAAAGAATATAAAAGCAGCTAATCCCAGTTCAATCAAGATCAACAAGATCAGCAATACTGCATACTTTATTACCTTAAGGAACCCGTCACACTTACGAAGAAGAATAAACAGAAGAAACAGGTGCATATATCCACCACAATCCACATCTTTCACAATCTTGAAGTGTTTATCCAACGATACCACAGAAAAATATTGGTACACACAGATAATATGAATTAAACATCCTCATTAATGGTTAAAAAACAATATTTCGTCGAAAAGATGTCATCATAAGCAAAGGGAAATCTCCAAATATTGTCTTGGATATCAGTGAGCTAGCTGGAAAAGCCTGTGGTAGGTCTAAAAAGTTAACGTATTGGTTCGAAGAGGCTGCTAACAAATTGGACTCACATTTTTTTTTTATGTTTGACCGTTACAGCTCTTAACCAACTAAACAAAAGCTTCAGAACGACCACAAAAACCAAATTAATTAAGAAGGTATCATCATTAACCCAGTATGATAATAGCACAAGTATTCAATCCAAGGGATATTAGAGATTAGCGCAAAATCAGGTCAAAATTGCTCATACATCATCAGAAATAAAGGATACGCAAGTCAGGCAGCATCCATTTTGTGCAGCTGTTCCAATGCACCCACAACAGGAAATGACAAAAAGTATTACACCAATGCCGATAAAAGAATATATGAACCTGCATGTAGACAATGTGATAAGTAAACATTTAAAATTCCTTGAGTAAAAGATTATTCTTAAAAGACTAACTTTTCTGGGAAATATGTCAAGACAGATACAGCACCCAGACTACAGATAAAATGAATCAGCCATGTAGCACCTAGTGCATCACCAGACATCATACTCTCTCTCTCACCATAATTTGTGTAGGAATCAACCAGTCTTGCTCAAAATACAGTATTTTTCAAATAGTTGGCTCACAGAATTTACAGATCATCAACATTTGTACACTTTCATCTTCTACCAGGAAAGACCCCATACCAACCCCCACCCAAAAAATAAAGAAGAAACTCACAAATATGTGAAGGCTCCAGACCAGAGACCATTTCTTGTAGAAAATCGATAAAGTTACAGTTATTTTGCCAGTACTTAGGTATTTAATAGAATGGAAGTCCCTCTTTGACATTAATAATAGTACCAGGACACATCCACCCCCTTTAATGATAGTGAGTGATTGGTTAATTACTGCTTTACTGAGTGATCCTGCCACGCAATTATAGATCTTTTCTATTAATAAATAAAAAAGTTTATTCAAAATTTGCATCAGGGGGATGCTACTTCAATAACATATTGACTTGCATTGGGACTGAAATCCACATTAGAACAAGTAGAAAATCCGTCGTGTGTGGTCTTACGAGAGAATTCCTGAAACTGTTGACTGTCACAATTTGATTATGCCATTCAATGAATTATTTGGAGCCGTATTTTTCATTGGAGCTGTATTTTGATTGTCAAAATTATGTACATTGTTTTAAAGTATTGTGTTTGCAAAATATTTGTTCACTAGAACCCAAAACAGCTAGGAAAAACTTGCTAAAATAATACTTTCTCAGGAAAAATATTCTTAGGTAATTTACTGACTCATTGGTTATGCAATCCACATTAGACCCCAGCATGAAACCAATCACAGGAGGCTTCATGAGTGACTCCCCGAAGCTGTCCTGCAGTTTTTACTTTTCTAGTTTTTGATATCTTACAGCCAGAGCTCTCAAATGGTTGAAGTCTTGTTAATGCACCTCTTAACAAAAAAGCTGATATGCTGGGTTACTTTTTAAAATGAAGAATTGCCCTTTGTTATTTAGGTTTTTATTATGCTGGGTCACTTTTCAAATTGAATAATTGCCCTCTGTTATTTAGGTTTTTATTATTACAACAAAAGGATGCTTCAATGGGATCTCAACCTACCTTCTCTAATAATTATCCTGGATAAAGTACACTGTTCTAAAATACTATACACAACAACCTTGTTAAGAATTTTTCAATCAGGGGGCAGAACTTTTCAAAACTGCTAAACAACTGTACCTGAGAAGGAAAACTACCTAGATTGTCACTTTGATCAAAAACAGTGTATGTCCCAATGGTGAATGTCAACAACGTATCCGTTAAATGAGCAAAGGGCATCAAGGCACTATAGGATCCTTGGGGCTTAAGCACAAACCGAGAGACTAACTTCATCAAAGAGACGCACATATTATATTCTAGATGTAAAGTTTAGAAATGCATAATATAGTTGATAAAATTCAGGAATTGTAATAATTTTTACAAAATATCAGTTAAGTTTACTACAAAACAAGTAAAATAAGTGTCAAGGTAATTTTGGATTAAGATTTATACGCATTTCATAGAGCAATCAAATTTTAACACCCGAATATCGAAACCATGTAACAATCTAAGAGAAATATGGTACTTCATTAGTAATGAGGACTCGAGAAGCACCAAAAATTAGTAAAAAGAGCTAATTATGTGCTTCGTGTGTTTTCTTCACCTCGAGCTTTTTAACACCCTTTCTACACTTTTAAAGCTCAGCATTAAAACATCAAAGTGCGTGCCTAAGGCACACCTAAGTTTGCAATTAACAACTATGTCAAGTGTCAACAGCTGAAGAAAGCTATTTTAGATCAAACAGATTTGATGAGAGTGAGAAATCTATAAGCACAAAGCAAGTTATAAAAAAGAAAGCAAAAAGAACAATGCCAGCGGCACGTGTTAAATAAGGAAATACATGAAATGAAGGTGAATAAAATTATTAAAAATAAGACCTCTCACATAGTTTTATAGGGGCGGCGATTAAAAGAATTAAAACCAAATATAATGCAGTCAATGCTCAAAAGTATATAATGTAGCAATTTGTATCGCTATATAGCATATACAACAGCTCGCCCACAAAGGGACACCAAATTCCCATGCTAGCCCACATCCTTGTCAACTGATCCAAAAGCCTAATCAAACCCCTAGATAATAATTACTCCTACACACTCAATTCTGTATGGTATCTACAAAAGATTAATCTGAAGCTATCTCATTTAATTAGCATCACTTTCTCAAGATTGACAGTCTTCAATCGTTATATGCTAGCTCCTGAACCCCATTGTATTTACTGCTATTTGATGTTTTTATTTCAGATAAATTAAAGAGCACACTTTCACTAACTATACTTTCGTTTGTTCTAGCAGATTTTCCATCAAACCAAATTTTAGATGCCCCATTTGTCCAACTCATGAAAAATTGATAGCACCAAATTCCAATTCATAACTGTTGCTCTCACTTTCCACGTTGGTAAATTTTCACATCCTTCAATATACGTAGTTACTTAAGATCCACTGCACTATCAAAAATCATCTACCAAGTGAACCTATAAAGGCCTGATACTCCAGTTACCTCAGTTCATTAGACACATTTCTTGATTAGACACAAACCATCTGAAATGATTCTCCCAGAATTTCTCTGACAGATGCTACCTTCAACAACTTACAAAAAAACTCATTTCTTACTCTTTCTTCTCTGGTTACCACATATCTACAACAACATTTTCATCTCAGGCTCTCAGCTAATATACAATTTATGTCCATCACCAAATATATGGAGTCCAATAACATCTTCCAATAATCTAGGAGGCATAGCACAGTATAAACCCCCCCAAAGGCAGCCCTCCACTTACCTCACCTGGCTTTGATCTTTTAAATCATTCTTCATCACCAATATCTCTAATATCCCCTTGTTTATTACTAATTCAGTCAAGTTATTCCACGGCTTCCAATCACCAAAGTTTCTCTTTTTAAATACTACACAGACTAAAATTAGCTTGCCATCAAAATAATATAGGCATACAATATAGGGATAATTGCAACAGCGGTCCTAACATTTCACTTTTTTTACAAACTTTACCCTAACCTTCAATTTGTGTCAACAAAGATCCCTGGCCTTTAATAAATTAGCTGCTCGAGTCTATTTCGATGGAAACCATCCATTTGACCGTTAGTTGACTAGAATAGTAAAATTTGACCAAATTTTAAAAGGGCAAAATAGTAACTTTACAATTTTATTATTATTAAAAAAAGGGAAAAAAGCTATTGCTATCTCCTCCAATAACCCCAACCCCAAGTCATCACAGCCACCACCACCTGCCACCATTGCCATCACCCAAAGCCGACACTACCCAACACCAACCAACTTCGCTGCCTCAAACACATACACAGAGATAAACACACAATTAATTTTTTACCACCTCTTCATCTTCTCCACTGGCCAAAAAGGCGACGGTGGGGTTAAGAACCCCAAACTTCCCTAAACCGAAAATCATGAAACCCAATCACTGCCACCATCGCCCATCGCCTACCCAGATATCAATCAACAAAAAAATTGCACTCATATCTAAATAATTCTTAGAAATCATAAAAGCCAAAAATTC
The DNA here is from genome assembly GCA_019395295.1 of Osmanthus fragrans. Classification (NCBI taxonomy): domain Eukaryota; kingdom Viridiplantae; phylum Streptophyta; class Magnoliopsida; order Lamiales; family Oleaceae; genus Osmanthus; species Osmanthus fragrans. The sequence goes on from CM033359.1 coordinate 11,611,118, forward strand.
CCAGTTCAGGAGGTGTCGATGAATCAAATTCCGATGAGGCTTTTTGCAAATGGGGCAAGCTACATAGTCAGATCCACTTCATCTTGCTCAGGCTTTGGTTGGTGCAATTCAAATTTACCAAAAGATTTCTCAAACATCAAGAATAAGGAACGGGGTTAAAGAAATGAATAAGGAAGAATATGTGCTGGGCTTTCAATCTCTGTTCAAAATGCTTGAGTGGATTAATGCTCCCTTAGAACTGTAACAGTAGAAATTAATTCAAAATTCAATGGTGGTTGTCGGTGCAGCGATGGACTGTAGCTGACTATCAATTTTACCCACTTTATATTTCACGTCTACTATGAGAACCACAATCTTTGCTCGGAGACATCCTGTCTTGTTTCTGCTGGGCATTTTTTGGTTTCTCAAGAGCTCGAATATGTTGATGGGGTCGTCGGTGCCGGTGGGGTGGGTGACTATTGTTGGCACAGTGGGGTTGGTAGGCTTTGATTTGATTTTTGTGAGGGAGAGGACGGGTGTGGTGAAAAAGAAGAAAGCAGCATTTCCAGGTTTTCATTTTATTGATTTTCTTTTTTATTTACTTTTTTCAAATTATTTTATTGTAAAATTATAGAGTTACTATTTTTCCCTTGTCAAATTTGGTTAAAATCATTTTTTTGTCAATTAACAATCAAATGGATGGTCTCCATCCAAATGGACTCCAACTGTTAATATATGAAAGGTTATGGAACTTCGTTAGCACAAATTGAAAGTTATGGTAAATGTTGCAAAAAATTGATAGGTTAGGGACCGCTGCTACAATTTTCCCCACAATATAATACCCCAAAATCCTTTATAATCGTTAATTAGGAAATTAGGACATTAATGCAAGATGTGAATATATAATTATGATTGATTGATTTAATTGTATAATTACTATAATTATGTGCATCAATAGATGTATAGTTATATATAATTATGATTGATTAAGTTAAATTATAGTGTTATTATAATTATTTGTGTTTATGTATGTATAGTTATATATGATTATGGTTTATTGATTTAAATTATACAATTACCATAATTATGTACATATTTTTGTGTGTGTGTGTAGCTATGACTGTCCTTCACTACACACATAATCCTACACTACACACAAATGGTTCATAAACAGTTGTTTGAGGTCAAGTTCTTCCATACATGTTTTATCAAATACTCTTCAAATTTACGAAGTAAGTGTAGTCATACATTGCATGTTAAATCATTCTTCATACTTTAAAATATAGAATTCCAAGTTATGAATATGATATGGGTCTGATATGTGTAAGTTCAAGGGACCGAAGTTAGTAGACTTATACAAGGGAATTATAGCAACTAATTCTTAATTCTCGTGTCTCCCTATGTATTTTATAATTTTATGTACAAGAATTGTGACTACCTAAGTTCGATTTCTAATTCCCGTGTCTCCTTATTACGTTAAGATTTCCTAAATTTCAATTATGAAATACGATTTATGTGGCTCACTTATTGTAATTTCATCTCATTGTTTATGATTATTCCCCCTTTCAGTAATTGAGGTTGGAGGCATTGGAGTTTGGAACTTGCCTGATGGTATAACAAAGATATTACAATTATTATTTTACTTTTATAACTTAGTAATTCTTCTTTTCCAATTATTGTAATTGGTACAAAAGTTATATTTTTATAAAAGTTAAGTTTTTATTTTACATGTTTTAACGATCCAAATGGTAAATTTTTGAGTAATTACAACATAGTATCAGAGCGGGTCTACGTTTTCATATATAGTTAGAAAAAAAAAGATTTTTTATAAGTTATTGTTCATGTTAAAATTTTAAAGGTTGAATTTATGGTTACGTCTCCACTACGCGATGTCAAGTTCCAAGCTTCGACTTCCTTAAACCACGTAGAAAAATAATCATACATAGTTTATTTATTTATGTTAAATATGTGTTGCTAAGTTTTAAGAATTTATGTGCAAAGCATGATTAGTCGAGGTGCCCGTAAGTTGGCCCGGACATCCACGGTCATAAAAAAAAAAAAAAAAAAAAACTTGTCTTTTTATTTATAGGTAATCAAAAAAAAATTTAAATGTTAACCAACCTATTATGTGAAATAGCAATCATGAACTTCATGACATAACAACGTAGTAAAATATGGACATAACTTATGATTTTATGAATATATGTTAATTACGAAAGCCCATTATGGATTTTTCAAGTTATGAGAAACATAATTTTATGATATCATGTGATTTTAAACTAGTTACTATATATCGACCTATGAGAACAGTCGACCTTAGAAAATCTCTCAATTAATAATAGAGTTTAACTAGGAAAATTATAACTCTTAAGTATTTTCATTCCTACTTATTGTCGAGTTTTCTTGATTTGTATATTCGCAAAATTAAAAGACTTTGTCAAAAAGACAAACTATTTTAAGGAGAGTTTGGGATTTAAATGGTCCACTTGTAAACCCCCTCCCCTCTCCTGGAAGCCACTCAGTTGAGTGTTATTCAGACCAATAAAACGAAAATAAAATTACAACTCGCTCCAAATTTAAGAAGATTTCCATCTTTAGAAACTTCATTTTCAAGACCTTTAAGAAAATAACATTTTAGAAATTTCTATTTCAAGAATTCATACATTACAAAACTTATATTTTTAGAAACCTCCATTTCAAGAAACCTCCATTTCTAGAAGTGTCTATTTTGAGAACCTACCACCTTATAAAACTTATATTTTACAAATATTTCCAACTGTTTGATGATGACAGCTCATATACGTATAATCATATATAATTATGATTTATTGATTTAAATTATAATATTTCTATAATTACGTGTCTCTATGTATGTATAATTATATATAATTATGATTGATTAAGTTAAATTATAATATCACCAATATTTTGAAAACTGATCCGGACATCAACTTGGAAAAAAGAAAGGGTCAAAGGTTAAAAGGGTAGAATCGAGGTTGAACCGAGATTGAACCAAAAATAAAAATAATTAAATAAACAATTCATATATTCACGTATATTAATTTTTTTCAACTTAATGATACGTATTCTATTAAAAATTTATATATGATATTAATTAATTAATTGAATACTCATTTAACCAAAAGAAAAACTAAATGGGCCCAAATAAATGGATGATATGTAAATTTAAAGCAAAATTTGAGCCCAAGATATTCCATATATATAAATATAACCTTCCACTACCAAATCCCTAATACCCAGCCCCTGCTATTGCTCCATTATAGATGAGGTGGTGTTGTTGCTACATATAGCTGAGGCGCCACTGTCGCTTCACATTTATCTTTTGAGTTTTCTGCATCACAACTTGTTTTTAAGTTTTGGCACCACTATCTGCTTTTTGTTTTGGATTTTCAACTATCTATGAGCATTGGGTAAATAAGAGAAATGAGATACCCATTCCACCACTACTATTTCTTGTCAAAACAACCAGAAAACTTGTTAAAACCAATTCCTTGTTAATCGTCCGGTTTGTCGAGTTTTTCACCGACTTATGTGGTCACAGGTAGGGCTGGGCATATATCCCGAACCGAACTGAACCGGACCCGAACCGAACGGTTCTTCGTAAGTGAAATACCCGAACAAGTATCTGAATCGAGCACCGACGGGTACGGTTTGGTTCTCGGTTCTAGACCCAGAACCGAAGAACCTAATAAGAACTGAATTTTTTTAAAATTTTTTAATTTTTATATATGGAAAAAATCAAATTATTTTAGTTTTTAAAAATAAATTAACAAATATAGAGTTTAAAATGAAGAGACTGGTTCTATGAGGGCATTGAGACATGTAATAAAAAATATATTATATTTTTTCTTATTAAATCTTATTAGCTAAACAATTTTTAGTTTATTTATATTTGTTAATTGTGATTTTTCAATCATTCTTGTAGAGTTTTCTTAGTATCTAGTATAACAAGTCAAACAATTGATGGTTAAATCAAATAGTTGGTAAGTACTATTATATTAACAATAATTTAAAATATTTTCTCTATGAGTCTATGATTTTTAATTTATATGGATCATCGATATTTTAGTATTACTAATTTACTATCTATTTTTTGTTATTTGTATACATTGATAAATTAATCTTATTGGACAACTTGTTATTTATATGTTATTAAATTGGAATACGTTAATTTGTAAAATCTAAGATTGAACATGTCAGATTGTAGTATTGTTACAAATGTTTAAAAAATTAATTATACTATGGAACCGAATAGAACCGAACCCGAATGGTTCCAAAATTATATTTGGACCCGACGGCTCCATTTACTAACTACCCGAAAATTTTCGGTTCGGTACCGAACTGAATCGTGACCAGGCCTAGTCACAGGTTTTAAGCAACAAATGGACCGGTTATAGGTCTATTCCCATTTAATTCAGTCGAACCAGCTGGTCCGATTTTAATAACAATGAGCATTACTACAATTACGTGCCCCTATGTATATAATTATATATAATTATGGTTGATTGATTTAAATTATAGTATTACTATACTTACGTACAACTATATATGTATAATTATATATAATTATGATTGATTGAGTTAAATTATAGTATTACTATAATTACGTACGTCTATGTATGTATAATTATATAAAATTATGGTTGATTGATTTAAATTATATGATTATCATAATTATGTACATCTATATATATGTGTATAACTATGACTCTCCTACACTACACACGGAGTTCATAAATGATTGTTAGAGGTCAAGTTCTTCGTATGTGCTTTATCAAATCCTCTTCAAATTTATGAGGTAAGTGTAGTCATACGTTGTATGTTAAATCATTTTTCATACTTTAAAAAACGAAATTCCAAGTTATGAATATGATATGGGTCCTATATGCAGTGGCGGAACTAGGATCTTAGAGCTGGTGGGTCCTAAAATGAAAAATATTGAGATGAGGGGGGGAGTTCGGGAGTACAGGGGTTCGGGGGCAGCGTCCTCGAAAAAAAAAATTTGGAGCTGAGGGTAGCGCAAACATTCATAATGATTAAAGAACCTGTACAATTAAAATGATAGAAGTTTGAAATACATATTATTTTTCATTCTTAAATTGCTGTAAAAATGAAAAAAATTATTAACCGAAAAACGCTCATCCGACCAATTACAGCAATAGGCTGACAAACTGAAATCAGAACTACTTTTTAATTGTGTTAGGCTGCTCGAAATCAAATTCAAATATGTAGACAAGAATTTCTATCCAATTTCGATGCCTCAACCCATGCTACCAAACAGTTTCTTCAACAATTAGACGGATCTACTACAAGAGGTGAAAGTATTTCGTTGCTACTAGCAATTAACAACCTCAGGAAGAACCAAATATACAACTAAACCAGCAAAACGGACAAAAGAACAACACCTTAATATCAAAACAAATCACAACCTTCAACAACTCTCTGAATTCAAATCTTAATTAACTAAAATTCATTTCCAAAGCCAGATTTTCAATTTTCCATCTAAATCTGTACTTATATCTAACATGTTATAATGAAAAATTACAGTATACTTTATAGATGTTATATCCCAAAATCTGTACTTATATCTAATATCTAACATATTATATCCCAAAATTGTAAAGTATTTTAATTAAAAAAAAATTCTGCTTGGTCCTAGGACCCACCAGGTCCACTGATGGGTCCGCCCCCGCCTATATGTGTAAGTTTCAAGAGACTGAAATTTAGTAGCGCTACGCATGGGAATTATAGCAACAAAGTACTGTGCTTAATTTCTGTGTCTACCTATGTATGTTGTGATTTTATGTATGAAAATTATTATCACATAAGTTCGATTTCTAATTCTCATGTCCCCTTATGTATATTAAGATTTCCTAAATTTTAAATATGAAATAGGATTTATGTGGCTTACTTATTGGGATTTCATTTCATTGTTTATGATTATTCCCCTTTAGGTGATTGAAATTTGAGGCATTAGAGTTTGAAACTGGCCACTGGAGGTTTAATAAAGATTTTATTGTACAATTTATTATTTTACTTTTATGACTCGGTAATTCTTCTTTTCCAAATATTGTAATTGGTACAAAAGTTCTATTTTTATGAAAGCTAGGTTTTTATTTTACAATATGTTTCAATGATCCAAAGGTTAAATTTTGGGTCATTACATATAATATCTATCGTCCTCGAGAAAATACCAAACTCGCCTTGAATCACAAACCAAAACATTAGCTTTCACACTTGGCTACATGTCATTCAAGATTTCTCACTTTCTAAAATAGTTCATGCATAATTCAAAGTTCTTGGATTTCTTCCACTAAAGAATGCAAGTAATGGTGAAACGTATTTAATTCCATACAAGAAATAGGCGTACATAGCTTTGAAAACCAACTCAAGCATGCACGCTAATTTAAAATTGCAAACGCGTCAAAATTATCAAGAACTGAAAGAAGAGTTAAATGGATGACCGTACCAAGCTTTGGGAAGTTTATCGAAAATGCTATCAGCTAAAGACACAGCCATGAGCATCGGACGGCCAAGCTGCACTAACTCACCACCAGGAGGTGTGATGGGGACATCATCACCAGGAGATGCTGCATTTTTGTACTCCACAAAGAGGTAGATACCATAACCAACCATTGCAAGCCCCACAAGTGTTAACAAGAAGTTCAGGAGCTTCAATAAGCACTCCCAAAAACCCCTACACGCCATTCCCTGCAATCGCTATAATTTATTCCCTTTATTTACCACCAGTATGTGAAATCTCTCTTTTAACACATCAAATGAGTTCCTCCACTTTCTACAACATAAATCCACCAGTTAATTCATCATAAATAAATGGATTTCACTAAAACAAAGCAAAAGTCCTTAAACTTGTATCGCCTAAATTTGAAAAATAGAAGCATCCCACACGGGAAAAAAAACGAAGCTATCAAGATTTGAAAATGACGGAATTTCTTCCAGAAATCCTTTTTTTCTGTCAACAACCCAAAATAAAGTAATAATACTCATAAATCAGGGCTAAACTAACAACAATTATACAATTCAATAAATCGATCGACGAATTACGAAGCAATGCATCGGATTTTTAATAGAAAAATAAAGGAAAAGTCCAACCCAAGTTTTAACAAATAAGTACTCAAATTGAAAGAAAACGAGCAGAAAGAATAAAAAACCATAACAGAAGAGAATTCAACAATAATAAACGAAACTAATACCAGAAAAGACGAATCAGGAAAGAGCTCGCACCCACAAGAGCTATAATTGTGAGTAATTGTGGATCGACAAAGAGGGCCAATCTGTGGGATTCGAGAAGCGGAATGATAAAAAATTAGAATGCTTTAGCGTTGTCGCCAGGTGGCTGTTGATTCGGGCACACCCGTTTTTGCCTAGGACCCTGCTAGCGTAACGGGGGGTGGGCGGGGGGGGGGGGGGGGGGGGGGGGGGGGGGGGGGGGTGTCAATTGTATCGGCAGGATAATTATTGCTATTTTTCATAATGGCCTTTACTATTAAAAATATTAATTTATCCTTACTTTTATTATTTGAATGTTTTGTTCTATATCCTTTGATTTTTAGACTTTTTAATATATTTTTTTTTGTTTATTAATCAGGACTTATGTTTATATTTTTTAATTTTTCAAATAGTTCCAAATATTCTTTATATCTTGATAACTCTTCAAAGATTCTAGGTTGATATTTCTTAGTTATATATCGTATAACGATTCCTTCTGAAACTTCTTCTTGTATATATTTATGTTTAGATATAATATCTTCAACCTTTTTTTATTTTTCTACTAGTTCCTACAAGATCAAATCTTATATTTTGTTTACAACAATTATTTATATCTTGATATACTTCTCCAAATTTTTCTTGGCCAACAAGAAATATGTCTTCAGCTTTTTCAGTTAATTTAAGTAAAAATGAAATATATTTATCATCTAAATTTAATCTAAGACTATCATCATTAGGAGTGGATATGGATTGCTTGTGAATTGTTCATTAATTAAAACATAAGCATATGAAGCATGTAAATAACTTACAATAATCAGTAGAAATGGTCAGATTTTCCCTCCAGTATGCTCTTATAGTTGTTTTGCATGTACTCAATCAATCTTCTGAATCAGATAAAATTTTAAAATATTTTGAAGTCATTTGGGTCCACAACTGCTTCCGCAAAAGACTTTTCAATTAAGGTTACATTTCTCATTCTAGAGAACTAAATACATATTTTTGTGGGATATTATATTACTGAAAACACTCAGAAATAGTTAGAGGTAAAAGTAGAATAGTAATAAATTATAAAAGATTAAATGATAATACTATAGATGATGCCTATAATATTCCAGATAAGACAGTATTAATAAATAGAATTCAAGGATGTAATATATTTAGTAAGTTTGACTTAAAGTCAGGATTTTGGCAGGTAAAGATGCACCCATCTTTTTCATAACATAATATCCCTTTTTATGACTTTTTTTTTTTTTTTTTTTAAATCACATTCAAAAGCTGTAGTTCTATTTGCCCTTTTCCTATATTTACTCCTAAAAATTCTATATATTCTTTAAATAAGAACATTTTCTTTTTATTTATAATTAAGCCATGTCTGATAAATTCTAAAATATCATACCATTTTCTATATTTTGGAATCTTCCGTCAGATCAAGCAATAATTCTGAAAATGAAGACAATCAAGAAGAAGACAATACTCCAGATAATTTAGCTGAAAGTGGAGATTAGTAAAGATTTTTTTACAATTACAGAAATTTACAATTTGTGCTCCAAATTATAGTAAGAATATCCCATCAGAGTTTGTTGAGAAGCGTTTATTTTCATCTAAGTAAGGTTTTCTTCTATTAGATTTCCTAAGATAATATCTTTTCTTAATTGGTCTTTTATATTGATATTTCTTTTTATATTTTTTATCTTTTTCCTTAAACTTGTTACCATAAGTTTGAGGAGTAAAAATATCTTTACAAAATTTATAATCTGTCTTTTTAAGCTGATTCTGAATTTGTAATTCTACACACTTTTTATCTAAACATTTCATAATAAATTGTGTTCTATGTCCTATACTCCATAAATAATTTGGTCTATTTATAGTTAAAATCTCATTCCAGTTAAATCATTTAGTATTAGATGAAGAATATTTATTATATAAGGAAACAGAAAATAATGATTTAGGATTAGAAAATTATTATGAACAAATTAAGGAGGAAGATGATTTAATATCAGAATTTGTGGAAATAGAAAGAATATATGACTTATTAGTAATAGAACAAGACATAGAAAATATGATTAGTAAATTTCAGTTAATTTAAGTAAAAATGAAATATATTTATCATCTAAATTTAATCTAAGACTATCATCATTAGGAGTGGATATGGATTGCTTGTGAATTGTTCATTAATTAAAACATAAGCATATGAAGCATGTAAATAACTTACAATAATCAGTAGAAGTGGTCAGATTTTCCCTCCAGTATGCTCTTATAGTTGTTTTGCATGTACTCAATCAATCTTCTGAATCAGATAAAATTTTAAAATATTTTGAAGTCATTTGGGTCCACAACTGCTTCCGCAAAAGGCTTTTCAATTAAGGTTACATTTCTCATTCTAGAGAACTAACCATGTTTCCATAGACGCTATCTCACAGTTCTTTTCCCATATCTTCTGATCCATTTACTTGGTTAGATATTATACTGGACAGTAAATGATCAAGATAACATATATCTTCCTCTTTTGTAGCAAATCTTGCATTGGAATAGATTATGTGGTCATCAGATGAATAAATCCATACTTTTTCTTTCTCAGCAATAATCTGAGTTACATGTTCAAATATTTCTTTATATCCATTTGCTCTTCTATATGCCATCATATTTATAATATCTTGACAATCATTTTTAACAACCCTTTGATTGGTTGGTAAATGATGTTGATTAGTCAATCTCATTTTGATAACATGGAAAGCTGGATGCATATATTCAAGAACAAGATCTCATTCCATGGTTGCTGAATGAAATCTGATATATATATATATATATATATATATATATATATATATATATATATATATATATATTTGTGTTTTTGACAATTTCGGTATATCTTTTTATGGCCTTCCTGACATTGAGATCTGTGTTGGATATATACAAAGTATATTTCCTATTTCAAAATAATTCCGGACCCCAGTTGGCTGCTGCTCCTGGATAAAAGTTTATCTTATTATATTTTTCATAGTGGAAAATTTTCATCCACTTTTCTATTTCTAAATACCAATCAGACAAAAGATTAAAAATAACAATAAAGAAAATGATTTCTTCATAGTTATCTTTTTTAGGATATTTTGCATCATGGCATATTTTGACAATGTCTTTTGGATCGATATTTTCAATAGTTAGCTTAGGTAAATGTTGGCTCTGTGAAGAGCTACCTTCGCTAATTTTGATATCTTGAGTTTTTTCCCTGTTGGAAATTTTCATATCTTCATTTTTAGTAATAGGTTTAAGTATTCCCTGTGAAGGGGTTCCTACTACCTCTTTGTCTTTCCCTTTATCCTCAGGAAGAGCGCTAGTATTTACTAGTCCCTATGAAGGAATACTAGATTTAGTACAAGTTTCTCCTGCCTCAAGAGCTATATTTGTTTTATCATGAAGACAGTCGTGTATATTTTGAATTTGTGTTTCCAAATAGGAAACTTTTATCTCAATTATCTGTACTTTAGCTTTCAGTTGATCTAACTCCATCTCTGTTGAGATAATCAGGAAGACAGTTAGTTTTTTATTTTATATATTCAATATCAAATTTGAAATAGGAAAACCAAATTTGAATTCTAATACTATATCTATTAGTAATAGATGGATCAACATTGTTTTTTTAAAAAACTTTAACTTGAATATTATCAGTCTTTATTAAGAACTTCTTTGGTAATAAGTAATCTTCATATTTTTGGACTCCTCGCTAATTATCTGAAGCATCAGTTTCAAGGATAAAGAAATCTTCTTCTTGTGGAATTGCAAATTTAGGCAAAACTTTCAATTTTTCTTTTACCTTTCTTATATTTTGACAGTCTTGTTCTTCCCAAGACCATATTACATTTTTTCTTAATTTTGGAAGAAATTTTTTTTTTAACTTGGCACAATTTTCAATAAATCCTTCAGCATAGTTTAATATACCCAGGAAGCTTTGTAATTGTTTTTTGTCTTTGATTTCTTCAGGAAATTCTTGAAATTTTTCTCCAATATGAGATTGCAGTTGCAATTCTCCTTTTTTTTTTTATAAATAATCCCAAATATTCTATTTCTATTTTATCTATCCCAACTTTCTTTTGAGAAAGTGCAATACCATGTTTTTTCATAATATAACAAAATTTTTCAAGATGTTCTATATGTTCATTTATATCATTTGTGTAGCGACCGAGAATTTTAATTTATGTTTCCTGAAAAACGTGTCGCTAAATCTTGAACCCGAGTTTTAAAAATAAAAACGTGTTCGTCTAGCCGTTGTTAAACAAATTTAAATTTCTAGGATCGAGTCCAATTTCAAATATTTTAATTTAGTAAATTCCTTATCGTTTTAAATCCGAAATTAAATACGATATATTATTATTTCGGGTCCGATATTTCATTAGTCCAAATAGGATTATTTTAGCCCAATCCTTTAAGTCCAATTAGACAATTCTTCCGGCTCAATTTCTTGTTCATTTAAGCCTAAGGATTTGTGCCCTAGATTATCCCTACTGTTCATATACCCCCATCTCTCTCCCTCAACCTCACTCACGCAGCAAACAACACAAGGGTAAGAAAAATCTCCAAAATTTCCCTCCTCCATGCAGTAAACTCCCGGTTCATCTTCCTGATTGAGAAACTTATCCTTGATGCTAGAAAATCAATTTCTAGCATCAAAAGATTCATGTGTGATGCTAGAAAACCAATTTCTAGCATCAACATCACCACCTCCAAACCCAGGCCACAGCCGTCCATGGCCACAGACACCACCAACACCGACTGCTCCAACCCACAGAACCACCACATCAACACTACACTGCAGCCACCACACACTCCACAGTCGAAACCCATAACCACCTCCTTAGCCAACACCACTGCACACGGCCACCGTTCAACCCACAGAGCCACCACACTAACTTCACCACTGCAGCCACCACCTGCAAAGACGAGCCCCACACCAGCTCCACCATCCCAAAACGCCACCACAAGAACACCCAGCCCACCTTCCAGTCAACCCAAAAATCGAGCCCAAATCGAAACCAAAATCAAGAAATAAGGAGACCCTTAAACTTACCTCTTATCCCAACCCACTTTCCAACCGGTTTGCCGCCGGAAAGTCCAAGAAATCAAACCTCCAAGCCTCGATTTCTCTCCAACCCGAACGCCAAAATCACCCCACCACCACCTCCACACCACCGGCGCCACCACGCGACGGTGGCGCTGCTACTTCGTGCCGGCAGAATCGGAGGAAGGGGCGAAGCCCCTTCCTGTCGCCTCCTCTCTCTGCTCTCGAATGCGAGAAAGAGAGAGAGAGAGACAGAGTGATGTTTTATAAATTTTGATTTTTGAAATTTTTTTATTTTAGCCCCAAAGTTTAGAAGTTAGTTTATTTCAGTCCCCCAAGTTTTAAAGTTATTTATTTTAGCCCCCAAAATTCGATTTTTAAAGGAAAACAGTCCCAGAAATTATGTTTTAAAATAAATCAGCCCCCAAATTCTGAAAAAGTCCATTTCAGTCCCTAAATTCTTATTTTCAATTTTAATAAATTTCAATTAAGTCCCTAAACTTTATTTTTGTCGTTTTTAATCTTTAAAAATTTCGAAACACTAATTCAAAGTTTATTTTCTATTTTTGGCTAGACGAAACGTAAGGATGATAGAGTTTGAGATTACTTCTCGCTCCAATTTTTACGACTCGAGATAAATTGAGGTAGATTCGCCCCCATTAATTAGTTTAAATTATAATTGCATGTATTATGTGATTTTATGTGATTTATATGTTTTAATGCATAAGATGAGAATCTCTTATGAGATAGATTATGTTGTTATGCTTGTCGTAACTTATATGCTTAATTGTATGAGAAGAAAGAGAATCTCTTATGAGATAAGATGATGTTATGCATAACTTACTTGCTTAAATGCATGAGAAAGACTACCCACACCCTATGATTTTTCAAGGAAAATAAGCTCATGAGAATATCACTGTATAAATTGTATAGTTATCTGTTCAATTATTCTGTAAATTAATTACTGGCGATGAGTCTACTGAGTATTTTTTCTAAATGTTCATTCCACTATTTTTAACAATATTGCAGATTTTGGAGACGGCCGAATCTGATGGGCAGTGGTGACATGAACGAATAAAAGTAGTTAACTGTTTTTAATTTACTTTTAAATTTCACTCATTTGAACGTTATGAACTTACCTTGTCGTTTCCGCTATTTCAAACTGGAGTTTAAAGTTTAACTAATTTTCTTATGTTAATTCAAATGGAATTTATTGCCGTTAAAGTTCACAAATTTTAAATGTGATGTTTTTAAAAGTTAGTTATTCCGCCAAATTTTTCAGTTAAATTAGGGTAAAAAGATGATGACGTAGCATTCCGGGTCCGTGGAACTCGGGGCGTTACAGCTTGGTATCAGAGCCAGTCTGCGTTTCTGTAGACTGGCAAATTTTCAAAAAATAAAAATAAAAATTCAAAGAGATATTTTACATTATTTAATTCTTATTAATGAGAGTTGTCACTGCATTCGATCAGCCGACTCCAAAGGTAAAGAAGTTTATGAAGTTTAAATGTTATTTTAAATTTGGATACTTGTTTTGATGATTTATGAGATTTAGAAGAAAGAAAGAGAAAGAAAGTGTATCCGAATTAGAAAGAAAGAAATAAAGAAAGACGAATTTGAGCATAATTTGAAAGAGTTTTCTTTAATTTTTACGTCCTCGTCATTTTAACTAGGAGAGATGAATAACCCCGCTTAATTGGACTTTGCATAATTGATTTAGGACATGGCACCCATTCGTAGAAATGCACTCAGTGACGCAGAACGAGCCATTAGGGATTATGATCGCTTCAGGCCCGAACTTGAATGGACAATTGCCCAACATGTAGAGCAGTTGAATATTATACGTGAGCTGGCCATACAGCATGGCTATGTGACCAATAATCACCGGTCGATCCGTCACTTACTCTCGACTTTAAGAAGTGGCTATGGGAAAGTAGCTAAAAGCATATATGTAGATGCTCTAGTGTCTCTGAATGTGGAAATAGAGTATGATACCTTCTGCACGAGGTTTGTGGCATATTGACCCCTGTATTTTGAGTACCGCTTTAGATTTGCTCCCGAAGAAGAAACTGAAGAAGACACTGATCCAGTGCTAGGGGAGTTCTCGGACGCTGAATCAGGCGTAACCGAAGGATAACAGAGAGATAGAAATTAGAGTAGGCTCGACATGTTATTGTAAAAAAAAAAATAAAAAAAAAAAGATCGGCATACATGTCTTTCTACCCATGTATTTTCATTAAAAGAATTGAGTTTTGAATAAAATGATATTTGGGTTCCAATTTTCATTTTTTTTGAGTTATCCGTTATCGTTTACGTTGTTGGTACACTTAATTCAACCTTTATGAACTACTTTTAAAATTTATGAAGGTTATGGCACCACCAACTCAAAGCGATGTCATCCGAGAATTACTTAACATGGTGCAAGAAATGAGACAAGCTCCACAGCCGGTTAACCCTACAATACCAGTGATAGAACAGTTCCGAAGATACCACCCACCTACGTTCGATGGCGGAGATAGTCCACTAGCAGTGGAAGAATGGCTCCAGGCCATTGAGAAGATATTCAGGTACATATTTTGCCCTGAGGATAAGAAGGTAATTTTTGCCAAGTTCATGTAAATCGGAAGAGCTGGTTTCTGGTGGGAATCTGCATCACGAACAAGGAGTGAAGGGCAGCTAGCAGCTCTAACTTGGGACAAATTTAAGGCTGAGATCAAAGATAAATTTTTCCCACAAGCCCTGAGAGATCACAAGGAGTCCGAATTTCTACGTTTGGTACAGGGTGAAATGGATATAACTGAATACGAGAGGAAGTTCGAAGAACTGTCACATTATGCTCCACATCTGGTAGAGACTGAGTTCAATAAGGCACGGTGTTTTGAGAGAGGTCTACACCTTGATATTCGACAGATTGTCAGTTCACATGAACTGCCAACTTACGGAGATGTTGTGAAGAAGGCTCAAGCAGTAGCCTATGTCGGTGTGAGAGTTGGGAACCAAGGCAATCATAGAGAGCAGATGTATCAAAGGAAGAGAAAGTGGCAAGGTCCAAATCGCAATCAGAATCAGAACGGAATCAAGCATTTACCAAGAGGCTGAATCTAGGGCCAACAGGGAGACAGATGACCAATTTCACTCCACCCTGCCCTAAGTGCCAGAAGCCGTATAAAGGAGAGTGACTTTTTGAAAAGGGTGTCTGCTACAAGTGTGGCCAGCCGGGTCACTTTGCATTGGATTATCATGCCCCATCCGTCCAAGGTTCCAATCAGAAGACGAACCCAGACTAGAACAGAAAAGGGAAAGCAAGAGTATTTGCTATGGATGCAGCTGAAGATTTTGACGTGATTGCAGGTATACTAGTTATTCTGGTATTCTTGTGCATGTCTTGATTATTCCACATACTGTATTTCTTTCCCATTTTGAGCATGATAATATGATAACAGGTATACTATCTATTTCTAGTATCCCCGTATATGTTCTAATAGACTCGGGAGCCGCGCATTCATTTATAGTTTAAGCATGTTTAGGAAGACTGAACTTGATAGGAGAAGAAACTGGTAGTACTCTCGAGGTTAGTTTACCGTCAAGAGGAACGATCGATACCAATAAGATAGTCAAAGCAGTACAAATCGATTTTGATGGCCAAGTTTCGAAGGCTGACTTGAATATTATCCGAATAAACGATTTCGATATTATTCTGGGTATGGATTGACTCAGCACCAACCGTGCCGCAATTATGTGCCACGAGAAAGAGGTTATTTTTCGCAAAGATGGTGATGAAGTATTCAGGTTTTACGGGACGAAGATCAAAGCACTTCCTCGCCTTATCTCGGCTTTACAAGCGGAGAAGCTATTAGCCAAGGATAATTGTCATGGCTATTTGGTTAGTCTTCAAGACAAACCTATAGAGGAGATTACTCTGGATTCAGTGCCAGTAGTACGCGAGTACAGCGATGTCTTTCCAGACGATCTACCGGGTACTCCGCCCGATAGGCAAGTGGAATTTTCCATTGATTTGGTACCAGGAGCTGCCCCTGTTTCTAAAGCTCCGTACCGTATGGCGCCGAAAGAGTTGCAAGAACTGAAGGTGCAGTTGGAGGAATTGCTAGAGAAGGGTTTCATCAGGCCAAGTGTATCTCCATGGGGAGCACATGTTCTATTTGTAAAGAAGAATGACGAAAGCATGAGGATGTGCATCGACTATCGAGAACTTAACAAGTTGACGATAAAGAATAAGTATCCCCTTCCCAGAATCGAAGATTTGTTCGATCAGTTGAAGGGTACAGCTGTCTTCTCCAAGATTGATTTGAGATCTGGTTACCATCAACTAAAGGTTTCGCCAACTGACGTACCAAAGACAGTGTTCAGGACACGATATGGGCATTATGAGTTCACAGTAATGCCTTTCGGCCTTACGAACGCACCTGCAATATTTATGGACTTGATGAACATAGTTTTCCATCAGTATCTCGATAAATTCGTTATTATTTTTATCGATGACATACTGATCTACTCCAGAAATTCTGCACAACATGAAGAACATTTGAGGATTGTGTTGGAAACACTGAGAGCAGAAAAGTTGTATGCCAAATTCAAGAAATGTGAATTTTGGCTTGAGCGAATAGGTTTCTTAGGTCACATTGTTACAGCTAAAGGCATTGAGGTTGATCCTTCTAAAGTTGAAATTGTAACGAATTGGCCAACACCTGCAAATGTTGGAGATGTGAGAAGTTTTCTTGGATTAGCTGGATATTATCGGCGATTCATAGAGGGTTTCTCTAAAATAGCAGGTCATATGACCCAGTTGACCAAGAAGGGAGTTAAGTTTCAGTGGACAGAACTATGCGAACAAAGCTTTCAGAAACTTAAGAACAGACTTGTCTCAGCACCAGTGTTGACTATACCAGACGGGTCCGATGGTTTCGTTATTTATAGCGATGCATCCAAATATGGTTTAGGTTGTGTATTGATGCAGAATGGCAAAGTGATCGCATATGTTTCAAGACAGTTGAAGCCATATGAAAAGAATTACCCGACGCATGATTTAGAGCTCGCAGCTGTTGTACACGCTCTTAAGATTTGGCGACACTATCTGTATGGGAGTAAATGTGAAATCTACACCGATCACAAGAGTCTCAAGTATTTCTTCACTCAGAAGGAACTGAACATGAGACAACGACGATGGCTAGAGCTAGAAAAAGATTATGACTGCACTATTCTTTACCACCCGGGTAAAGCAAACAAAGTTGCAGACGCTTTGAGCAGAAAGAACGTTGGACAGTTATCAGCTTTGGGAACAACGCAAGACCAATTGATTCGAGATTTTCAGAATTTAAGAATCGAAGTGCGAGTCCCAACAGTCCAAGGATCTAACAGATTGGCAAATCTAATCGTCAAACCAGACTTGAGAGGTCGAATTGTAGCAACTCAAGTCGGAGATAAGTTCTTGAAAAAGATCAGATCTGAGGTTGGAACTGGCAAGAGAATAGGTTTCGAGATTACCGCTAATAAAGTGCTTATATTCAGAGGACGTCTTTGTGTGCCGAAAGATGAACATATCCAGAATGAGATTTTGACAGAAGCTCATTCAGCACCATATGCATGCCATCCTGGAGGGACAAAGATGTATCGTGATTTGCACAATACCTTTTGGTGGAGAAACATGAAGGGTTACATTGCAAGGTTTGTCTCTCGATGCATGACGTGTCAGCAGGTCAAGGCTGAACATCAAAGACCATCAGGGTTATTAAATCCCTTGGATATACCAGAATGGAAATGGGAGAAAATTTTCATGGATTTTGTGACAGGGTTACCAAAATCAGTAAGAGGTCATGACGCTATTTGGGTTATTGTAGACCGACTTACGAAGTCAGCTCATTTCCTACCAATCAGAATGACTCTCAATGTGGATCAATTAGCCCAATTGTATGTTAAGGAGATCGTCTGACTTCCTGGAGTACCAGCTTCCATTGTCTTCGATAGAGACCTGAGATTCACTTCAAGATTTTGGAAGAGTTTACATGTCGCAATGGGTACTAAATTAAATTTTAGTACAGCTTACCATCCCCAAACAGATGGACAGTCTGAACGCACTATTCAGGCATTGGAAGATATGTTTAGAGCTCTTGTGCTAGATTTGAGTGGTAATTGGGAGACTCATCTTCCATTAGTGGAGTTCGCCTACAATAACAGTTTTCAGGCTACTATTGGTATGGCACCATATGAGGCACTATATGGGCGACGTTGTCGATCACCAGTTTATTGGGATGAAGTAAACGAGAGAAGAATTTTAGTTCTAGAATTGATTGAGAGGACTGTTGAGGCTATTGAGAAGATCAGACTACGGATCAAAGCCGCCCAAGATAGACAGAAAAGCTATGCCGATCAAAGGAGAAAAGACTTGGTGTTTGAGATTGGAGAGAAAGTATTCTTGAAAGTAGCTCCTATGAAAGGCACTATCCGTTTCGGCAAAAGAGGAAAGCTAAGATCTCGTTTTATCGGACCATTTGAAATTTTAGAAAAAGTAAGTAACGTGGCTTATCGTTTGGCGTTACCACCCGAGCTCTCGGCCGTATACAATGTTTTTCACATTTCTTTATTAAGAAAATATATCCACGATCCGAGCCATGTGGTAAATTTTCAGACTATTTCGGTTCAGAGGAATCTGTCTTATGAGGAGACGTCTATGTGCATTGTGGAGAGAAAAGTCCATGTCTTAAGAAACAAAGAAGTTCATTTAGTCAAAGTCCAATGGGGTAGACAGGATAGCGATGAAGCTACCTGGAAAAAGGAGGATGAGATTCTGGCTAAGTATCCAGATATCGTAGATCAAGTAAGTTTAAATTTCGAGGACGAAATTAATTTACGGGGATAAGGTTGTAGCGACCGAGAATTTTAATTTATGTTTCTTAAAAAACGTGTCGCTAAATCTTGAACTCGAGTTTTAAAAATAAAACATGTTCGTCTAGCTGTTGTTAAACAAATTTAAATTTCTAGGATCGAGTCCAATTTCAAATATTTTAATTTAGTAAATTCCTTATCGTTTTAAATCCGAAATTAAATACGATATATTATTATTTGGGGTCCGATATTTCTTTAGTCCAAATAGGATTATTTTAACACAATCCTTTAAGTCCAATTAGACAATTCTTCCGGCCCAATTTCTGGTCCATTTAAGCCTAGGGATTTGTACTCTAGATTATCCCTACTGTTCATATACCCCATCTCCCCCCTCAACCTCACTCACACAGCAAACAACACAAGGGTAAGAAAAATCTCCAAAATTCCCCTCCTCCATGCAGTAAACTCCCGGTTCATCTTCCTGATTGAGAAACTTATCCTTAATGCTAGAAAATCAATTTCTAGAATCAATAGATTCATGTGTGATGCTAGAAAACCAATTTCTAGCATCAACATCACCACCTCCAAACCCAGGCCACAGCCGTCCATGGCCACAGACACCACCAACACCGACTGCTCCAACCCACAGAACCACCACATCAACACTACACTGCAGCCACCACACACTCCACAGTCGAAACCTAGAACTACCTCCTTAGCCAACACACGGCCACTGTTCAACCCACAGAGCCACCACACTAACTTCACCACTGCAGCCACCACTTGCAAAGACGAGCCACCACACCAACTCCACCATCCCAAAACGCCACCACAAGAACACCCAGTTCACCTTCCAGTCAACCCAAAAATCGAGCCCAAATCGAAACCAAAATCAAGAAATAAGGAGACACATAAACTTACCTCTTATCCGACCCACTTGCCAACCGGTTCGCCGCTGGAAAGTCCAAAAAATCGAACCTCCAAGCATCAGTTTCTCTCCAACCTGAACACCAAAATCACCCCACCACCACCTCCACACCACCGGCGCCACCACGCGACGGTGGCGCTGCTACTTCGCGCCGCTAGAATCGGAGGAAGGGGCGAAGCCCCTTCTTGTCGCCTCCTCTCTCTACTCTCGAACGCGAGAAAGAGAGAGACAGAGTGATGTTTTATAAATTTTTATTTTTGAAAATTTTTGATTTTAGCCCCAAAGTTTAGAAGTTAGTTTATTTCAGTCCCCCAAGTTTTAAAGGTATTTATTTTAGCCCCCAAAATTCGATTTTTAAAGGAAAACAGTCCCAGAAATTATGTTTTAAAATAAATCAGCCCCCAGATTCTGAAAAAGTCCATTTTAGTCCCTAAATTCTTATTTTCAGTTTTAATAAATTTCAATTAAGTCCCTAAACTTTATTTTTATCGTTTTTAATCTTTAAAAATATCGAAACACTAATTCAAAGTTTATTTTCTATTTTTGGCTAGACGAAACGTAAGGACGATAGAGTTTGAGATTACTTCCCGCTCCAATTTTTACGACTCGAGATAAATTGAGGTAGACTCGCCGCCATTAATTAGTTTAAATTATAATTGCATGTATTATGTGATTTATATGTTTTAATGCATAAGATGAGAATCTCTTATGAGATAGATTATGTTGTTATGCTTGTCGTAACTTATATGCTTAATTGCATGAGAAGAAAGAGAATCTCTTATGAGATAAGATGATGTTATGCATAACTTACTTTCTTATATGCATGAAACAGACTACCCACACCCTATGATTTTAAAGAGCCTATGATTTTTCAAGGAAAATAAGTCAATGAGAATATCACTGTATAAATTGCATAGTTATGTCTTCAATTATTCTGTAAATTAATTACTGGCAATGAGTCTACTGAGTATTTTTTCGAAATGCTCATTCCACTATTTTTAACAATATTGCAGATTTTAGAGACTGTCGAATCTGATGGGCAGTGATGACATGAACGAATAAAAGTAGTTAACTGTTTTTAATTTACTTTTAAATTTCACTCATTTGAACGTTATGAACTTACCTTGTCGTTTCCGCTATTTCAAACTTGAGTTTAAAGTTTAACCAATTTTCTTAAGTTAATTCAAATGGAATTTATTGCCGTTAAAGTTCATAAATTTTAAATGTGATGTTTTTAAAAGTTAGTTATTCCGCCAAACTTTTCAGTTAAATTAGGGTAAAAAGATGATGACGTAGCATTCCGGGTCCGCGAAACTCGGGGCGTTACAATTTGAATGAATAAGTAAATCATTTATATAAACAATATAGAAATGAGAGATAAGTTTAATTACCTCATCCATTCTTCTTTGAATATCTGTGGTGCATTTTTCAACCCAAATGGCATTACATTCCATTCATATTGTCCTAAAGGACTAGGGGTACCAAATGCAGTTAGTGGTTTACTTTCTTCTATAAGTACTATTTGCCAAAAATCTGACTTACAATCGAATTTTGAAAATGTCTTCTTATTTTGTACTTGTTTAATAAGGCCTTATTTGGTAAGTAGTATCCATCAAATTTTGTAATTTCATTTAACTTTTTATAGTTTATCACCATTCTAGTTTTTCCTCTTTTTATTTCACTATGTTTCCTAGCCATAAAGGCTGGGCTACTATGCGGGCTTTTACTAAGCCTAATTAATTTAACTTCTAGTAATTCTTTTATTTGATCTTTAAATTCTTTTTTATCTTCCACACTATATTTCACTGGTTTGACCCTTACTATAGTATCTGGATTGATTAGTTCTATTTTTGCCTTTATCTTATCTGTATTCCATTTTTCTAATGGATTTTCAGAATAAGTTTCAAAAATTTATTTCTTCAATTTTTCTAACTTATTTTCTGTTGTTATTTTTAAAACTGTAACTGATTTAAATTTTTCTGTACTCCAACATCCACCACGCTGGGTTGAGGAGCTCTGATGGCTAATCTCTCAATATGCTATGCTAACAGCTTTAATTATTTTTGGTGTAAATATTTTGTGTGCACAAGGATTTGTGAGTATATATTTATCAATATATTGTGTAAATGGTGCATATTTTAATAGGAAATTTTGTCCTCATAAAATATTACATTCAATTGTAGTTGACATATATATTGTATCAACAAATACTTCTCTAAAGGATATTAGAAAAGGTACTTGCGTAGCATATTTGCTATTTATTACATTGTTTCCACCTGTTGTTGTAGCGGTGACAATTTTCTTTGAATTATATTTTCAGTATTCAGATGGTAGTACATTTGGTAAGTATAAGCTTATTGTACTTCTTGTATCTAGTTAAGCATGAAATTTAATTCTACAATAACCTTTTATATTAAGTGTAATTTCAATATATGGACTCATGGGATTAGTACTAATTATTCTTTCCATGATAGCAATGATTTTATATTTTCATCTATTCTTGATATGATAATTGGATTATTATCAATTGTTATCTTTAAATATCCTTGACAGAGTTTGTAAGGATTAAATTGTTCAAGAAAGTTCATTCCTAATAGTATAGGTGAACGCTCTACTTCATATAATTCATCTTTATATAAAATTATTTCTTTAGTATATTCTTTCTGATCCTCTCATATAAATATGAGAAGGAATTTCACATAATTTCTTATTTCAAGATTATTTCCCAAATAATTTTTGAATATATATGGTTCTGGTAATTCAAAGTCTATTAAATGACTAGCAAACTTAGCATTTACATGACTTTTATTTGCTCCAGTATCTATGAGAGCAAAAAGATTTTTCTTGTATCTTTCTTGATTTACATATCTTGTTTTGATATAATATTGTGAACTTGATGGTCCAACAATACTTTGTTTTTTAAGTTGGCTTATTCTAGAGTCTTGTCCGGAGGGGAATCTTGCAATTAGATTTTCTCCTTCTAGACTAACACTATTTCTTCTTATTAATTTTCCTTCAAAATTAATTTATCTTGCTTGTTTGTGAAAATCAAGAATTATTTGTTCTAGTATAGTGATTTCATGTTCTTGGTATTTTCTAGGAGGTATATATTAAGCTAATTCTTCAAAATGTTTATGTATGATAATATTATCAGTAATTTTTCTTAAATTGTTATGATGGCTAGTACCAAAAGCAAAAATTGATTTTATACTAATACTAATAGCCTTACTTTTTTGTAACATTTTCAGGTTTCCAATCTTATAATATAGGTTGAAACTTTGGTCAATATTTTCATCATTTAGTGATATCGTATAGTTTGATTTTACTGTGAATATTATCTTTTGATAGACTAAATTTCCTGCAGCCATTCCTAACAGAGCGTCTATAGGATCTTGTAGGATTCTATTATCCATGTAATATATTTCTATTGGTATATTCATACCTTCTCTAAAGAATCATTTTACCATAATTTATACTCCTTCTATTTCAATACATTTTAGCTTATTTCTTACAGTTTCTGGAATTTTGGATAATTTTTGTTTTACCCATTCTTTTGTAATTATAGAAATCCTTACTTTTCCTATTGTATCTTCTATATTGATAGACATTTCTTTATAATTCATACTTACAATTATTTTAACTCTTGGTAGTATTCCTAAAAATTCTTGGTGGAATACATCTGTCTCTTGTAAGTCTAATATCTTTTTAGTTGTTCCTTTATATATTTTAATATCAAAAGTAATTTCTTGGTTTATCCCTTCTATTGAGTCTTCAATCTCCTCAATTGTTTCTGTTTCTGTTTCTATTTCTTGGTCTACTTGTTGTATCTCTTGATTCATATATACTGTTTCTTCAGAATTTTCTTCTGATGAGGATGTATCTAATTCATAAATGCTGCTACATTCGCTACTTAAATTCTCAAAATATTCTATTGGTTCTATATTATTGTCATCTTGGAATTCTTCATAAATTATAAGGGTTTTTATATTCTGTTTATTCTTTTTCTTTGGACATTGAGGGGTAATATGTCCTTCTTCATTGCAGATGAAACATCTACATTTCTTAATATTTCTTGTTTAAGGTTTTTTATTCTAATCTCTTTTCTTGAAATAATTTTTATGTGGTTTAAAATTTCTTTTCTTAAACTTATTATATTTTTTAAACTTTCTTTTGTATTTCTTATATGGTTTATATTTCTTCTTATAGCATTCAAATTGCTCAATTTGACCTAAATCTTTGTAGCAACATAAAGAATTTCTTATTATCTTATATGCTTTCTTACTTTCTAAAGTCTCTCTGCACCCGATGCCTATCATTCTTCTTGTAAATTCAATTATACTTCCAAAATTATCTATCTTTATTCCTTCTTCATCACCAGTAGGTAATATTTTTTCATATTCTTTTAATAGCTTCATACCCCACGGGAATGGTAGTTTTGTAAAATAAAACCTTAATATTGACTTATTTTCCCGATAATCTCCTTGATTTAATATAAATATATTTCTTCAAATTTACATGTGTATCTTTCTAATTCACAAATATCACATATCCTTAAATTTTTCATAGCTATAATTCCTTCATTATATTCTTCCTACTTTCTGGTTTCTTCATTTGCAGTATATCTATTTCATAAGAACTGTATTCTCAGGGCTCTTTCTAACCTCCTTAATATTTCTTGTATATTTTGCTCATTCAAAGTATTTCTATTACTGATTCTTCAGTCTTATCTTCTCCATATTTTATTTTTCTTTTTATGGTTTCTGGTAGTTTTCTCCACCAATCAGATACAATTCCTCTAAATGTATGTTCTATAAATCCAAAAGTTGTATATGTTTCCCATTTATTTAATTGTATAGCTAAGTCGGTACTTTTTACCCATGTTTCTATTGCCTTATTTTTATCTACACAATCTAAATCTAACCATATCACTTTTGTGTGGATTGGTTCATTATAGGATTTCATTGGGCTTATTTCTTTTATGGACTGTTTCCTCATATTTTCAGTGTATCTCCTTTGTGTTTTTCTATATTGATTAATATCATCCTTATTAGGTATTGTTGTACCATAAGGATAATCATATTATTCATCACTACTAAATTTTGTCTTTATATTATGACTAGATGATGGATTGGTATTCATTTTTATGTTTTCCATTTTTTCAGTTAATTCATCTAACTTTTTTTATATTCTCCACTAGTAGATTCTAAAAAATTTTGTTCGAATTCTTCTACTTCTGTAATCATATATTATTTTATATCATGATTTTTTCCTTTATTACCTTCTTTTTATGTTATTCTAAAATTTTGGGGTGGATTAATTATAATCTTATCTTTTCCTTTAAGATTTTTTTTTTTTTTTTTATCTAAAAGAGCATTTCTTATTTGTATATTATGTTCTAAATTTTCTAACCTCTTATGTATATCCTCAAAACTTTCATTTGTAGTATTTTTAGGTAAATAAGGATAACTTGGTTTCTTATGTTTTTCAACTTTTGTCAAAAATTCGTCAATTATTTTTTCTTCATCTATTATGTTCATCATTATTTTAGGTTTGTAATCTGGCTCTGACCATATTACCAGAGTGGGCAATGGAAGGTTTAAGATTTTGAATCCAATTAAAATTTTTATAAGTATTTAAAAGATCACAATATAATTTATAAAATTCACTATCTTTTGTTAGAACTTTTTCTTCAATGATTATATTTAATTTACCAATTCTTTTTTCTAAATTAAAAATTCTTTTATGTATATCATTTTCAATTTTAATTACTCTATTATTTATATTAGCATTTTTATATTTTAATTTTAGATCTAAATATTCTGTAAAGAAACCTTTTAGATCTTCCTTTAAATAGTTTAGTTCACTATTTGTTGCGGTTCTTAGATTAATAAAATTTTGTATATTATTAGGATTTAGATTTATTAATGATTATTAATCTTTAGATTCTTGGGGGACTTAATTGGTGTTTCTTATACATTATGATAACTTTAGTTGCAATTTTTATGTAAGAGGGTATTTTTGGAAAGATTATTGTTCAAAGGCTATTCTTCAAATTTCTTACTTTTTTGGAGTCTATTTTCACAATTCACTTTGAAAAGGGGCTATTTAGTGGTATTTCCTCCATAACAGGAGGGCTTGACACCCTCACCGACCGTCCGACCCTCAGGGCAGATCCCACAATTTTTTTTTTTAACATTTTATTTGGTAATTAGGGCAAAACGTTCCTACCTTTCAAGGTTTTTGTGGAAAACATCCATACTTTTCATTTTTTTTTGTGCAAAACGATCTTACCTTTCAATTTCTTGGTGCAAAACGTTATTTTCACCATTTTTAAACGTAAAATGACCAATATACCCCTCTATTTAAAAAGAACAAATTACAACTATAGACCCAAACTTTTAAAAAGTGCAAATAACCATCCAAACTTCACATCTCCTCGCACCTCACTCCAACACCACCGTAGCTTGCCGGCCCATCTTCCGGCCACCAAAGTCACTGTATATGTGTACATACTTCCTAGTAATCTCTTCATCAATCTCCTCCCAAAACCCATGTTACCTCTAATCAGACTAGAAAAAGATTGTCACGTCGACAATTAAAACTCATCAAATCGACACGCTTTCTACAAATGCTGCACATTTTCGGACATTTTTTAACCTCTTCACTTTTCTCAGTTGCTGGAGATATAGCAAACACTTGTGTTGATGCAATAATTGTATTTGGTGAAGCAATCTGCACACCAGCAACTATGGCAACATTTGAACCCTCATCATTAGTGTTGAAGCTCTCATTCACAATACTTTCAATTAAGGAAGCAGCAAACTTGGTCTGTTGTTGCTTCAAAACCACGTCTCTGTAACATTTGGAGCACATGTTAATGGTCGTCGCTGATCCGAAGAATCCACATTTGTTCACACAAAGGACTAAAACTTTAGGAGCTTGGCACCCAGTTTCATTTTGCTCCATTTTTTAGATTTTCCTGTTCGTGGAGGACACAAATGAGAATATTTCGTCTGGGATTCCGCTTCTAATTCCTCTAGAAGCGAACAGGAAATCAGCGTCCAATAACTTCATTACCGTAGAATTAGTGCAGAAATTGCAATTCCCCAGAACAGAAACTACTAGATAAGGTGTGATAATGAGCTCAGATCTAGCGATGCAAAGGTTTAGAACTACTGGATATGGTTTTCAGATTAATTCCCCCAAGAAAAAGAAAAAAAAGGTGGAAAAAAATAGAAAGAGTGGGGAAAGAGAGGAGTTACTGTCCTCTTGGAGAATCGAAAAGAGAAATGAGAATTGTCCAGTTTTATTTTTCATTGCATAACGTGTGTTTGGTTGCCATATTTTTTGGCTGAAAATGGTAGGCGGGGTGAGGTTTGGGAAGAAGGTGAAGTTTGGAGGATTATTTGCATTTTTTAAAAGTTTAGGTTCATAGTTATAATTTGTTCTTTATTTTTCTTTTCTTATTTTTTTGTTCTATTTAAATAGCGGAGTATATTGATCATTTTAGGTTAAAAATTATGAAAATGACATTTTGCACCAAGAAATGGAAGGATATGGACGTTTTGCATCAAAAAAATGAAAGATATAGACGTTTTTCACAAATACCTTGAAAGGTATGGACGTTTTGCGTCAATTACCCTTTTTTATTCACACGGATCCACGCATATGAGTGAATTTCAAACGGGCAAATATTTTCAGACAAAAAAGTTTAATCCTTTTGCCTATGTGCTTGTCTGTTCAAATTATAATATTTTAATCATCTTACTTGTGATTATTTTTCGGACCGAGCTGTTTGTACATGGTCATTTTGTTAGGCCCCATACAGGCCTCTCACAACACAGGGGTGGGTGTTTTGGGGCATTTTTTAATGAGGTGGGTCCCATGCGGACCCAAATCATGTGAGAAGGTCAGCTCTGCCAAGTCTTTTACAGGCCTAACAGAGCAGGTTAATCCTTATTTTTCTCTCCTCTACTTTTTGTAGTTCATATACGATTTCAACAAGTGTAATGCTAAAACTTGATATATTTTTTTTATTTCTTTTAATGTTAGATTTTCAATGAAACACCAAAATTAAAATTGACTTAAAGTATATAATTTATTCATTTAGCCCTTGTTTGATGATGATTAAAATTAATTTTTAATAAAATAAAATAAAATGTGTCATTTAAAAGTTGTGGATCTCATTAAATATGTGATTAAAATTAATTGTTAACTTGAACTTATATTAAAACTTCTATCAAATAGGAGCTAGAGTTTTATAGCCCCCGTTTGGCCTCCTTTCTTTTTCAATTTTTTCTTTCCAATCTTACTTTCAACCACATAATCTTCTATAAAATAATATTACATGTAAATTGAAAAAAATTTCTTCTTTTTTAACCATATATTTTTCAACAAAAATACTATTTCAAACATTTTTTTTCTGTTTGATTGGACATGGATTCCATGGAATGTGGAAAACGTTTTCCTACTTTTTACTATTCACATGTTTGATTGCACTAATTTTTTTAGGAAAAACGTTTTCCAAATTTTTCAAGGTACAAGTTGTTGATGCACAAAAGTTAGAAAACGTTTTTCCACTATACTGGTGGGAAAACGTTTTCAGCTTTTTGACCTTTTTTTTATAGCAATTGGAACACATTCCAAAGTCAATGGTAACAAAATTTATCTATTTAATTGACAATTTGCGTAAAAAATAAAGCCAAATTAAAAATTTGTCAGGTGAAAAATTATATCAATCAAACACCATTAATTATAATTCACTGTAAAACAAATTTTATTCAATTCAATTTCCTGTCATTCATTTTCTTTCCACCCATTTTCCACCCTTGCAATCAAACGGACCTTAAAAGTTGAAAGAAATGTAGCTAAATGGAGTAATGTGTTGTACATGTGATTGAAAATTAAACTTTCTTATTCCGATTATACATAGAATCATGCATTTCACAATTAAGAAAAAATCTGACCTCTAAAAATATCGAACTTATGTCAATGAGAAGCAACTCATACTCCAGATAGTTTAAACATGAGATGGTGTTGTAGCTAGTAAATGTGTTAATCGATAGCTCATTCTATGATCATATAGAATCTTTAAGCTTCTTGATCACAGTTATTTTGTTTAGGCGTACGGCGTGTTTGGGAACTATTTATAACTTATTTCATCTGTTGACCTCAAAAAATGGTCCTCCGAGACGTCAACAGATAAGTCTTCATGTCAACTCTTCCTGCACACAGTAGCAAGTCGTTAGTCACTCGTGACCCTTTCCCAGTGGGGGTGAATGTGGTCGCGAGCACTCCGACGATCAAGTCAGTTTTTCAGTTCACCGGAAAAAGTCACCGGCGGTTAGAAAATACAAGAAAGTAACAAAGTGTGTATATAAAAGGGGAGAATATCTTATGTTGCTTGTGGTGATCCAAAATCAAAAGTCCTCATTCTAGCACTAAGTGGAGATATTTATACTAAGGATGGGATGAGGAGACACGTGGCCTCAGATCCTCCCGGGTCGTCCCATCCTAGGTTGATGCTTATCAATCAATAGGTTGGCGAATATTAAATGTTTTGACGAATGCGGCTGAATTGACCGTTTGAACTTTGTCACACGTCCCATCAATTAGTCAGGGATTTGGCTTTGGAAAGTTCTTTGTACAAAAGATCTTGGTAGGGAAGAGGCGGGTAGGTTCATGAAGCGCCGTAGAGACGGAGTGCGAGCCTTTGCATCCGTTGTGAAGTGCGGATGAGTTCGATTCTACTGTAAGTGAAGACGCTTCAGTTCGGATAGGCACATTCAGTTCGGATAGGCGAAATCAGTTCGGATAGGCACGTTCAGTTCGGATAGGCGAAATCAGTGCTTCTGCTCAGAGTTGCTCATTCACTTCGTCCATGTGGATTCAGTTCGTCTGACACGTGACAGGTGAAGTGGTGGGTCTCTATAGACCCGTAACAATAGTCCCACAAATCCATGTATGAATAATTATATAATGCGTGGACTTTAATGAGTTGATGTAGCTATACCTTTTTCACATTGAGGTGTTTGCGTTGTAGAAGGGGACAAGAGATAAGCGGAAGCAGCGTCCTGG
This sequence comes from Osmanthus fragrans, assembly GCA_019395295.1. Classification (NCBI taxonomy): domain Eukaryota; kingdom Viridiplantae; phylum Streptophyta; class Magnoliopsida; order Lamiales; family Oleaceae; genus Osmanthus; species Osmanthus fragrans. The sequence goes on from CM033359.1 coordinate 11,641,249, forward strand.
TGGGGTTGGCAACTTCGAGGAGGGTTGTTGCAATGCTGAATTCTGATCCGGCCGAAGTGATTGGGGTTGGCAACTCTGAGGAGAGCCGTTGCGACGCTGAATTCTGATCTAGCCGAAGTGATTGGGGTTGGCAACTCTGAGGAGAGCCGTTGCAACGCTAAATTCTGATCTGGCCGAAGTGATTGGGGTTGGCAACTCCGAGGAGAGCTGTTGCAACACTGAATTTTGATTTAGCCGAAGTGATTGGGTACTTCATCAAAGTTGGCATCGTCTCCACCTTTGACTATGCATTTGTCCTTGGAGGTGATCCCCGATGAATTTGCACCTCGGCAAGATTGATGAATGTGTGAGAACACTTGTTGCTTCATCAAAGATGGCACCCGCTCCACCTTTGATTAGGCATTTCCTTGGAGGTGATCCCTGGTGAATTTGCACCTCCACAAAGTTAATGAATGTGTGAAAACACTTGTTGCTTCATCAAAGATGGCACCCGCTCCACATTTGATTAGGCATTTCCTTGGAGGTGATCCCTGGTGAATTTGCACCTCGACAAGGTTGATGAATGTGTGAGAACACTTGTTGCTTCATCAAAGATGGCACCTGCTCCACCTTTGATTAGGCATTTCCTTGGAGGTGATCCCTGGTGGATTCGCACCTCGGCAAGGATGAGGCCTTCGGATGGCCGAAGTGCCTAGGCGAGGTAGTGTCTTTTTCAAGGCCGAACCGAACTAGGCAAAGGATGAGGCCACTGGATGGCCGAAGTGCCTAGGCGTGGTAGTGTCTTTTGCAAGGCCGAACCGAACTAGGCAAATGATGAGGCCACTGGATGGTCGAAGTGCCTAGGCGAGGTAGTGCCTTTTGCAAGGTCGAACCGAACTAGGCAAATGATGAGTCCAAGAGATGGCCGAAGTGACTAGGCGAGATAGTGCCTTGTGCAAGGCGGAACCGAACAATCAAAGGATGAGGCCACTGGATGGCCGAAGTGCCTAAGCGAGGTAGTGCCGTTTGCAAGGCTGAACCGAACTAGGCAAAGGATGAGGCCACGAGATGGCTAAAGTGCCTAGGCGAGGTAGTGCCTTTTGCAAGGCTGAACCGAACTAGGCAAAGCATGAGGCCACTGGATGGCCAAAGTGCCTAGGCGAGGTACTGCCTTTTGCAAGGCCGAACCGAACTAGGCAAAGGATGAGGCCACTGGATGGCCGAAGTGCCTAGGCGAGTTAGTGCCTTTTGCAAGGTCGAACCGAACTAGGCAAATGATGAGGCGAAGGGATGGCCGAAGTGACTAGGCAAGGTAGTGCCTTGTGGAAGATCGAACCGAACTAGGCAAATGATGAGGCCAAGGGATGGCCTAAGTGACTAGGCGAGGTAGTGCCTTGTGGAAGGACGAACCGAACTAGGCAAATGATGAGGCCAAGGGATGGCCGAAGTGCCTAGGCGACGTAGTGCCTTTTGCAAGGTCGAATCGAACTAGGCAAAGGATGAGGCCACGGGATGGCCGAAGTGCCTAGGCGAGGTAGTGCCTTTTGCATGGCCGAACCAAACTAGGCAAAACATGAGGCCACTGGATGGCCAAAGTGCCTAGGCGAGGTACTGCCTTTTGCAAGGCCGAACCGAACTAGGCAAAGGATAAGGCCACTAGATGGCCGAAGTGCCTAGGCGAGATAGTGCATTCTCCAAGGCCGAACCGAACTAGGCAAATGATGAGGCCAAGGGATGGCCGAAGTGACTAGGCGGGGTAGTGCCTTTTGCAAGGCCGAACCGAACTAGGCAAATGATGAGGCCAAGGGATCGCCGAAGTGACTAGGCGAGGTAGTGTCTTTTGCAAGACCGAACCGAACTAGGAAAATGATGAGGCCAAGGGATGGCCGAAGTGACTAGGCGAGATAGTGTATTGTGTAAGGCGGAACCGAACAAGGAAAAGGATGAGGCCACTGGATGGTCGAAGTGCCTAGGCGAGCTAGTGCCTTGTGCAAGGCGGAACCGAACAAGGTAAATGATGAGACCAAGGGATGGCCGAAGTGCCTAGGCGAGGTAGTGCCTTGTGGAAGGCGAAACCGAACTAGGCAAAGAATGAGGCCACTGGATGGCCAAAGTGCCTAGGCGAGGTAGTGCCTTTTGCAAGGCCGAACCGAACCAGGCAAATGAGGAGGCCAGGGGATGGCCGAAGTGACTAGGCGAGATAGTACCTTGTGCAAGGCGAAATCGAACAAGGCAAAGGATGAGGCCACTGGATGGCCGAAGTGCCTAGGCGAGGTAGTGCCTTTTGCAAGGCCGAACCGAACTAGGCAAAGGATGAGGCCACTGGATGGCCGAGGTGCCTAGGCGAGGTAGTGCCTTGTTTCTGATGATCTCTTCTTCAGGGATCTTCCTAACCCTCCTTGGGTTCACCTCTTCATTGTTCGAACTCATTGACCTAAAGTTACAGATTCTCTTCTTCTAAATAGCATAGGCTTTTTACACTTAGTTTTTTTTTCTTTTAAGAACAAATCTCAATGTACAGCTCCTGATTCTTTTTCAAGAATCAATCTCTTTTTAAAGGGAGAATATCAACAGAATATTCGAGCAAGCTTTTTGGTAGAAAACACGTAGTTAAAGTAAGTTTCCCACAGACGGCGCCAATCTGTTGACCTCAAAAAATGGTTCTCCGAGACGTCAACAGATAAGTCTTCATGTCAACTCTTCCTGCACACGGTAGCAAGTCGTTAGTCACACGTAGCCCTTTCCCGGTGGGGGTGAATGCGGCCGCGAGCACTCCGACGATCAAGTCAATTTTTCAGTTCACCGGAAAAGGTCACCGGCGGTTAGAAAATACAAGAAAGTAACAAAGTGTGTATATAAAAGGGGAGAATATCTTATGTTGCTTGTGGGGATCCAAAATCAAAAGTCATCATTCTAGCACTAAGTGGAGATATTTATACTAAGGATGGGAAGAGGAGAACCGTTGGATGAGGAGACACGTGGCCTCAAATCCTCCCGGGTCGTCCCATCCTAGGTTGATGCTTGTCGATCAATAGGTTCGCGGATATTAAATGTTTTGACGAATGCAGCTGAATTGACCATTTGAACTTTGCCACACGTCCTATCAATCAATCAGGGATTTGGCTTTGAAAAGATCTTTGTACAAAAGATCTTGGTAGGGAAGAGGTGGGGTAGGTTCATGAAGCGCCGTAGAGGCGGAGTGCGGGCCTTTGCATCCGCTGTGAAGTGCGGATGAGTTCGGTTCTACTGTAAGTGAAGACGCTTCAGTTCGGATAGGCATATTCAGTTCGGATAGGCGAAATCATTCGGATAGGCACGTTCAGTTCGGATAGGCGAAATCAGTGCTTCTCCTCGGAGTCGCTCATTCACTTCGTCCGTGTGAATTCAGTTCGTCTGACACGTGGCGGGTGAAGTGGTGGGTCTCTATAGACCCGTAACATCATCAATAAAAATAAGTGGATGGTAAATATAAATTCTTCGAAATACGTGAATAAAAAGTTATTTGACTGTTTTAAATCATTTATAAATATTAGCCAAACATAGGCATAAATTTTAATATAAGTTTCATATATTTCATATCGCTAGAAAAATAACTTACTAGAGCTTACATATGTTGAATAATTTATTAGTTTTTTTGGATCATGTTGGATCCTCATTATTTTTTTTTTTTTTAAAAAAAATTTCTTTTGAGCCACATATTTTTTAATAAAATAATATTACACATAAATCAAAAATTTTAATTTTTAATTTTTAATCACAGTCTTTATTTCCTAATTCTAAAAGATTTCTTTGCTGAAAATGGGGCTCAAATGTGCTTTATTAAGCTGAATTCCACTAAAAGCCGCCCACTGGATTAAAAAAACTAAACGCGCAGAAGATTTTCAAAAAAATAAGCTGATTGTCAGTGATAAAATGCCGTCCACTCAATTAAATTAATTGATTTAAACTAATAATTAAGGGTCCGTTTGATTGTAAAGATAAAATTTGAATGAAAATAAAATGAACGATCTTATTATATGTACATCTGAGATGACATTCTCTCTCACAATAGGGGGGCCATGATTATTTTATTGGAGCGTGGACCCTCCTTTCTTGTGAGGGAGAATGTCATTCGAGATGTCATTCCGGATGTACAAATAGCAAAATCCTAAAATGAATTATAAAAAATTGAATTGTCTAAAATTTGTTTTACCGGAAATTGTGGATTAATTGTGTTTGATTTATATAATTTTTCACCCAATTTTTTTTTCAAATTTTGAATCTTTTGGTATTCGTTTGATTTTATTTTTTTAAGGAAATTGTCCATTAAAGTGATAATTTTTTTCACCATTGAGTATAAAATTGGTTCCAATTGCCCAAAAAAAAAATGGATCTAGAATTTGTTCTAATTAAAAAAAATAGAAATTTTTTTACCGCATCGAATATCATTTGTTTGGCTTTGTTTTTCATACAAATTGTGAATTAAAGGGATAATTTTTTTTTTATCATTGGGTCTAGAATTTTTTTGATTGCAAAAAAAAAAAAAAAAAAAACCCTAGCACGTGGGTGGGGAGTCTAGAATTTGTTTTGCCTAGATAAATTTTGAATCAAACCAACTTAATTGGGGGAAGTTGGAACTTTAATTCCATTCTTTACGGAATATCAAAGTTATCAAACACAGCATAATAGTAAGCAGGGGTCAATTTCATCAAAGGTCAGTATTAAGAGTATTCCTTAGACCCCGTTTGATACATATTTTTTGTAAAATGAGAATGAAAAATATAGTCGTTATAGATCTCACACAAAAGATGTAAAGTCAAATATGGTAGCTGGATTTGATGGATAACAGCCATATTTTTCATTTTTATGGTGAAAAAATGGGAACCAAACGGGGGCTAAGTCTCTATTCGATAGGTCATTATTTTTATAGAATGTTGAAAAATAAATTTCTATTTCTATTTTTGGCTTATTTGATTGGCCATTTTTTCATAGAAAATGTTTCCACATTTTCTATTTTCCCACTTTTCATGAAAAAAATTTTCCCACAACTTTGGTGGAAAAAATAATTCCATTTTTATTTTATTTTTTGCAATTAGAACAAATTCTAAACCCAATGATAAAAAAAATTATTCATTTATTAAACAATTTTCATAAAAAAAAAAGTCAGACGAATGGTATTCGGTATGATTTTTTTATTTTTTTTAATAATTGAAACAAATTCTAGAGTCAATTATAAAAAATAAAAAAAATAAAAAATTATCCCTTTAAAGGATAATTTTCATGAAAAATAAAGACAAACGAATACCAAAAAATTCAAACTTACTTTTATTTTTCAGGTGAAAAATTATACTAATCAAACACAATCAATTGTCAATTCCTGATAAAAACAAGTTTTGAACAATTCAATTTCCTGTAATTCATTTTATTTTCTTCTAAATTTTATCTTGCAATAAAACGGATCCAAACTGAATTGCTGAATTTTAATTTAATTTCAAATGTTACTTCGTCTCCCAAACCAATGAAAATTACTCCTACCGTAACTAATGTTCCACGTTTATGATAATGTCTTTGAATTAAAATGTCAAAGTTTTAACACTTTAAAATCTTTAGATTTACAAGTTTACTCTCAAAATGCTTTCACTGCATTTTTGTTTTCCGGTTTTTTTATACTGCCGATATTTGACTATTAAAAAGCTATTACGAACTAGGGTTATTTTTTTATTTTTTTTTTGACTCAACTCCAACACTTTTTTGTACATACTTATAATTGCTTATAAGTTGATTTTGTAGGATCCATAACTTTTATCTACATTTTAAACTCATATTTTTGGAACTCATTACTTATAAGTACTTAAAAATTTAACCAAGCAAGATTTAGTCTACGGACTGATTATTGGATTTTAAAAGTACATATTTGATTGCGTTTAAGAATTAATTTCTATAAGATTTATTTTATGGAAAAATAATTATATTACAAAAAACATGACTTTAAAATTTATGTTTGATTACCCAGATCGTTTTTTCTTTAGACTCCAATTTTTTACCACCATCATTAGCGTCAATTCCTCTTCCTCAAGTTTATTATTGAAAGAACTGATACAAAATGAAAAATATTTTTTTGTATTGGAGGGCTTCTTTCTTTCTTTAGTTAGTCTTTTCGTAATCCAATCTTTAAAGGTTTCCTTCATTCTCAGCTTTCGATTTAGAAAAATGCTATGTGTACACCTCATGGTGTACCAAATGCATTACACCCTCCTCACATAGAGGGGGACCCACGAATATTTTATTATGTGTGGACCCTCCTCACATGGAGAGAGGTGTAATGCATTGTGTAATGCATTATGTACATGTAGCACTTCCGTTCGATTTAATACATGACGTGATTCAAAGTATTTTAAAGTTGTTACGAAAAAACAAGAATAAGTAATAGAAAAAAAAAAATAAGAACAAGTACATACAGATTTACGTGAACATCCTAGACCAAAAAAATCACCAGTAGAAAAGAAGAAAATTCACTATATCAAAAATATGTACCATTGTTCAACTTGAGCGACTAAAAATGTGGGAAAAAGCCATTTTTACAGGCTTTTTACAAAACAGTATCTGATTGGAGTTGGTTTTTTTTTTTTTTTTTTTTTTTTTTGTCAACTTTCAATAAATTGTTACCGAGTGTTATCTGTAAAATATCTGAGAATTTTTTTTTTTTGTAAGAATAGCATGATTCAAAAATGTATGAAATAACAGGGTTTTTTTTTTTTTTTCACGAGTGATAAAATATGTACTATTGTTCAACTTGAGTGACTAAAAATGTAAGAAAAATTGATAATCTTTTTGAATTGGTTTGTATGTTTGGACTCTACGGTACTTGCTCCCTGCATGGGCCTGTCTCTTGTTAAAATCAGAGTGTCACCAGGCATCCTATGTGCATTTGGACAGTAGCTCGGTTTCTGATGCTTGTCAGTCCCAATGCACGATTCTTCTTCTATCACATGATAAATTTTTGAAGTTGAAATATTTTAATTTTAATTTTTTTTTCTTTTTTTAATATTGTCATCTAAAATTTCAGATACATATATACCTTCTTTGAAACAGATTCAGTTTTGTATTATTCATTAGTTTTCTAGCATACATAAATTATGGCCCTATTTAATTCTCATTTTGGAGGAAAAATACATTTTGAATAGTTGATTGATGAAGAATGTGTGGTTAAAAATTAAGAAAAAATTTTGAATTTGCGTGTAATATTATTTTATTGAAAAATGTGATGAAAAAGAAGAAAGAGAAAAATGAATTTTTAAAAAAAAAAAATGGAAATCAAATGGAGACTATTGATTTTGAAGAAAGAAAGAAAAACAAAATCAGTATGTGGGTTTTTCTAGCTAAATAAGTGATGCATTAATTTCGAAAGCAAAATTTAGGATTTAATAATATAAATAAAATTGCATATAAACAAAATGGAGCAAATTTGGTATAAAATTTTATACATATTTGATGATAATGATATGAAGAAATTTTAAAAATTAATTGTTAAGTAACTTTTAAATATTAATACTATTGTTGTGTTTATGAAATATGATAATTGAAAATAATAATTCTATACTACTTTTATCTATAAAACTAATCTAAAAACAAAAACAAAAAATTTATAAGCAAAATAAAAATAAGAAATTGTTTGATAGTCCTATTTGATTCACATTTTGGAGGAAAAATACATTTTGAATAGTTGATTGATGGATAATGTATGATTAAAAATTATGAAAAAATTTTGAATTTGAGTGTAATATTATTTTATTAAAGAATATATGGTTGAAAAGAAGAGAGAAAAATAAAATTTGAAGAAAATGAGAATTAAACGGGACATTCTTTTTTTATGTAGGATTATTTTTTAAAATCACAAAAGAAAAAAGAAAAATATTTATTTAATTATGATAGGATAATCTTCTATCAACTTTGTGTCAGGGAAAAAAAAAATTATGATAATTTGCTTTAAAAGAATAGAAAAAGTAGAAGATAAAGCCAACACGTGCACAGACAACGTGTAAATGTGAAAGGGCCGTGCTAGTTCGTCAAGGGCGCCGATGTGGCTCCACCACATCGTCCCCTGTTCACAGAGTTTTCTTGTGTGAAAGAAAAATCATCTAGTCACAATCTGCACAATATCCTAAGAGAGACAATGTACATGTACTCGTTCGTATTCCTATTTCCTTTTCCTTACCTTGGTCCGCACATCGTCCAATCCTGTCGATCATTACGTAGTTGTAGACTTGTAGTATGATTGCTTTTCTTTTTTACAAAATAGGTAAGTCCAATGGGCTTAACTATTGGGCAACTAGGACGATTTTTTCGTTAGGGTTGGTTCGATAATGAATCAACTATTTTAAGAAATGTGAGGTGAAAACTCGTCCATCCGAGAAAAATATTTAAAAATTAATTATTTATGTTGGACATTTCATATCTGTAACAGGCATTCCTTGTCAAGATGTATATAAAATTGACAAAAATCAAAAAAATTCATTCTTCAAACCTTTATTTTCAATCATATATTCTGACAATAAAATAATTATACATATAAATATTTTTTCTACTTTTTAATCATTCATATATATCTTTCCCAAAAAGTTACTATTCCAAAATCTATCAAATTGTGCCTTCTTTTCTAGCTCCATTTTTTCCCCAAAAAAAAAAAAAATACCTTCATAATGATTTTTAGAAGAACAGGTAGTTAAGAAGGAAAGAATATTTTTAAATCTATTTGCAAATTATTTTACAGATTGAAAGAAATTTGAAAAAAAAAAAAAAAAAATTGAATAAAAGTACTCAAATTATAACAAATTCAATTCTACCGCCGGGGTTGATTTCCTTTTTGCATTGTCCAATATTTTTGCAACAAGAAACTCTATAAATTGATATTCTAACAAAACCCAACATCTAAAAATCCAAAATCGCCAACACAGTTGGTTTAGCGGGTTTAGTTAAGTTGCATTTTTTACAAAAGTTTTACTACAAGTACACTTTTTTTTACACTAAATTTAACACTCTGCTCACAATTAAAAAGTAAAGCCCACAATTAAAATAATAATAAACCTCATACAATGTGAGTATAATGTAAAAAAAAAAAAAATGTAAAAAAAGAGTATACTTAAAATGAATAATTCTTTTTATAATTTTAACCTCATTGTTTATTTTTAGCAAGTTGATTACAAAATAGAAAGTAAAAACACAAATATCAAAATACAGAAACAAACCCTACTCGAGTCTACTTTCACAACTTAAAATAAGCTAAAACATCTGCCTTTTTCCATGTCCAACTCCAGTTTTTGGCCACTAGTGACAGAAAATGACCTTGAGCTCACGCGGCGCTGAGCATTCATGCGTCAGCGAAGGACTATCATGTGCGTACGTAAATGTCGCAGGACACGCATGCTTAAAGAACTCAGAATAGCTCGACGCACGACACGTCTGTGGGCTATTGTAGTGGTTCCGGCAGCACAGCTCATCCGTGCCGAAGGCTGCGCAACCACTTTTGCAACCCAGGACTTGCCCATTCGGTGCACAGTACTTCAACCCATGTGGGCAGGTGGCGAGCAAATCAGCCCTGCACCCGACCACCGGGCACAGGCCTTTCCCTTCGTGGGGGGTAACAGTCATGGGAACGTTGAACCCGTCGACCAGACTGACTCCATACGAGGAGAAGTCAGCATGGCCGTGGTGGAGGGTGAACTGAGCTAGAGTAGCAGGGGCGGCTCCGCCAAGGCCATCGCATTCCAGACGGGCACCGCAGTCTCCGGTGGCGCAGGAGAAGTGACCATTAGAATAGGTGCAGTGGGTACGAGCCCAGATACGACCGGACCAGAGGGTGGTGGGGGCCGGGAAGGAGCGGTGGGTTAAGGTGTTGAGAGCAAAACCACCGCGCTCGAGAACGGGGTGGCCGGCGTTGGGTTGAATGGCCGGCCAAATGGTGTAGGGGCAGTTGTTGACGAGTGTTAAAATGAGCCCAGGGTCCGTAGCTTTGGTCAGCGTGCACAGGACAAGGAGAAGAAAGAGTGAGAAGATAGTAGAAGGAATGGCCATTATGTGTCGAGTGACTGAATACGCCTTTGTGAGTATTAATTTCTGAGAATGCTCGTGTATATATAGGAGGAAATTGGGCTTGAATAGTCGAGTTTCATTTGGATCCAAATGACTACAATACACGTTTCTTATCTGCGTTAGAAAATTATAACCGAGCCCCTAACTTTTGCATTTTGTAGTTTTAGATCCAAAATCTTTAAATATTAGATAATGAGTCTTCAAATATATTTATGTTAAATTAGATAGAACGACAAACTAACATATTAATGCACTTTTCTTTTTAATAATGTACACTGTCAAATGAATAGATTTATGTTGTTTTTGGCATATGTAGAATCTAGAACTTCCATATTGTTAGTTTTATTTTTTTTTCTTTTTATTCTTTGGGTAAGCAATTTGGTGTTTATGGATTCATATTTGATGGTATTTTTCACTAGATATTGGATTCTATTATTTTAAATTTTGATATTATTTGGGTTAAGAAAATGTTGATTTCGGTACGTAATTTGATGTTTTCAAACATACATAAATTATATTGATTTCATTTTTGAAGAAAAAAAGGAAAAACAAAATCAGTATTAGGTAAAGTTTAGGATTTACTAATATAAATAAAATTGCATATAAACAAAATCGAGCAAATTTGGTATAAAATTTTATACATATTTGATGATAATGATGATGAAGAAATTTAAAAAATTAATTGTTTAGCAAATTTTGAAATATTTATACTATTGTTGCGTTTATGAAATATGATAACTGAAAATAATAATTCTATACTACTTTATCCATAAAAATAATCTAAACACAAAAACAAAAAAGTTTTAAGCAAAATGAAAATAAGGAATTGTTTGATAGTTTCAATTTTCTTCTTTTCTTGTGTAGAATTATTTTCTAAAATCAGAAAAGAAAAAAGAAAAATATTTATTTATTTATTTATGATAGGATAATCTTCTATCAACTTAGTGTTAGAAAAAATAAAAAATGTATGGGACCAATTTGCTTTAAAAGAATAGAAAAAGTAGAAGATAAAGCTAACGCGTTGCCTGTAATAATTATGTGAAAACTTGGACTGTAGTCACAATATGCACAATATCCTAAGATAGACAATGTACATGTACTCGTTCGTACATTTTCTTTTCCTACCGCACATTGTCCAATCTTATCAATTAGGAAAATGTAGATTTGTCAGATGAAATCTATCCACTTGGATGATCGACACTCATATGGAGGGTGGGTTCGTGTGAATAAAATAATGTCCCGACCCCGAGGTGTGTGTGTTCGATCATCCGAAGTGTCAACCGGATGGACAACGTAGCACGATTCTATCAATTATTATGTGACTATAATATAATTATTTTTTTATTTTGAAGTAAGTCTTCCTCTATGTAAAGAGATGAACAAGGTATGAAAGTGTATTTGATATTGATTTTAATGAGAATAAAATTTTTGAAATAATGATTGATAGAAGAATTTGTGGTGAAAAAATGATGAAAATTTTTAAATTTACGTGTAATATTATTTTATTTGAAAAATATGTGGTTGAAATGACGAAAGAGAAAAAAAATGAGAATGGAATAGGAGCCAAACTGGTTCTTATGTACAATTAATATATTACAAAAAAAAAATTTGGAGCCCGTTTGATACACATTATTTTGGAAAAAATGCATTTTTTTAGTTGATGTGATGGTGAATGTGTGGTTGAAAAATAAGAAAGCGTTATTGATGTGATGAAAAATATTATTTTATTCAAAAATATGTGTTTGAAAATGAGTAGAAGAATGAGAATGTATATCAAATAGGGCCTTAAAGGAAAGTATTTTAATTTTTAAAATTACTTCATATTCTAGAAGTATTTTTTAAGGAAGTTACATTGGTCCAAGACCAACTTCTAAAAGCTCTTCTCTAACTAGAACAAGAACTTTTACAAAATTAACCAAATAGATCTAAAATTTGCTTTTAAGTCTTAAAATTTTCTTTTGACTTTTCAAAAATTATGTCCAATAGGCTTAACTATTGGGCAACTCGGACAATTTTTTCATTAGGGTTGGTTCGATAGGATTAGTCTACCTTTCGTGTACATAATGGATTAGACCCCTTCACATGACGAGGGTCCACGCATAATAAATCATATGCAGATGATGGATGTAAAATATTATGTACATAAAAAATGAACATGTAACATCATCGGGTTAGATAATAGAATTAACTATGTTGACCTATGATTGATTATGACCTTATTGTTTTGATTATAACAAACAAATCATCTTTGTTACTAACAAATTGAATTGAGTAATCAAGCTTTCAAAACCATCGAAAATATTTTCCATATTCAAAGTGAAGGTTAAACGAGCATTCAAGGCAAATCATTCAAGACAATATTGAATGGCATGTGACGATCAAATTGGAACTTAACAGAATCGCAAATCAATATACAAGTAAAAATAAGGCTCGAAGAGAACAAGACATTGGAGATAGAGTAATTTATCGAACGTCATTATATATGTAAAGGTATAACTTATCAATGTTTAGCAAGTGCATAAAACTCAAATTATATTTTTCATAACTCATCACTTGCATAAAAATGTTTTAGTATGAAATTGACTTTGGAAAAATGAATATTTTGATAGTAAAATTTATTTTTCAAAATCTGTCACTTCAGTCGACCGAAGTGTGAACCGGTCGACCGAACCCTGTTCGACCGAAGTGATAAAATGGATCATTTGAAACTCAAACGGTCAAATTTCTTACAACGACTATATTGCCTTCCGGTTGATCGAAGGTGATCAACCGAAAGTGGCTGATTTCAATTTCTTGATCTATAAATAGCCCTCTATTTTGCATTTAATTTTAAGAACTTACAAGAGATATTAAGAAAGCATATTTTATTGAAAATCATTGAGCTTACTTGATTTTATATTCCATTTGATTTATTACAAAGAATTTCTTGATTGATCCAAACTTGTTTTCATCTATTTCATCAAGAAATTCATTTTGCAAGAAAACTTCAATTTCATCTATTTTCAATTCTTGATAAACGTTTTCTTTGCCAACACTTATTTTGAAGTGTAAATCTCTCTTCATGCTTAACTTGCATTATTTGTTAAGAGAGATCATTGGTCGAAAATTTTGATACAAAGATACAAACTATTTCACTATCTAGCATTCATCAAAGTTTACAACATAAACACTTGAACTTTACTATTTGCTATATATTGAAGTGTTAACATAACTCTCTAAATACTTGACTTGATTATATCATTTGTTGAGAGAGTTATTTCAATTGTAAAATTATCATTTATAATTTGGTGGTTTCGAGAACCTTGTGAAAACTCGATTGTTGTTAAGGATAGGTACTCCTTGTTGTAAGTCACCTAAATATAAGTGCTACTTGTTGTAAGTCACTTAAAGATAGGTGCTCCTTGTTGTAAGTCACCTAAGGATAAGTGTTCTTTGTTGTAAGTCACTTAAGGATTGGTACTCCTTGTTTGTAAATTACCATTATAGTGCATTTGGCTTTACTCGTGACAGAGAGCTTGATAACGAGGACATAGAACACATTGTGTATCGAACCCCATTAAATTCGCTTGTCACTTTTACATTATCGCACCTTACTTTACATTGCTATTTATGTTGTGCTATATGTTGTTAAGTGACAATACTTGAATTAAGTTATCGAATTTGCATAGTCACTTCTATTATTATATCTTGCATTTATATATCTTGTGCATTTAATTTATTTGAGACTAATTGTCGAAAAAATTTCAAAAACCAATTCACCCCCTCTTGGTTAGTTATTCTTGGGTCAACAAACTATTTTAAGAAACGTGCCAAGTGAACGCTCGTCCATCCGAAAGAAATATTTTAAAACTAATTATTTATGTTAAACATTTCATATCTGTAGAGGCATTCTTTGTCAAGATATATATAATATCAAAATACATAATAAACATCAATAACTTTATTTATGAAAATAATTTGTACTAAATAAAAACATAAAACAATTAAATTAATTGTTTACTTTATTTACATAAAAAAAAAGAATTCAATATTTTAATATGATAATATTAAGTCTATGTCCCCATAAGCCGTCATCTCGAATCATCTTACCTTTATCATCTGAAAATAGTGAGAGATAATGTGGAATAAGCTAACATCAGTAAATAAACCCCATACATATGATGCATGTTTATGTATATCTTTTTATTTCATTTCTTTAAAAATATTAACTCTGACATTATGAGCTCACTTGATATATTGCTTAGCCAATTAGAATACTGTGAGTCAGATTATTTGAACCCAATCAAATCTACCGATAGTACGCAAAATGGTTAACATTCACATTAACATTGAACATTGATCGAATGCTTCGGTCTCCCACACCCCATTTCTCACTCACACACTCATTGCATAGATACTTCCTAAAAAACATTTAGAATACATATGCTTTATTTCATGCATGTTTATGGATGAATTGATATGATTGAATGATCATTAAAAGCATTTATGATATAAAATATAAGATCGCATATTAATTTTACATAATACCAATTTAGATAACACATTCATACATATAGCGAAGTAATATATGTACGGAAATAATTGGAGGTTTACTTACCTAGAATCCTTAGCAATTAAATTTTATAATAGTATTGGAGACGTCCCTTGCCATCAATGAAGTCATTTGCCCAAAAATTCTATTTCATTACCATTGATTAATAAAAAAAACTAAAACAAACTCATCATTCATTGTATTATGAATCGAACCAGATTTGAAATCACTGTATTGAAAGTGGAACAATTTCGATACCAATTTGTTATGAAAAGATAAAAGATTAAGACAATTATATGAAGTAAAGATCACAAGAATACAAGAAGAAAATAATTTGCAGAAGATGGAGATTTTATTATAATAAATATGGAAAAAAGAGAACAAAGTTTATGTATTTACAATGTTTCTAACTTATTCTAGAATACAATAAAGAGCCAACTATATATAAGGAACAATTCAAACCTAGAAGTAGAGTTGGAAATGAAATAGAATGTCCAAAAGTTTCCTTATCTTAATTTATTTAAGTCCAACACAAATTTCAACTCTTAGTAGGCTTCAAAATGTAATTTCAACTAGAATTTATTTAATAAACTTCGAGTAGGATTTCAAAAGCATTTCAAATAGAATTTCTCTTAATTTCCATCTTAATTAGAACTCTCAATTATCTTCAACAAGAATTCGGGTTACATCCAAATTCTAACAATCTCTACATTGACACAAATTTCACTACAATGAAAAAAACTTAACAAAATTCTCCATCGGGAAACAAATTCCACTACAAGGAATAAACTTGAACTTTTCAATGAGAAGCACGAACGAACTTTTCATCAACAATTCCAACTGAAAATATGCTCCACCTCTGTTACCTTAACTTGGGCAAAAGTGATCTACTGACCACGAAACAGGGCTGACATAAGTCTTGTAACAGAATCACAACTGAATGCATTAAAAGAAAGATCTTGGCCAGAATCAACACCCTAACTGCATTCAAAACATCAACAAAATCAACATAATTGTACCTATATGAAATCTTACGGCAAAAATGGGTCTATTTCTAGCAAGTGAATAAGATGACACCATCGATAATGATGGCAAGACGAATTTTCTCATATCTTCAAATTTCAACTGAGATGTATTCTTAAACGAAAACCCCAAATTAGACTCTAACGGCACAAAAGTCAACTCTAAATCCATCCGAGTTTTTAAAATATGCTAATTATTCGAGGATTCTATATCACCTTGCAAGATATATAAATGAGATATTCTATGTCCCATCAAAACAACATGGGCTCCTTTGATATCTTTTAGAGCTCCACCTTCAACAGTGTACATGTACCTTTTTAAATCAAGAGTACTCAAGGAGATAAGATTTTTCTTCAGATCTAGAATGTGTTTCACTGCATCTAGTGTTCTAACCATCCCATCAAACATTTTTATTCTAACCTGACCAATACCAGCTATTTGACAAGGTGTGTTATTACTGATCATCACAATACCTTTTGAAACTTCTTCATATGTTGAAAACAATTCCCGATTGTGCGACATATAAAAAGTGCAAGCCGTATCAGAAATTCAAGCTCATTAGGTTTGTAGTTGTAGTAAAAAATAAGTAGAAAATGATGAGAATCCGGATAGATTAGAACTACCAAACCCACGTCGTTTGTTGAAGAACGCAAGAAAACCCAATTAAACCTTGGTTTGTAGATTTGATTCAAAATATGAATCGAAAACAACCAACGATCCGAAAGAAACGCTGACCCTTTTTGAATTCAATATTAAGAACTTCACCCAATGGATTGAACGCCACAAGATCGATTCTTGATAAGTTCAGAGTTTGCCCAATTAAGAACAAAGGAATTGAAGCCAATTAATTCTCTCAATAATAATGTGTTCAAGAATAATGTCAATAATGATAAGTATTTATACTTATCCCAAGAACCTAGCCCAAAACGTGTAAAACCCTAAAAACTCGCGAAATTATGGAAATAAAATAACTTCTAGTCAAAATATGGAAAATCCCGAAATTATCCGGAAAATCCCGAAATCAACTATGCGGTCGCATAGTTATATTGTATGCGGCCGCATAGTTCATGCGGTCGCTTCTTCTGGGGTCTCTGACCATTGGATGCGGCCGCACCCAAGTTCTTCTATGCGGCCGCATAGAAGTGACTTTCACCTCCGTCTTCGGCTGCTTCCAACACGTTGATCCACGTTGATTCGGACTTCGACCCCAACATGGAACTTGCCTCTTTTTGCGTGTAGCTCATGACGTCGTCCACCGTTGCTTGTGCAAGTAATCCCATAGCTTGTTTTATTCGATTTGCCCTCAAACGTGTCATTGGTCCATCGTCAACAATCAATGGATCCTTCCACTGACTTGCTCTTGTTGTGTCGGCATCCTGGATCACATCATCCCCTCCCTCTTCAAAAGGATTCGTCCTCGAATCTGAACCTGCATCAAACGGAGATAGATCAGAAACATTAAATGTGGCTGAAACTTTAAACTCACCAGGTAGATCGAGCTTATATGCATTGTCATGGATCTTTTCAACCACTTGAAACGGCCCATCGCCCCGTGGTTGCAACTTTGATTTCCTCAACTCTGGGAATCGCTCCTTTCGCAAATGTACCCAAACCCAATCGCCGGGTTCAAACGTAACACTTTTCCTGCCTTTGTTTGCCTGTGCTGCATAATGCCTGTTTTTGCTTTCTATTTGCAGTTTTACCTTCTCGTGGAGTGCCTTTATCAAGTCAGCCTTCTTTTTCCCATCTAAACTACCTCGTTTATTCACAGGTAAAGGAATTAAATCCAGTGGGGTTAGTGGATTAAAACCATAAACAATCTCAAATGGTGAATGTGAAGTAGTGGAGTGTACAGCTCTATTATATGCAAATTCGATGAAAGGTAAACACTCTTCCCAACTTTTTAAGTTTTTATTAATGACAGTGCGCAACAACTGTATCATGGTCCTATTAACTACTTCGGTCTGCCATCGGTCTGTGGATGACAAGTAGTAGAAAACAACAGTTTCGTGCCCAACTTTCCCCACAAAACACGCCAAAAGTGACTAAGAAACTTAACGTCCCTATCCGACACTATACTCTTAGGTACCCCGTGTAAACGCACTACCTCTTTGAAAAACAGATCAGCAATGTTAGTGGCATCATCGGTTTTGAGACATGGAATGAAGTGTGCCATTTTAGAAAACCTATCTACCACTACAAAGATAGAATCTCGCCCCTTTTTAGTCCTAGGCAAACCTAACACAAAATCCATAGATATGTCAACCCAAGGTTCACTAGGAACGGGTAAAGGTGTATACAACCCATGAGGTAAGACCTTAGACTTAGCCTGTTTACAAGTTAAGCATCTTTCACAAGTTTTTCCAACATCAACTTTCATTTTAGGCCAATAAAAATGTTCACTTAGCATCCCTAAAGTCGTAGCAACCCCAAAGTGTCCCATTAATCCCCCACTATGTGCTTCCTTAACTAGCAAATCACGCATAGAACAATTAGGCACACATAATTTATTTTCCCTAAACAAATACCCGTCATGTTTAAAGAACTTATCCACCGCTCCCTTATCACATGATGCATATATGCTGGAAAAATCTAAATCATTCTCATACATGCCCTTAATAAACTCAAAACCAAGCAACTTCGCGCTTAAGGAAGTTAGAAGCACATACCTGCGCGACAATGCATCCGCAACCACATTTTCTTTACCTTGTTTGTACTGGATGACGTAGGGAAATGTCTCTATGAATTCCACCCATCGAGCATGCCTCTTGTTCAACTTACCTTGACCTCTCAAATGCTTCAATGATTCATGATCGGTGTGAATCACGAACTCCCTTGGCCATAGATAGTGCTGCCATGTTTCCAATGCTCGAACCAATGAATAGAGCTCTTTGTCATATGTAGGGTAGTTAAGCGCCGCTCCACTAAGCTTTTCACTGAAATATGCAATCGGCCTTTTATCCTGCATCAAGACTGCTCCAATGCCTATACCTGAAGCATCACACTCAATCTCGAAAGCTTTGTCAAAGTTAGGTAATGCTAAAACTGGTGCTTCACATAACCTATCTTTAATAGTATTGAATGCATGCTCTTGTTCATGTCTCCATGTAAACCCAACACTTTTCTTAACAATTTCCGTGAGTGGTGTGGTAATAGTGCTAAAATCCTTAACAAACCGCCTATAAAAGCTAGCCAATCCATGAAAACTCCTCACTTCGGTTATAGTAGTATGTGTTGGCCATTCTTTAATAGCTTTTACCTTTTCTTCATCTACTTCCACCCCGTTAGCACTAACAACAAATCCTAAGAACACAACTCTATCCATGCAAAAGGAACACTTCTTTAAGTTAGCATAAAGTTGTTCTTTTCTTAACACCACAAGCACACATCTCAAATGTTCCATATGTTCATTGAGGTCTTTACTATAGATTAGGATATCATCAAAGTATACCACAACAAACTTACCAATAAAAGCACGTAAAACATGATTCATTAAACGCATAAACGTGCTTGGTGCATTCGTGAGTCCAAACGGCATAACTAACCACTCATACAAGCCATACTTAGTTTTAAATGCAGTTTTCCACTCATCTCCTTCTCTCATGCGAATTTGATGATAACCACTCCTAAGATCTATCTTACTAAATATGCATGCACCAAATAGTTCATCTAACATATCATCTAACCTAGGAATAGGATGACGATACTTTACCGTTATATTATTGATGGCCCTACAATCCACGCACATCCGCCACGATCCATCTTTCTTAGGTACAAGTAGTACTGGCACGACACATGGACTCATGCTTTCCTCACGTGTCCCTTGCTCAACAACTCCTCAACTTGCCTCTGAAGCTCCTTCGTTTCCTCGGGGTTACTCCGATAAGCCGGTCGGTTTGGAATGACTGCGCCGGGTACAAAGTCAATTTGATGCTCAATGCCTCGAATGATTGGCAACCCACTAGGTGCGTCCTCGGGAAAGACATCGTCGAATTCCTGCAATAAAGAAATAGCCAAACTAGGGAGGGATGTGTTAATTTCCTCAAAGTTGAGGAATGACTCTTTGTAAACCAAGAGGATTACTTGTTTCTTTTCCACAATTGCCTTTTTCAATTCACTCCCTCTCGCAAAGAAATTCACCGTCGACTTTTCTCTCCTCTCAGACCCCTCTTCTTTTCTCTCATGTGGCCCCTCTCCTGTTCTCTCACTTTTAGCCACCTCACTATTTTCTCTCATGCTCTCGTGTCTCACCTTTTCTCTCTTCTCTCCTAGCACTCTCTTTCTTTTCTCCTCCTCAGTTTTCAATTTAAGCTGATCCTCATACACCTGTGCAGGTGTCAATGGTGCTAATGTAATAGGCTTTCCCCCCTTGATCAAGCTGTACCTATTTTTATACCCATCATGTATTACCTTCCTATCATATTGCCATGGCCTTCCCAATAAAAGATGACCCGCATGCATGGGTACTACATCACACATCACTTCATCACTATAACTCCCAATTGAAAAATTTAACATCACCCTCTTATTCACCTTAATCTCCCCACATTCATTTAACCATTGCAATTTATAGGGTTTAGGGTGTCTAAGCATCATTAATCCTAATTTTTCAACCAAACTGGTGCTAGCTACATTAGTACAACTTCCCCCCCGTCAATGATTAAGCTACATACCGTATTATTGACGTGACACCGCGTATGGAAAATATTTTCTCTTTGCAATTCCAAGGCATCAGCCTTGATTTGAGTGTTGAGAGCTCGTCTCGTGACTAACAACTCGCCCACCGCATATTCCACTTGGTCTTCATCGCTAATGTCTTCCAATTCTGGCATGCCTTCATAATCACTTTCGCTTGCACTCTCCACTTCTCCACTATCCCGTAAAATCATGGTTCTTTTGTTTGGACACTGAGAAGCAATGTGTCCAGTTCCCAAAACACCTAAAACATTTGATGTCTCGGTTCCTAGATGGTTGTAACTCCACCTTCTTGCTAGCACTTTCTTCTTTCCCCCGTGGCAACTCCGTTTTAACCTTAGGAGCAGCCCCATCCACTTTGTTGTCGTCCCACCTCGGTTTCAAAGTAGTGTTAGAACCCGAAGTACCCGATGAATACCTTGCTGTTCCCTTCCTCTTCAATTGTCTCTCTACCTTCATAGCCATGTGTAACATGTCCTCCAACTCCACATAATGTTGTAGCTCAACCACATTAGTTATCTCCCTGTTTAAACCATTCAAAAATCGGGCCATAGTGGCCTCCCTATCCTCATGTACGTCCGCCCTAATCATCAACAACTCCATCTCCTTATGATAATCCTCCACACTCTTCGACCCTTGGTAGAGGCTTTGTAGTTTTTGATAAAGCTCTCGGTAATAGTGACTAGGCACAAACCGTTTCCTCATGATGGCCTTCAAATCTTCCCATGTCCCAATTGGTCTCTCCCTATTTCTCCTTCTAGATGTCACCACTTGATCCCACCAATTGATAGCATAGTCAGTAAATTCAAGGACGGTTATCTTCACCTTCTTCGCCTCTGAATAATTTTGACAATCAAAGATCATCTCAACCTTTTTCTCCCACTCCAAATAAGCTTCCGGATCACTCCTTCCCTTAAATGGTGGAATGGACATTTTGATGTTGCCCATGTCACCATCTAACCCGTCTCCAACCAAGTTCCTACCCCTTCTGTCAAGCCTAGCTCCTCTATTCCTCAACCTACCAATTTCAGCATCCATAATCGCCTCCTCATCCACCTCACTCTCATATTCCATTTCTCCTCTAACCTCCTGCCTATGTTCTCGTCGACCCTGCCTCCTCGCATTTGGAACTCCCCTACGTAAATCAGCAAGTTCTGTATCCTGCCTATCCAACCTATCCCGTACATCCTCAAACAAACGTTCAAACCTACGAATCATCTCCTCAGACATGTTGATTTGATTGTTGTTGTTTCGTGCTGGCGTTGCTGCTTCCTTGTCAGACATCCTAAAAAAAATCTAATTTTGTGCCTCACAAATTTATCTCTCGTGTATCACTCAATTTAGGCTTTTTCCCTCTATTAATCTCACCACTCTGCCTTTTTCCACTCAAAGCTTCCACCCAAGTGCTTCAAATGGCAAAATAGAACTCAATCAAGGAATTAATCTAGTATAATTCAACCAAAAATTGAGTAAATCCTTTTTGAAGTTTGAAGGATTCAAGACACAAGAATTGAATTGGATATGTGAAAAGGGTTTTTAAATCCAAGAAAGTGGTTCTTGAATTTTGATACAAGAAACAAGGAATTTGCCGGGAATTGTTTTGAGTAAACAAAAATTTTTTTTTTTTTTTTTAAATATTGACGTGAACAGTACGGATTTTTTTTTTTTTTTTTTTTTTTTTTTTTTTTTAACTCGAGAATTCAACTACGAGTCCGGCAAAACAAACGAAATCTGTTTTGGATGAAAATTCAACCCAAAAACAACTTTTGAAATTTTGGCAGAAGAAAAACGGATCAAAGACTCCTTAATTTTACTGGACGCAAGAACACGAAGAACGCTGAAATCAATGAAAACAAGACTCAAACAAAAATTAGAAAGGATATAACCTTGATTCGTTGGAGCCTGTGCTCTGATACCAAATGATGAGAATCCGGATAGATTAGAACTACCAAACCCACGTCGTTTGTTGAAGAACGCAAGAAAACCCAATTAAACCTTGGTTTGTAGATTTGATTCAAAATATGAATCGAAAACAACCAACGATCCGAAAGAAACGCTGACCCTTTTTGAATTCAATATTAAGAACTTCACCCAATGGATTGAACGCCACAAGATCGATTCTTGATAAGTTCAGAGTTTGCCCAATTAAGAACAAAGGAATTGAAGCCAATTAATTCTCTCAATAATAATGTGTTCAAGAATAATGTCAATAATGATAAGTATTTATACTTATCCCAAGAACCTAGCCCAAAACGTGTAAAACCCTAAAAACTCGCGAAATTATGGAAATAAAATAACTTCTAGTCAAAATATGGAAAATCCCGAAATTATCCTAAAAATCAACTATGCGGTCGCATAGTTATATTGTATGCGGCCGCATAGTTCATGCGGTCGCTTCTTCTGGGGTCTCTGACCATTGGATGCGGCCGCACCCAAGTTCTTCTATGCGGCCGCATAGAAGTGACTTTCACCTCCGTCTTCGGCTGCTTTCAACACGTTGATCCACGTTGATTCGGACTTCGACCCCAACATGGAACTTGCCTCTTTTTGCGTGTAGCTCATGACGTCGTCCACCGTTGCTTGTGCAAGTAATCCCATAGCTTGTTTTATTCGATTTGCCCTCAAACGTGTCATTGGTCCATCGTCAACAATCAATGGATCCTTCCACTGACTTGCTCTTGTTGTGTCGGCATCCTGGATCACATCAGAAAATCTCCATCACTGCTAGGATTTTCTACAATACTTGTTTTTCCTAAAGTTTTTGATTTTTGATTTGCAATTGTATTTGATTTATTCACCAACTTATAACAATTGTTTACCTAGTGTTCTTTTTTTTTCTTGTAATTATTACAAAATTTGAAGTTAGATTTTGACTCCCCCTCGAACGACCACCATGAATAAAACCATCTCTATGATCCCCAGATGCTACAAGATGCATCATCTTCTCCTTTAAATATAGAGCATCGTAGACTTCTTCAATAATGAGAGTATCACGACTATATAATATTGTGTCTCTAAAAGACATATGAGGCGAACAATGAACACAACAAAATCAATCTCAAGTCTTCTTCATCATATTTGACCTCCAAGGTCTTTAAATCATGGACGATATTTTTAAAAGCAGCTGGATGATCCTCAAGAGATGTACCTTCTGTTATACAATGAGAATATAGACGTTGCTTTAGATGCAATTTGCTAGTAAGACTCTTCGTCATGCATAATTACTCCAATTTTAACTATAAGATAGCAGATGATTCTCCTTCAAAACGCCCTGAAGAATATTAGGGCCCGTTTGATTGCAATGGTGGAATTTGAGTGGAAAGAAAACGAATTGCAGGGAATTGAATTGCCTAGAATTTGTTTTAAGGGGAAATGTAATTAATGATGTTTGATTGGTATAATTTTTCACCTAATCCGTTAATATTTTATTTTCATGCAAATTGTTATTTTTTTGGGATAATTTTTTTTACAATCTGTATTAAAATTTGTTTGGGTTGTCAAAAAGTAAAAAAAAAATAAAAAAAATATTTTTATAAATTTTTGGTGTTCATTTGGCTTCGTTTTTCATGCAAATTGTCAATTAAAGGGATAAATTTTTTTACCATTGAGTTTAGAATTTGTTCTAATTGCAAAAAAAAAAAAAAAAAAAAAAAAAAAAATTTAAAATAAATAAATAAATAAATAAAAAAGGAAATGGTGGGAAAGACAATTCCCTATTTTGAGGGGAAACAGGCACGTGACCTCCCCAAATTTGCTCTATCAAACAACCATAATACCCCAAAGTTGGAATTCTTTTTCATTTTTCATGAAATTCCAACACAATCAACAGGGCCTTATTGAAAAGATGAATATGTATTTAAAATAGGCCTTACGATCCCTCAATTGTTCTTCTCCATAGTCCAAGTTATGTACATCTTGTTAAATCCTAACAACACATCCTCCAAATCCATCTGAGTGAGTACTATTTGTATCTTTACCTGCCATAAAGAGAATCTTGTATTGCGATTTAATAGCGAAATATCATACTTTATAGTTGTCATCACGAAAAAAATATTGATCTTCCCAAGAATTAAACCTGAGTTTTGATATTACTTGTCATGAATCAGACCATATTTGAAACCACTTTATTGCAAGCTGAACAATGTCAATTCGATATGAAAAGATAAGAGATTAAAACAATTGTATGAAGTAAAGATCACAAAAATATAAGAAGAAAATAATTTGCAGAAGATGGAAAGTTTATTATAATATGGAGAAAGAGAACAAAGATTATATGTTTACAATGTTTTCAGCTTATTTTAAAATACAATGAAGAGCCAACTATATTTAGGAATAATTCAAACCCTAGAAGTAAAATTGTAAATGAAATAGAATGTCCAAAAATTTTCCTATCTTGATTTTTTTAAGTTCAACACAAATTCTAATTCCCGATATACTTCCAAATAAAATTTCAACTAGAATTTGTCTAATAGACTTCGAATAGAATTCCAAAAACATTTCATATAGAATTTCTCTTAATTTGCACTTTAATTAGAACTTTCAATTATCTCCAACAATAAATTCGGGTAACACCCAAATGCTAACACATTGTTATTATTATTATCTTAAGCAAATTAAATAGAGTTCCACCATAACACCATTTAGAAACAGAAAACTAAATAGTTATTGAGTGGAGACAAATTTAATTCCACAAATAATAAATTATAGGAGAATTAGAATACCTTATCAATAGATTCGAAATCAAGTTTGGGTTTAGCCGCTTTGCCAGATGTAGCACGATTCTTCAAGTTTTGGGGTGTGAAGCACATGCTGAATCGTTTGGTGGCTGCCGGTTTTTGACGTGATGATAACGAGGTTAACAATTAGGTAGAATCTTGAATGAACCTAATGATGTTTACTGGTGGTATAATTCCCGCTAATTAAATAATAAGACCTCTAATCGGCCTGTTTGAGCCTGCTAATTAATTAATCAATCCCGCTATACATACCCGTTCGTTTACTCGACCCCACCCCCCTCTCACATTGGGGACGAGTAAGGCATATTTGTCGGAAGTGGGTTCCGACCCCATATGAGAGCACCGGTGGAATTTGGTAACCCAAACGATAAGTCAACATGTACAAATGACTTATTCCTTAATTAATAAGAGTGAAAATTACATGAAACCAGTTGTTTAAAGACCACTTTTAAAAAATCAGGTACCAAGTTTAATTAATCATAAATCAGGTACTATAATTAACCCACCACTCCAGAACCCTAGATCACTTTCCTTTGCTCATTTCCCTCTCTACGCCATCTCTCTCTATGGCGATTTCTGGCGACATGACCCGCGATTTCTGGTGACAAGTCTTTTGCTCGTTGAGCCATGGCATCGGCGGCATAGCGGTCGCATCGCACAACTCCTTCGCCGGCGACTCTACGTGCGGGTTCACATATCTCTGGTTGGTCAACATCTCCGATCTACAGTCACCAAAGGGAAAAAAGATTCGACACGCAGCAATATACAGTACCACGAGAGGCGATGTTATCACTGTTCGTACCACGCGTCTGTTCGCAAGAGCCGACACTGCCACTGTTCGAGGCGCACCTCATCGTTGTTTGTAGCTGCAGCAGCACCGGGCATTGGGAAAGAGGAAGACACAACTACCGGCGCCGGGTTGAGAAGCAGCTAGAGATTGCTAGAGTAGAGGTTTTGAATTTGACCTTAACTCTATCGGACACAACCAACGGCGTAGTGGTTCTGGTGTGGCGTTTGTGGATTTAATTTGTTGGTGCTTTCTGGGTTGTGGTAGCAATGGTGGCAATGGTTGATGGTTGTGGTGGTGGCGATGATGGTGATTTTGTTGGTGGTTGGGTGACGATTTAGTTGATTTTTGGGAAGCAGTTTTGTTAAATGTTTGGGCGGCGATTGTTGTAGCTGAGATCTAGTGTTCGGACAGCGGTGTGTGTTTTGTGTGGTGGTGTAGTAGAGGTGTTGACAGTGGTGTTGGTCGACGGTGGTTCTCTCATTTACTGTGATATTGTGGTGTTCTCATTCCTGTTTAAAAGTTGATCTTAGTCCCAAATTTCAATGCTTAGCTTGATTTTGGATCTGTTTTATTGTGGACCGACTACTCCGACGAATCTTCACGGGCGGGTTTGTATGGTGGTGATGGAGTGGAGGGGGAAGAGGTGATACTGGGTGTGGTGCAAGTGGTAGAGGCTTTGGTTAATTTGTCGGTAGTGGAACTGCCGGTGGTGGTGCTGTCTGTGGCGAGGTAGTGGTCGATGGTTATGGTGGCTATTTTGTGGTAGTGGTGTTTGAAGGCAGCAGTGTGTTTCTCTTACTGTTGATCTGTGACCAATTATTGGGGTCGGGATTCGAGGCTTCTGGTGAATGTGACCAATTATTTATTAATCTGTGATCAAACATTCAATTGTGATCAAGTATTCATCTGTGACCTCAAAATTTGATAATGTGTGACTGAAAAATTTCTATGACCAGCTAATTGAAAAATTGTGAGCTCGAAAAATTTTCTCGAACCCATATGTGACTTATTAATTTGATAATATGTGACCAATAAATTATATAATTGTGACCTTAATTATAAATTTGTGACCAATAATTATATAATTGTGACTTTATTATATTAAATTAATAAATATATTAAATTAATTATATATAAACTTGATTTTTGAATTTTTAAACTATATACCTGATTTTTGAATTGGTGTAAACTATACACCTTAATTATGAATTTTTCCCTTAATAAGACCTCCAATTAAGAGCTTGTTTGAGTCCTGTATTTGGTTAAAAATACATTTTGAAACAATAGATTGATGAAGAATGTGTGGTAAAAAAATAAAGAAATTTTTTTGGTTTGCGTGTAATATTATTTTATTGAAAAATGTGTAGTTAAAAAGAAAAGAGATTAAAATGTATTTTGAAAATAATTGAAATCAAACAAGGACTAAGCCTATTAACTTATTTAGTCTTTAAATTAATTATACTAAGTTAATAAAATTTCATTATTAACTATCCTGTTATTATTGTTAAATTAATATACCCTAAATATACTAAAAGAACATCTTCCAACTCAATGTCCAAGTTCAATCCAAAAGCAATTATAGATTAAGTAAATTATATAATCTAATCTGGACTTATTAAAACTATAAGCATATTAAATTTAAATTAATAGGCATGTCGAACATTTAGAACGATCAAGATACATTCCACTGTAAAAAGAAAATAATCAATTGCGACAAAGATAAATGTAACATTAATGCAATTTATTTAGGTAGACATGATATCATAGGAACTAAAAGCGCGGCGTTACACCTACCGTCCTAGTTATTATGACTGTTGTATCTTATGCAGTCCTAATTATTATTATTATTTTTTATAAATATAGGATTTTGGTTCTCAATAAAATGCATACAAGTTTATTGACTTCTCTATTCTCTTACATTTTTCTCTATAGTTTATAATAAAAGTCTAATTTTAAGAAAACCATTTAGAGAACATTTATTTAAAAAAATGGGCATCAACTATATATATTCTGACACAGTCATCGCCCATATATTAACTCCAATTAAAATTATTAATATAATATAAATTTATTTTCGCATTAAAAATATTATTTTATCTATAGATTGTCTATCTAATTCTTCTTCTTTTCCGTTTTTTTTTTCGACGGATGGACTCAAGCTCAACATTGGATCAGTCAGATATTGTGAAAATTTTGCAAGCCACAAGCTTTAGGACATAGTTATTCAATTAAAGATACATGTTATAAAATTATTGGAATAAAAGATACACTATAAAAATTGGATACGTTGGAATAAAAGATATACTATAAAAATTGGATACGTTTGATCTATAATTATTAAATTAGGGCATCCTAAAACAATCTACTTATGAAATATTAACAAATTTTTTTAATGAAAGAATAAAAAGTGAAAAATAGAATTTAATTATTTTAGATACTTTATTTAAAATCCTGCCCTTCTATAAAATAGAAGAGCTCTAGGACTATACAGACTCGAACCTTATACAAAAATGGGAAAAATTCAAAAGTTAAGGGTTAAGTATGACAAATTTAATTGTCAGGTGTCAATTTTCAAAATGCAAAACTCGAATATTAGCTAATTAATTAAAAATATTTATTAATTAATAAGGTCACAATTTTACAATTAATGGTTACATATATATAATTATAGGTCACAACTTTTTTATTGATCACATATTGTCAAATTAATAGATTATAGATTATTTCGAGATCACAAGTCAAAAATTTTATATGTCATAATTTATTTCATTGATCACAAATCAAAAAAATTACATGTCACAATTTATTATTGGTCACAGATTTTATAATTTGTTGGTCACAAATTATATTTCAGTTACAAATTATCAAATTTTAATTTAACAGTTTAATACTTGGTCACATATAACCAAAAAATTGGTTAATCGCTACCAACACTACCTCCACTGCCATCGCCACTTGCGACCACCCCGTCAGCAGCAACACCACCACTGTCAACACCTCCGCCTGCATCATCAACAAAATCGCTATCAGATCCACCATAATCGCCATCAGATCCACCATAATCGCCAATACCTCTATTTGTACAACCAACAAAAACCATCTAAAACCCCCCCCCCCCAATAATACCAAAACACCCCCAAATCATCGCCAAATTCAGTAAAACGCATCCCATCTGCCAGATCCACCACCACAAAATAGCCACCACACAAAACCCACAAAAACCAACCTCTACACCACCACCATCGCCGACACCACCTCCACAATTAAATCACAACCTCACCACCAACATCGTAAAAACCACCACTTAAAATAGCTACTACAACACTACGATCTTTGAAAACGGGATGATTATGCTACAGCAGCTGTCGGCAATCTTTGTGTTCCTGTGGTGTCATGCTGCAGTAGCCGTCGGCGCGACACCCACTACCTTTACCATTTTCAATGAACCTAGCATTTCTAGTTTCAACAATTCTAGTACTATGGTTAGGGCAATAAAATCTATACCCCTTTGATTTTTCTGGATAACCAATGAAAAATCCACTGATTGTTCTGGAGTCCAGTTTCTTTTCATGTGAATTATAAATTCTTGCTTCTGCTGGGCAACCCCAAACATGTAGGTGCTTTAAACTGGGTTTCCATCCCGTCCACAGTTCAAAAGGAGTCTTTGGAACTGCCTTACTAGGAACCCCGTTTTGCAAATACATAGTAGTTTTTAATGCAAACATCCACAAAGAGATGGGTAAAGAAGAATAGCTTCATATACACCTAACAATTTCTATTAGAGTACGATTACGCCTTTCAGCTACACCATTCTGTTGTGGTGTGCCTGACATAGTGTATTGAGAACATATGCCATGTCTTTCAAGAAATTTAGCAAATGGACCAGGGTGTTGTCCAGTTTCATTATGTCTTCCATAATATTCACCACCTCTATCAGATCTAATAATTTCCACCTTTAGGTCTAATTGCCATTAAACTTCATTGACAAAGATCTTTAAAACATTTATAGCTTGAGACTTTTTCATGCAGCAGATAGATATAACCATAACATGAAAAGTCGTCAATAAAGGTGATTAAATACTTTTCTCCACCAAATGATGGAACATCAAAAGGCCCACATATATCGGTGTGTATTATCTCAAGAAGCTGTGTGCTTCTTGTGGCTCATTTCTTTGTGTGTTTAATTTGTTTACCTTTAATACAATCCACACAAGTTACAAGATCACAAAAATCCAAGTAAGGAAGAATTTCATTCCTTATTAATCTTTCTATCATTTCCTTGGATATGTGACCCAAACGTTTATGCCACAATTTAGCAGATCGTTCATTCAATAAACCACGTTTAGTACCAACATTATGATGCAAGGTCAAAAGAGTCTCGGGAAAGAGGTTATCGAGTTTTAATTTATATAAACCATCACAAATAATAGTGGAACTGATAAGATGATTTTGCTTAAACAAACTTAAATATCCATTTCCACAATTACAGAAATATCCAACGAAATCAAGTTTTGATAATGAAACTAAATTACGAGAAATAGAAGGTACATAAGGAGTTTGAAATAGATTTAAATGATGTCCAGTATCTAAAATCAAACGATAGGTTCCAATGGCTTCAACTGGAGCTTTGACTCGATTTTCCATAAGAACAAACTTTTCATTTGGATTTATAGTTTGGATTGAAAGGAATCTTTGCATCGTATTAGTAACATGAGTGGTACATCCGGAATCAATCCACCAGGTATTATAAGGAACTTCTGCCAAATTTGATTTGAAACATACATAAGAAATAATGTTACCTTTACTTTCGAACCATGCCTTACGTTTCATGCAATCCTTTTTATGGTGCCAAGGTTTGTGACAGAAATGACACATATCTTTTTTATGTTCCTTATTTGGATTTGGGTAGAAAACTCATTTATCTTTAGTGGTCCTTGCTTAATGCCCTTTCCAGACTTTTCTTATATTTCTTTCCAGCTCCTTGATGACTTGAAAGATGAACTTAATGAGTTCCTTTATTCTTAAGCCTTGTCTCCTCTTGCACGAGCATACTGTGCAATTCATTCACATTCCATTTATCCTTTAAGGTATTATAGTTCATATGGAATGGACCATACTCAGGAGGCAAGGAGTTGATGACAAACTGTACCAAGAAGTTCTCATCCACAGTCATCCCAAGAGTCTTAAGTCTTGGTGCAATGTTACTCATTTCAGTAACATGCTCATGCGTGGTATGAAAACCATCAAATTTCATGGTGTAACAGGTACCCATCAGTGTGCCAGCAAGTGACTTGTCAGCTGTTTGGGAACGTTTTTCCACAAACTTCATATATTCCTTAGCAGTCTCAGTTTTAGGGATAGTAGACTTGATATTCTTTGCTAAGGTCATCCGCATAAACATTAAGCTTAATCTGTTTGACTTTCCCAAGCTTTATGGAAAGATCTTTCATGAGCACTGCTCTCATCAGTGAGATCAACATGTTTCTCAGCTTGAAGTGCCAAGTCTAAATCCAAAATACCTAAATTGAATTGGACTTGTTCACACCAGTCAGAGAAATTGAGCCCATTGAATAGTGGTACATATGAAGCATGCGAATGTAGAGAAACGGGAACAAATACTGCAAAATATAAAATGCTCTAACATTAATGCTTTGAGTTTAGATTTAAACAATTAAGTTCAGATTCAGATAACAGTAAATGTATACCGTAGTTCTCCTTGGGTGATACTACGTTATACCATAATAATAAACATAATGATACTAATTTAATTGTTAATTAAATATACTCCAATCAGACATGTCTGTCATCTTTGGATATACAAAACATATCTAACTAAGTACATCAATTAACCACGATCATGTCCAAGATTAATAAAATTAATTGATCTACCTTTGGGCGATCCATAACAATTTTATCATCTATGAACATCAAGATACTCTTGACAACAATAATAATAATGTTATTTTCATTTATGAGCATCAAACTATCAAGAGTAATTGACATAAATATATTATACAGTTTAATGTTTATAATACAATAAGGTTTGGCCACTTTGGTGACTAACAAACAACATTAATCGAACATTAATTTCATAAATAAAACATTTATATGAATGATTCATCAAAACTTTTGAATGAAATATTTTTCATCTTAATTATTATGTGTAAATCAATTACCACAGAACTTTTATTCATTTTCGACAATAAATAAACAAGGTATGAGAAGTAAGTGAATGAACTAGATTTAATCCACTTTAATCCATGATTCAAATTGCACAGAATACGCTACCCGAAAACTACTTTTCTGAAACTTTTATTTCGTTTCTTTGGAAAGAGGAAATCAAGTTCCAATGATGCATAAGCTTGTCTCCTTTAGAGATAATTGTATATAAAATCAAGTTAACATTTGATTTAAGATGTATGCAGTATTCAACCCACAAATTATAATAAACCCATGACTGGTCTGGCCGTCATCAACAATAAATGCAGAATATATGTCGGCACCATGAAATCAATATTAAAGGCATTGGAGACTAATTCATGCCATTTAATAATACAGGGAACTATTCACTAATAATTATCGGTGCAGACACGAAAATAAATATCCAGCAGTGGAACCATCCTTCTAATTTTAGACGTTGATCCATTGTCGATAAGGAAAAATTAAGAATCGATAAATGAATAACAATAATCTTTAAAGGAAAATTAAAAAATTCCATAACTTGACTCTGATACCACATGTAAGTAATTAAACCATAATATTAAGATCTTTAAAATTCATGATTTTCACATGAAATAAATTAATTGATCAACAAACATACCTTGATCTATGACAATAATTGAAAAATTTAATCTTGCAAAAGAGAAATCAATGAAGTAAAGAAACTATTCTCTCTCTTTTCTCTCTGTAATTGAACGTATGTGATTTGATGAGTTCCATTCAAGTTAATAGGCAGAGAGAGGCAATTTCTCATGGGCTATAAAAACTATCTACTTTCCATCAAAGTGGATAGTTATAAAACTGTTACTTCTCAATGGGCCAATTGGATTTTAGAAATATAAATCACTTTGTTTAAGGGAACACCACTACATATAAGATTTACTTTTCAAAACTAACAAACTTGTTAAATTATTTCAAAAATCAGGTGTTAAATAAATTGATTAAATATTAAATTATAATATAATATATATATTAATTATTTCCACCCCATACCACCTGACCTACCCCATTCTATCACCCACTACGCCACCTTCCCTCCACCTCTCCATTGACTCCGACGACGGCTTCGACAGCTGCTTCGGCGAATTTTTTTTTACCAATGACCCGTAATTAGTTCTACTGGATTTGTAACTTGTGTACATTGTGGCATACTATTTTTTTCCAGTAACCGTGATCGATTAATTGATTTGTGCCAAAAAAAATTAATGATATGAGACAACTTATTAAATTAACTGATTACAAGTCATTATATGGTAATAAATCATCAAATTAATTTATCACAACTTATTTATTAGCCACGAGACACAAATTATATGTCACAATTACAAATTTATTCGTAATCATATATTTGTATTTAGTGTGACTAACTGTGATCAAATTTGCATTTAGTGTGACTGTCTGTGACCAATTCAGTTTTAACTGTGACCGTATGTGATCAAGTCAAAGTCGATCACAATTAGTACAGAATAAATCACAATCAGTCACAACTAACATATATTTGATTACAGAAGGTTATCATAAACAAATTTGCACATACAAGAAACCCTAAAAACATAAAATATCAAAACGCGCCAAAAATAGCGAAAAATCAAAACGAATTATACTAAAAATAACAATTTAAAGGCTTAAATGAAGGAATTTGGCTAAAATCATGAGATCTCGGGTTTGTCCTGAGTCCAATTTTTCGGGGCTGTTTCCAATCAGACTACCAAATTTCGGCCCATTCTAACATCGCCACGATAATTTGTGACTTACTGTTAATCTGGTCACAGACGGTCACAATGAATACAGAGTTGGTCACACTCAGACGTAATAAATACATACCTGTTCACATAAGGTCACCATAAACAAATTTGCATACACCAAAGACCAACACCACAATCCACGACAACTCACCACCACCACCAACACCTTTAACAAATCCTAAGGCATGCCTCTTTTGAAGCCTCCAAACACTAGTCAACCACTGCCCAAGCTGTCGGATTCCACCACAAGCATGACAATCTCAACCAACATTCAGGCCTAATACATTCTCAAATGCACCAAAAATCAAGCCAAAACATCGATATCTACACACTGTCTTCTGGGCAACACCATATCCGACGATGCCCATGCCGGTACCACCACCATTGCCACCACCTGCACCAAAATCTGCAACCACCTCCTCGAATCTACCAACTGCCACCATAACCACCACCACAACCCATATACCACACCATACCACAAATTCACAGACCACTACGTATATTCACACCACCACTACCAAACTACGCTCGACATTGTACCACCATCTCACCCAGATCTAACAACAGAATCACCAACTCGTACACCAACAACACACAGATTCGCACCAACAACATTACCAATGTTGTGTCGCTACTGCGAGTAGGGCTCGCCGCTTCTTGCAGCAATAGCGATGCTGCTAGCGACGAGAAGCTTCGTCGTTGCCAAGTGCTGCTTGCAGCAGTAGTGGAGTGGCTGACACGATTGTTTGCAGCAGTGAGGTCGACAACGATGTGGCGAGCAGCATTAGCGCCTCCAATTCGGCGAGAAGTTTCGCCGCAACTGGAACGTTGGTGCATGTGTTGTGGGTGTAGAGTTGTAGCGACCCGAATTTTAAAAGTACAAATTTTATAACTTAAAGTGTGTCGTTACGACAATCCCGACAAAGTTTAGAATTCGTTTTACGTCCGTCGAGTTTTCTAGCAAAAACAATTAATTTAGAATTTCGAAACGATTTTAATCTTAAAATTTCAATATTTACTTATCGTGTTCAATCTCGAACCTTTTAAAAGTATCAAATTCTTATCGATTTAAATTCAATTTTAATGTCCAATTTTTATTAGTTCAAATTTTATCTTTTAACCCAATTTTATTAAATCCTGTTAGCCAAAGACTTATTTTCCAGCACAAACTCTAGGTCCAATTACTGCCTCATTTTTTGTGCCTTACATTCACTATTCATCACCACTGTTTCTCTCGACCTCTCCAACACCTCCAAGACCTCTCAACATTGCAGCCAAGAAACAGGTAAGAAACTCACCAAAAATTCTTTCAATCTTTGCTCAATAATCATTTGAAAGTTTCACACAATCATCACCATCAATCCCAACTCAAAAAACTGAATTCAAATCCACCAATTTCATCCCGTTTTCACTGCAAGTAGGTTCAACCAAACCGCCGCCTTCATTCACCCAAAATTCAACCACCAATCCAGTCGAGCCACCTTCACGCACCCATTACACCACCATCCCACAGTCGAACCATCAACGAGCCACCACCACCTCATACCGCCGCCTGCAACCACCCAAAAAAATGGCAGCCCCGTTTTGCCCAAAAATCGACCTCCATCTCACCCAAGTTCAACACCAAGCAACCACAAAACCAAAAAAACATAATACCCATACACTTACCTCGACCCCACGCACGTTCGACCGGATTTCTCGTCGGAAACAGCCAAGAAAATCGGACCTTTGGCCTCGGTTCTTGACCCCGATCGACGCCCAATCAACCCCCAATCGACCCCTCACCCGTCGGCGCCCTCGCGACGGCGACACCCTCGATTTTTGGCCGGACTTTACCCACTTCCATCTCCTTCCCGTCGCCGGCTAACTTCTTCTCTCCTCTTCCCTGCCTATCGCGTTGAGTGAGAGAGAGAGTAGAGATAGGTTATTGTATATATTTGATTTTTTTGGAAATTACCCCTTGAGCCCTACTTCTTTAAAAGTTATCCAATTTAGTCCCAAAAGTTTTAAAAAGGTTATTGTTTCAATTCCAAAGTTTTATAAATTGTTTAATTCAGCCCTATGTTTTAGTTACTTTTAAAATTAGTCCATAAATTCCAAAAGTTCATATTCAACCTTTAAACTTTTAAATTTCAGTTTTAATACTTTTCAATTTAGTCCCTAAAAGTTTTAAAGTCTTAATTAGACTTAGTATCCTAAATTAAATTAATTTTGTTCTTGCTAGACGAGATCGCGGGCAAAGTGTGAAGCACGGTAACATTACAATTGTTCAATTTCCAAGAAAACTTTCAAGACTTCAAGGTGGGGTTTACATTTAAGCAATTGTGGTTATTTGTCCATGTTAATTCTTGATGTGTGATTTTGATTGTGATATAATGTTTATACCTATGAAAATGTTGCCAGGGACCGTAAATAGGTCCGGGATCGAAATTGGGTTCTTGGGAATGCCCACAGTGCAAAAATTTGCTAAGCTTATATCATGTTGTCAGGGACCGTAAATAGGTCCGGGATCGAAATCGGGTCCTTGGGAATGCCCACAGTACATATTCTATAGTATGTTGTATGGATATTATTTTCACCACTTGATTGCATATTTGGACTTAATTTGGACTGATTGCTGTATTTCCACTGAGTATAATTCGTTATGCTCACCCCACTATTTTTCCAACCTTTCAGGTTAAGGAGCTTGGCAGGGCAAGGCAACGAGCGGGGCAATTTTTATTTAATAATAGAACTTTTAAATTTCAAGTTTTGAAACAAGAAGTTTTAAATAGTTGACTTCCATTTTGATACTTAAATATTGAATTTTGGTATCTTTGCAAATGTTGGTTTTTGCTAATCATATTTGGTATTGACTCTTGAATGTGAGAAAAATTATTTTAGAAGTGATGTTTCCGCGTTTTGTGTTAAATTGCTATGGATTTTTAAAGTATATGTTTGCCTTCGTATTGTGGCGACTTTTGAAAATATTTATTTACAGGTTACTTTGACTTAAGTAACGCCTCGAGTTATTAGTGAATTTGGGGCGTTACAAGAGAGAGAGAGAGACGGAATAGGTTAGGGTGGGGTGACATATGTATAGGTTGGTTGGGCGTAGGGTATTTAAATTTTTAGTAAATTTAATTTTTAAAACCTAATTAACAACTGATTTGTGAAAATTGAATTT
This sequence comes from Osmanthus fragrans, assembly GCA_019395295.1. Taxonomy (NCBI): domain Eukaryota; kingdom Viridiplantae; phylum Streptophyta; class Magnoliopsida; order Lamiales; family Oleaceae; genus Osmanthus; species Osmanthus fragrans. Next base: position 11,678,201 of record CM033359.1, read on the forward strand.
GATCCCTTGTTTTTTGAAAATTAATCTTTAAATGTAGGTTTTTAGATGATTTTCCTTTTAATTAATTATTTAATAATATTTCATGGCCACAATTAAATGGTCTAACATTGGCCGCTTCTGATAATGATAACACAACTTGAATTACCACAACCATAACAAGTGGGGAAAACATAACTAAGCCGGGGTGCCAGAGAAAATGTGGAAATCTAATTGTTCCAAACCCTTTTGGCATTGGCTTAGGCAGTGGTTGTTCCATAGATCCATCGTTTTACATCAACTGCAACACTTCTTTCAATCCTCCCAACCCCTTTCTCACCGTCGAAAATGTCGAAGTTACTGATATATCATATTCTCATATGCAAATCAAGAATTGGACGGCTGAAAGATGCTATAATCAACTTGGCAACTTGACAGTAGGATTACCTATGTTCATTGATTTAACACAAAAATTTAGTTTTTCTGGAATGAATAAATTCATGGTCGTTGGATGTGACGACATAAGACTAATAGCAGGAACAGTAGGGCGTAACTTCACCAATAGATGTGTTTCCATCTGTTCGTCAAAGGAAAGTGTCCTTGATGGGGATTGTTCAGGGACGGGTTGCTGCCAAACATCCATACCAAAGGGCTTGGGGAGTTTTCGTACTTCAATGGCCAACATCGATAATCACACTATGGACAGTTTTACGTTTCAGAAAGCGAACATTTCTGATTCGACATTCTATCATAGAACCACAGAAAATGTCCCTGTACTCTTGGACTGGGTGATTGGGACTCAAAATTGCCCTGAAACTCACAAATTCAACAATGGTAGTTGTCATCAAAATAGTAGATGCATTGATCCTGATGATGGTCTTCAAGGATACCGATGCACCTACTTCGAGGCTACGAGGGCAATCCATATCTTGATCTGGGCTGTAGAGGTCAGTACCGGGCTTTTGCACCATAATTAATCAGAAAATGAATAATTGCTTCGCACGATTTTCAAACTCTAATGAGATTATTATCCTCGTTTATGTTCCAGATATCAACAAATGCAATAAAAATCCATGTGATCTACAAGGAAATTGCACTAATACTCCAGGTAGTTATAACTATTCATGCCCGCGAGGATACCTTGGTGATGGCAGAAAAGATGGTCAGGACAGCAATAAACGGACTCCAGTAATACCGGTGATCAAGTTCTCTTTAGGTACCTTTGAGTGATAAACTCCTTACTGAAAGGAGTTCGCATCGCACATCCATGCTTGTTTCAAAATAGTAACACATAAAAAACCCTCTAATATGTTCGAATGAACAGTATATGTTATTAATTTATCTTCGACAAGCTATATTTGTATGAAGGACCTAAGTTTGTTTGTCAAAAATATAATATTTATCATTATTGGATTGGTAGGCAATATTACTAACTTAAACTCATGACCATTGTATATTCTTTGGGAAAAGCTTCCAATCGTTTTTCTGATTACTATGAATGGTTGAATTCATCTTGATCAGTTAATGTGCATGTCAAACCAAAGATTTTCAGGTCTTGGTTTTGGTTTCTTGACTTTGATAATCGGTATTACATGGTTATATGATACGTGAAAATATGTTCGACATATATTACCGCAAGTGTACGGTTCATTTCAAGTAATAAAGTGGATTTTTAAGTTCAAGTATCGTTCCCACAGAGATTTAATAGTTTAATTCTACTTATTCCGACCTTAACCGAAACGAGAAACGTTTGATGTGTTTTTAACTAAATTATAACTAAACTAAGCAATGAAAACAATTATGGATTAATCAACTCAATTAAATGCAAATTAGATTAAGGGCCTGTTTGATTGGCCAAGTTTTCCGTGGAAAGTGGAAAACGTTTTCCTACTTTTTACTATTCACCTGTTTGATTGCACTAATTTTTTAGGAAAAACGTATTCCAACGTTTTCCAAGGTACAAGCGGTTGATGCACAAAAACTAGAAAATATTTTTTCACCATAGTGGTAGGAAAACGTTTTCTGCTTTTTGACAAATTTTTTTTTTAATAGCAATTGGAACACATTCCAAAGTCAATGGTAAAAAAATTTATCCATTTAATTGACAATTTGCTTAAAAAACAAAGCCAAACGAAAAATTTGCCAGGTGAAAAATTATACCAATCAAACACCATTAATTACAATTCCCTGTAAAACAAATTTTAGGCAATTCAATTGCCTGCCATTCATTTTCTTTCCACCCATTTTCTACCCTTGCAATCAAACGGACCCTAAGTGCAATTTTATGATTGAATGCAAATTGATGTAACAATTAAATAAGAAATGCACCATGTTCGCGAATCCCCATGCAATGATTCATTTCAATCCCATTTCTACAAATTGACAACACGTTTGATTTGTGAAGAATCAATGTTCCTTTGTCATTCAAAACTCTCTTTCGATTAAGTTTGAATCTATTTTCATACACTACCCCAACTATATCTCTATGATGGGAGCAAATATACAAAAATACATGGGTTTTTGTGAACACTTAGAGATTCACGTAAGGTATATCGGTAAATCTCTATCTTCTATTGGACCCTACGATAATTTATACCCCGTTGAGCCTATTTTCTGTATCTCAAATGGATGAAATAAACCACCACAATCACATAACCATATGCATACTAATTATGGACACAATTCAATGTATATAAATCATTCATCAATTCAAAAACGCATTTTAATGCCAATAATGTAAATCTAGGAATTGAAATATCACATTACATGATTCATCATTTACCTAGTACAATAAAGTCTAGTCTAGCATGAAAAAACTAAGAAAACAAAAGAAATATGTAGGAGAAGACATCGCCATATTAATTCTTGAAGTAAATCTTGAATTTTGGGATAAATCTTCTTCTTCTTCCTTGTTCTTTGCGCTCCAATACCTTGGTTCTATTTTAAAATGTGCCCCCCTTTGTTATGGATGTAATTAGGGGTTTAAAGGAGTTCAAGATACGTTTCCTTAGGTGGTTGAATCATAAAAGGAAACCGAAAATCTCGCGCCAGATTTCAACCATGCGATCGCATGGTTAAACCCATGCGATCGCATGGAAGATAAATTTTGGCCCTTGGATTCTCGACTCAGCCTTGTGCGATCGCATGGTAGAAAGAAACTTCCATCTTGTTCTTTTTAACCCCGAGCTTTATTTCCTCCTTTCTTGGCCGCTTTTCTTCATTATCCTTCTTCTAGCATCCCAAGTTCTTAACAATTTGTTACTTAGTTCGTTTTCATGCTCGTTTCACCCATCGGAGGACAACTTTTGTTACTTAACAATTTATTAAGCATCCCAAGTTCTCAACAATTTGTTATTTAGTTTGTTTTCATACTTGTTTCGCCCATCGGGGCAACTTTTGGGTAATTACAATTTGGTCCCTAAACTTTAGTTTTCTTCCATTTTGGTCATTTTTAGCTCGTTTTCACATACTTTTCGTTCTATCCATCAATGTTGTCCTGCAAACACAATTTATACCGAATTAAGCCATATTTCAACATATATATTCACAATATTTCATGTTTTGTGGCCTAAATAAATGCGCAAAATGCACTTATCAAACTCCCCAACCTTTAACTATTGTTTGTCCTCAAACAAGATGGTAACTTAACTCTACACAAAACATGGTTTAACAACCTACCATTTCTTAGGATTAGAAGTCGGTAATCAACATTATGAACAGTATCAACAGTGTAAAATGAAATCAACCTCCATGCATCATATGAATAACTCGACGTGCGTGTGTACACTCATGTAAACATACCAAGCTTATGATAGGTTCAAATTCCGAGCCGTAGTAGTCAAATTTTTTCTATCTTCGCTCTGGAGATACAAACCCCAAACTTATTCTTTTTACTCAATTATCTCGGGGTGCGTTCTAGAGTTGATATCTGGTTAATTTAAAGTCTCACCCACTCTTAGTTTGGATAGATTTCACAATCACAAGTTTATACTTCAACAAGCAGGGATTATCTTATTTCTTCGATTACTTCAACATCTAAAACTAAACTAAGTTACTTGCCTTGCATTAAAAGTATAATTCTATCAACCAAATATCTTGGAGCTATTTTTTCACTCTAATTTTTTTAACGTATTCTCATTTGCTTTCTATATACCCCATGTATCGAGTTTTAGGCAGATGACTCCCAAATCGGTTGACTTTAAGGAATAAGATTTTTAATCACCCTTACAAACTTACTTGCTCGAGTTATAAAGGCTCGAGAATAAGTGTTTTCTCTCTCTTTTTTGATTCTTCATCCTCTAATTTTCTATATGACCCCTTTAGCGAGTTTTAGATCGATGACTCCCAAATCAGTTGACTTTAGGACATCAAGTTTTTAATCACCTTTACAAGCTTACTTGCTCAAGTCATAAAGGCTTTGGAAAGAGTATCATAGATGCCATGCCCCTATTTTTTTTTTCTAGACACTTAGTTTCAAAAATCAACCTCTAACTTAAGACTTCCACCTCATTTTCGTCTAATTAGTTTAAGCCAATTCACACAATATAATTTCATGCACGAAACCTCTACTCGTCTCAACGTTCCCTTGTAATAGCTAAATCATCTCCAAACTACTAAAACAATGGATTAAGGACAAGTATACTCGAGATATTTCCAGTTTAACCTATCATGTTCAACTCTTCTATCAATCATAAACCCAATCACTATCTTAATATGCTAAACATGAGTGTTGTGCGCAAAGAATGTCAAGTTTCCACATAGGCACTTTGATATGATCCGGGTTACGCTAGAAACCATCAAGAATTCGAAGCATGTTGGAGAGGGATTTGAGCCAAGTCCGAGACTTCAATGAGCTAATAAAGTTGGTCATTTACATGTTTGAGCAACGGGGTCCATAATGTTGAAGATGACAAGCCAAAGAACAAGTTTCATGTTTGGGTCGAGGTTGGAAATCAATTGGATCAATGTGTTAGAAGCAGCCAAAAAAGGAAGCAAACCGGACTTCTAAGCGACCGTTTAGATGAAACAGGCAAGCGGTCGCCCAACCCCTTACTGAGATTTCAAGGCAGCAAAACTGGAAATCAAGTGACCGCTTGGAAAATAACTGAGCGTCCGCTTAGAACAAAACTGAAGCCGAATTTTCTAATTTTGGCAAGATGATTTATTTTGACTATAATTCTTATTTTTGGTAATTTCTATATTTTAGGACTCTTAAATTTCGTTATTTTCATATTTCCTAGGTTTAGTATAAATAAGATTTTTATTCTTATTGTATTAACAACTTTTGACATATTGAATTAAATTGAAAAGCTTTGCTTTTTCCTCTGCTCTTCATTGAACAACAAATCGAACTTCCAAGATCAATTCTTGTGTGTTCAACATCGGTACGAGAGTTCTTCATTGTGTAATCAAGGAGTTCAACGCATCTTGGTATCGTTGGATTTTTTTGGCTCACTTCGTTGAGTTTAAGTCCAAAATCGGGTTTCTTAGCGTTCTTGGGTTCCGCATCAATCTCGTTGTGGGTTTCGTAGTCACCGTTGCTACGAGGTTCGCAACAGTTGGTATCAGAGCTTTGACTCCAATCTAATCAGGTTCTATCTTTTTATTTTCGTTGTTAAGTAAAAAAAAAAAAAATTATATCCAATTCTTCTTTTTGTTCTTGAGTCGTTCTTCGTTTTTGGGTTCTTAGATCCACTTTTTGCTTTGTTTGTAGCCTAATCTTGTGTTAAAAAAAATTACTGTTTATCCGTACCAGTTAAAAAAAAAGTTGAGTTGTTTGTTTGAATTGCTACCAACACCTTTTTTTGTTACAAGTTTTGATTCACTATCTAAATCTTGTCATATAAGTGGTGCCCAAATTCAAAGATAAACTTTCATCTTGTTTCTTAAATTCTTCATTCCAAATTCCAGTTTCTATATTACTCTTGATTCACATTCCTTTTCGTATTCGATTTGAATTCACAAGTTTGGTCTGGTAAGTTCTTTGTTGACTTTGAAATCACTTGGGAAAAGCAATTGAGTGGTAAAAGGCAGAGAATGAGCTTATTAGAGGGTAAAAGCCAATTGAGTGTTTTCGAGCGAAATTGGTGAGGCAGAAATTGAGAGAATGTCTGATATGGAAGGTTCAAATTCCAGCAGGTACGGTAATCAAACCAATAAATAGAATGATAGGATGTATCGGTTTGAGAAATTATTGATGGATATGGGGGAAAAGATGGAGAAATTGAGTACTTCGATGACGAATATTAATAGGGAACGGCCGGTGGGAGTACCTCTTGCTAAAGGGACGGGTAGGAGGGTTCCTAGGATGGATGAACATGAGATAAGTATCGAATGGGGAGAAGGTGAGTGCGAAGGAGTTGAGATGGGACTGATAAGACATAGAGGAGATAGGTTTGAACGACGGGGTAGGAATGATTATGGAGGCGACGTTGATGGAGGTTTGAGAAATGTAAAAATGGTTATTCTACAATTTAAGGGTAGAAGTGATCCCGAGGCATATTTAGATTGGGAGAAGAAGATAGAGTTGATTTTTGAATGTCATAATTATTCTGAGGATAAGAAGGTGAAGGTGGCGGTGTTGGAATTCACTGACTACGCCATTACTTGGTGGGATCAAATGATTACTTCACGACGTCGGAATCGGGAGAGTCCTATCAATACTTGGGACGAACTAAAGGCAATAATGAGAAAACGATTTGTGTCTAGTCACTATTACCGGGAAATCTACCAGAAACTGCAAAGTCTATATCAAGGGACGAAGAGTATGGAAGACTACCATAAGGAGATGGAGATTTTGATGATTCGAGTAAATGTAGAGGAAAATCGAGAAGCTACTATGGCTAGGTTCTTGAATGGGTTGCACAGAGAGATTGCTAATGTGGTGGAATTGTAGCATTATGTAGAGTTGGATGAAATGTTGCATGTGGCCATGAAAATTGAGAAACAGTTGAAGAGGAAGAGAACCACTAGACAATCATTCGGTAATTCGGGTTCTAACTCAAACTGGAAACCAAGGTAGGATAACAAAGGGGATAAAGCTGAGTCGAAAGGGAGAACTGAAAGTACTAGCAGGATAGCACCAAAGGCAGACTCACAGCTAATTAGAAATCGGGATATCCAGTGTTTTAGGTCTTTGGGGAAACTACACATTTTGTCTCAATGCCCAAACAAAAGGACAATGATTCTATGCGATGGGAAAGTGGAGACTGACGGTGAGGATAAATTTGAAGACATGCTGCCATTGGAAGATGTTAGTGAACATCGGACACAGTGGAATTTGCTCCTGTTGCGAAGTTAATGGTCACGATGAGAGCTCTTAACACTCAAGTCAAGGCAGATGATACGTTGTAGTACAGGGAGAACATATTCCATACATGATGCCACATCCATGATAAGGTATGTAGTATGATCATTGATGGAAGTAGTTGTACAAATGTAGCTAGCACAACTTTAGTTGAGAAATTGGGGTTGGTCCTAATTAAACACCATAGGCCTTATAAATTACAATGGTTAAATGATAGTGGGGTAGTTATGGTGAATAGACAAGTGATGATTGTTTTCTCGATTGGGGGTTATAGTGACAAGGTTGTATGCGATGTGGTACCTATACAGGCGGGTCATATTTTGTTGGGAAGACCATGGCAGTATGATAGAAAGGTTAGCCATGATGGGTATAGAAATAGTTATAGCTTTGTCAAGGAGGGAAGGTCTATTACTTTTGCGCCATTAACATCGGCTCAAGTTTATGAAGACCAAATTCAATTGAGAGAAGCTGAAGAGAAAAGAGTAAGAGAGTTTGAAAAAAGGAGAGAAAACAGTGAGTTAGTGAGTAAAATAGAAAATGGAGAGGTGGCCGAGAGTGGGGAGAAGAGAGAGAGAGAGGCCACATGAGAGGAAAGAAAAAGAGCCAGTTGAGAGGAGAGAAAAGCTGAGAGCGAACTTTTTTGCTAGTGGGAGTGAGTTGCAAAAGGCTATAATTGATAAAAGAACAGTGTTGTTGTTGGTATATAAGGAATCACTCCTCAACTTTGAGGAATCTAACACACTCTTCCCTAGTTTGGTTGAGTCTTTGTTGTAGGAATTCGAAGATGTGTTTCCGGAGGACATGCTAAGTGGATTGCCACAAATTCGAGGCATTGAACACCAAATTGACTTCATACTAGGAGCTGTCCTTCCAAATCGACCAGCTTACCGAAACAATCCTGAGGAGACAAAGGAGCTTCAAAAGCAAGTGGAAGAGTTGATGAGCAAAGGATATGCGAGGGAGAGCATGAGGCCATGTGCTTTACCTGTCCTATTGGTACCAAAAAAGGATGGGACTTGGAGGATGTGTGTGGATTGCAGGGCTATCAACAACATAACGGTAAGTTATCGTCACCCCATACCTAGGTTAGATGATATGCTTGATGAGTTACATGGTGCTTGTATCTTTAGTAAGATTGATCTTAAAAGTGGGTACCATCAAATTCGTATGCATGAGGGTGATGAATGGAAAACTACGTTTAAAACTAAATATGGATTGTATGAGTGGTTGGTTATGCTATTTGATCTCACTAATGCACCGAGTACTTTTATGTGTCTGATAAATCATGTTTGTTGTTATTTATTTTGATGATATCTTAATCTATAGCACAAACCTAGATGAGCATCTGGAACACTTGAATTGTGTGCTTGTGGTACTTAGGAAGGAACAGTTGTATGCTAATTTCAAAAAGTGTACATTTTGCATGAAAAACCTTGTCTTTCTAGGATTTATGGTGGGTGTTAATGGGGTAGAAGTGGATGAAGAGAAAATTAAGGCCATTAAAGATTGGCCAACACCTAAAAGCATAACTGAAGTTAGGAGTTTCCATGGATTTGCTAGTTTTTATAGGTGTTTTGTGAAGGATTTTAACACAATCACTACACCACTCACTGAAATTGTTAAGAAGAGCGTAGGTTTTCAATGGGGTGATGCACAAGAACATGCATTTAATACTATTAAGGATAGAATGTGTAAAACACCTGTTTTGACATTACCTAATTTTGACAAAACCTTCGAGATTGAGTGGGATGCATCAGTTGGTATCAGAGCTTTGACTCCAATCTAATCAGGTTCTATCTTTTTATTTTCGTTGTTGAGTAAAAAAAAAATTACTGTTCATCTGTACGGTACTGTTCATCCGTACTAGTTAAAAAAAAGTTGAGTTGTTTGTTTGAATTGCTACCAACACCTTTTTTTGTTACAAGTTTTGATTCACTATCTAAAACTTGTCATATAAGTGGTGCCAAAATTTAAAGATAAACTTTCATCTAGTTTCTTAAATTCTTCATTCCAAATTTCAGTTTCCATATTACTATTGATTCACATTCCTTTTCGTATTCGATTTGAATTCACAAGTTTGGTCTGGTAAGTTTTTTGTTGACTTTGGAAGCATTTGGGAAAAGCAATTGAGTGGTAAAAGGCAAAGAGTGAGCTTATTAGAGGGTAAAAGCCAATTGAGTGTTTTCGAGCGAAATTGGTGAGGCAGAAATTGAGAGAATATCTGACATGGAATGTTCAAATTCCAGCAGGTACAGTAATCAAACCAATAAACAGAAAGATAGTTGTTACAAGTGCTGGGGCCAAGTAAAGCAAGGAGAAGGTACAATTATGCAACAAATGGAGTTGCTATTGGAGCACTCCACACTTGCAAGATCAAGCAGTCAAGGCGAACACATTTTGATCTATGTGAAGGTTACTGGGAGTTCATGCCGCAACATCTATGGTTGATTGAGATTGTGCTACAATACGTTCATACCTGCAATGTGGATGAGTACCGTGTATTGACCCTATGCCATGTGAAGAACAATTTTCCATTTGATCCAGGTGGTGCAGTGATAAGACTTGTAGTATGTTGGTTATTCCCTACGCAATCACAAGATTTGGATTCGAGGACGAATCCTTTCGAAGAGAGAGGGGATGATATGATCCGGGCTACGCTAGAAACTATCAAGAATCCGAAGCATGTTGGAGAGAGATTTGAGCCAAGTTCGAGACTTCAAAGAGCTAATAAAGTTGGTCATTTACATGTTCGAGCAACGAGGTCCATAATGTTGAAGATGACAAGCCAAAGAACAAGTTTCATGTTTGGGTCAAGGCTGGAAACCAATTGGATCAATGTGTTAGAAGCAGCCGAAGAAGAAAGCAAACCGGACTTCTAAGCGACCGTTTAGATGAAACAGGCAAGCGATCGCCCAACCCCTTACCGAGATTTCAAGGCAGCAAAACTGGAAATCAAGTGACCGCTTGGAAAATAATTGAGCGACCTCTTAGAACAAAGCTGAAGTCGAATTTTCTAATTTTTGGCAAGACGGCTTAGTTTGACTATAATTCTTATTTTTGGTAATTTCTATATTTTAGAACTGTTAAATTTCGTTATTTCCTAGGTTTAGTATAAATAGAATTTTTATTCTCATTGTATTAACAAATTTTGACATATTGAATTAAATTGAAAAGCTTTGCTTTTTCCTCTGTTCTTCATTAAACAACAAATCGAACTTCCAAGATCAATTCTTGTGTGTTCAACATCGGTACGAGAGTTCTTCATTGTGTAATCAAGGGGTTCAGCGCATCTTGCTATCGTTGGATTTTTTGGTTCACTTCGTTGGGTTTAAGTCCAAAACCGGGTTTCTTGGCGTTCTTGGATTTCACATCAATCTCGTTGTGGGTTTCGTAGTCACCGTTGCTACGGGATTCGCATCACACTGATTGGTCAATCTAAACATGCACAAATTCCACTATTTATAGTTCATACCAATTCCAATATTCACATCATTACCGGCAAGACTACTAAACCTAAACAAGCACACAAAAACAGTAAATCACACAATAACATCGATGAATAATGAAAAAAATCATTCAAAAGCTATCACTTTTGTCATACAAATTCTATCACCCCCAAACTTATGCAAAGCATTGTCCTCAATGTGCATAGTGTAAAAATTAAATACAGAATTTGAATGACAACAAAAAAATAAAATGTGGGGGCTAGGAAAACTCTCCTTATCAAACTGGAGGCGGTGGTGAAGATGGTGGAAGAAAACTGGGTCCTGTTGTGCTATCGCCCTGTGGTGGAGTAGTCGTGCAAGAATCTGCCTCATCATCTCTTATTGCTCTTGAAGTAAAGTGGACTGCCTTCTCATCATCTCCAACTGCTCCTGAAGTAAGGTGGACTGTCCCACACCTCAGTCTCAAGACTACCTAGGCGATCCCACATCTCGTCAACCCGGAGTTGTATACCATCCATCCACCCTGCAAACATACTCAGCCGCCCATTTATTGTCTCGACTGCCCTCCTAAATGCGAGGGACTCTCTACTGGCATCCGAAACGAAAGTACAGGTGGTGAGCATGTCAGCCCGTACTTGCTGCATGTCCGTGCTCATGGCCCTAAATGCCTACTGTAAGCTCTGAACGTCTCGGCTTGAGCTGGTCATGGTCTTAAATTGTGTGTTGACACCAACTGGTGGTGGTGGCAGTGTTACTGCTTGAGGCATATCAACGTTCTTGGCCCCGTGACCCTGCACAGTCGACTGCTATCCTTGGTTTGCTCGTTTCTATGCTTCCCGATACTTTACCCGTGTTCTATCCTAAGCTTCTAGTGTGCTATGCTTGATTAATGGGCTCGACTTCTCTGGATGTTCCTCCTGATGGGATAGTGATGCCCGCTCTCTTGCAAAAATCGCTGACTAAACTAAAAAATAATAAAGAGTTGCGGCAATCCTCCCAAGCACCCAATGTATGGATCTGCTCGTAGATTAGGGTGACAAGATCGATCTTGTGTCCCCAAACTAAATGATAAAGAAGACTGGCCTTGGGGTCTGGAAATGTGGTGCGGTGCCGAGTAGGCTCGACGTTGTTGCAAATAAAGAGCCATAGAATAACAATGGAGGGCTTGAGTTTAATTTGATACCATTCCTCTATTTGTAGAGGCCATGAGTTCTCACGCCCTAACAAAACCTCGGCCACTTCTTTCTATGGAAAATTTCCCTGGATTGGGACTATATTATCCCAAGTGAGCTTATAATAGTCCTGTATGACCTCCGGTGAAAACATAATCCATTTACCTTTCACCCATGTTTGGTGCTGATGCTCTGATCCAGGTGTGTCGATCTCATTGTTGAAGTTCGCATAAAATTCCCGGACTAAGTTTTCATAGACTGGACGTGTCCTCTTTACCAATTTTCCCCAGCCACAGTTATGCACCAAAGTTATTAATTCAAACTCGGGGAAATTATTAAGGTTTTTCGGTCTCTCAAAATGTGGTGTCCAATGGGAGATTACCTCAGTGTATTAGATGTGAGCTTCTGGGTTCAGAAAGCATCGTACACCCCTTCAGCTGTTCGTGTGCGGGCCGTGCCAAAAGTAGAGTCGACCTTCTCTTTACCTTTTGAAGTTCATTTAGGTGGCATCTTGCGAAAGTGAAAATGAAAAGTGAAAATGTAGAAGATCAATCCTCATAATGGAAATTGATAGAGTAAAAGGCATGAAAGATGTTATACAAAGCACAAATCCCCTAAACTTGCTTCAAGATGTATGTAAATGATGTTGGTGTGCAATTATAGAGCAGCATTGCAAATGTGTCACTTACCAACCGAAACTTAGCTCAATTCATGCAAGTTATGTGGATTTTTCCATGTTCGACCATGGATTTTCACCTCCGGGTACTTACGAGAAAAATTGAATTTATCCCAAGCGATCTCTAGGTATATGAAAGTATTCATGGTACTCTAGCACATATCCAAAATTCATGTAATTCATACTTCATTTGGGTTGGGCAACTGATGGGCAAAATAGGTGACGTGAGTGACGCATGCCTAATTATGGTGTGCCTATGTGTGCCATATTGTGTGTTTTGGTGTTCTGCCATATGTTGGGAAATGAATTTCATCACTATAAGCAATCTAAAATATAAATCAATCTGGCGAAATTCGAAATTCACAGTAATGCACAACAATTTTCACTTAGGTAATTCATTGAGCACATTACAGTAAACTATATGAGAGCTCGAGATTTTCAATGCAAAGGTGATTGATGCAAACTACAATATCCTCAACACAACTTACAATCATAAATCCCATCATCTACTTATGCCCATTCTCCACAATTTATAAAAAATTTCGAACATACCTTCAACCCGAAAATGGAGGGACGAAGAGAGAAGAAAATTCATACCTTTGGGTTGATAGGAGTGGAATTGAAGAGTGAAACGATCAATTTCAGCCTCAATTGCTTGATGATTCTTGTGTACAGGAAGGGAATGTGTGTCGTGAAGTGGATAAAATGTCCTGGGTGCAACTGTATGTGTGTATAAACTATCGGGTTGTGATGTTTTTGTCTTTAAAACACAGTTTTTTTTTTCGTTTACTCTATGTGACCACATAGAGAAAACTCGTGCGGTCGCATAGAACAAATCGTCAGGGCCAAATTAAGCCCTAACACCTTTTGTGTGACTACACCATTGGTTTGTCTATGCGGTCGCATAGACTACCAGTGGAGGGATTTTTCTGCCTTTTCCAGATTTTTGTCTCGTTCAACCATCCCGACACCCGAGGCCTCAATTCTCGTGCATAACAATTGAAAGTGAATGTAATGAGTATATGAACATGGGAAAACTCGTAAAATTCACTTGACTTGTCAAAAACTTATTTTTGGTCGATTTTTCCCAAAATCCCGATTTTTCATCTATGATTCCACTCGATCATCTATCGCGCCCCAAAACTTATCAAAACACCTTTTAAACTATATAAGGTGCGTGTGTGCTATGAAATCACTTTCAAAACTACTTTTAAACATGAAATTACGTGTTGATCCGGGAAAACTAAAAAAATATCCATTTTGCCTCGAAATGCATGAATATGACCTCAAATATCCCAAATATGATTTTAACACCTCGTAATTCATGCTTAACCCATCCTAAACTCGTGTAGACCATGCATCGACTTCTCGTGAAAGAAATAGGTGAACAGTGACCGAAAACTACCACAAATGCATAAAAACATTTTAAATTCCTAGTCTACAGCATAAAGAGAAATAAATAAAATGGTAGAAATATTGGGTTGCCTCCCAATTAGCGCTATAGTCTATAGGTCTACTATACCGTGTTAGTTTAATTCGGTGGTGCAAGGTCAACGGTGGACTTCTCTTTGGAAAACTCACTACTCCAATAGTGTTTCAACCGTTGTCCATCGACTGTGAAGGTCTCCTTATTTTCATGAGAGATTTCTACAGCCCCATATGGAAACACATTCGTGATTGTATATGGACCTGACCACCTAGACCTCAATTTTTTTGGGAATAGCTTGAGTCTAGAATTGAAAAGCAACAGCACTTTCTGCCCCACTTCAATCTCTCGCATCTGAATATGCATGTCATGAAACTTCTTTGTTCGCTGCTTGTAGAGTTTTGCATTTTCATATGCCCCCAACCGAAATTTATCCATTTCGTTTAGTTGTAGCAAACGCTATTTACCTGCTACCTACAAATCCAAGTTTAACTATCGAAGAGCCTAACATACCCGTTGTTTCAATTCTACTAGCAAGTGGCATGCTTTCCCAAAAATTAGGCGGTAAGGTGACCTGCCTATAGGTGTCTTGAACACTGTTCTGTATGCCCACAAGACATTGTCTAGCTTCTTGGACCAGTCTTTCCTTGAGGAACTCACTGTGACCTTAATTATCATTTTCAATTGCATATTAGAGATTTTAACTTGACCGTTGGTTTGAGGATGGCATGGGATAGCCACTCGGTGTCTAACTCCATATTTACTCAACAATTGTTCAAACTGGCGATTACAAAAATGTTTTTCATCGTCATTTATGATAGCTCTAGGTGTGCTATATTAGGTGAAAATGTACTTCTTTAATAATCTGATCACCACTTTTGCGTCGTTTGTTGGTAATGCCACTACCTCCACCCATTTGGAGACATAGTCAACTGCCACAAGTATGAGTTGATTGGAGAATGAAGGAGGAAATGAACATATGAAGTCAATCTCCAATACATAAAAAAGCTCCACCTCTAGGATATTATTATGAGGTATCTCATTCCGTTTTGATATATTGCCAGTGCGTCGACATCTATTACATCTCTTCACAAACTCATAGGTATCTCTAAACATTGTAGACCAATAGAAACCCGACTGTAAGAGTTTAGCTGTTGTCTTTGAAGCTCCAAAATACCCCGCATATGCAGATGAATGACAATGTTCAAATATTTGAGGCATTTATTCCTCTGGCGCACATTGTCTAATGATCTGATCTGTCCATCGCCTATAGACTATGAGATCCTCCTAGAAGTAATATTTCAACTCAGCGAAGAACTTCTTCATTTGATGACTCAAATAGTCCGGTGGAGTGATGGATTTCACCAAATAGTTCACAATAATAGCATACCAAGGTATAGACTCCATACGAAACATTTGTTCATCTGGGAAACTTCATTTATCTCCACTGCATCTGTCTGATCTCCTTACTCAAGGCGAGATAAGTGGTCCGCCACCACGTTTTCACTCATTTTTTTGTCTCGAATTTCCAAGTCAAACTCTTGCAGAAGCAAAACCCATAGAACCTGTCTCAGTTTGGCATCCTTCTTTGTCATCGAATATTTTAATGTAGCGTGATCTGTGTAGACTATGACCTTTGATCTAACAAGATAGGATCAAAATTTATCAAAGGCATAGACTACAGCTAGAAGCTCCTTTTCAGTGGTGGCATAGTTGAGTTGTGCATCATTCAATGTCTTGCTTGCGTAGTAAATCACATGAAATATTTTACCTTTTCGCTGCCCCAATACTGTCCCTACTGTGTAATCACTAGCACATTAGTTCAAACGTTAAACTCCAATCCGGTGCTTTGATAACTGGTGCTGAGATAAGCTTTTCCTCCAAAGTACTGAAAGCCTATAGACATCCTCAGAAAAGTCAAAAGTGGCATCCTTAAGTAGCAAGTTGTAGAGATGCTTCGTAATCTGTGAGAAATCTTTAATGAAGTGTCGATAAAATCTAGCACGCCCAAGAAAACTGCAAACACCCTTAACTGACGTAGGTGGAGGTAATCTTTAATGAATTTTTACCTTTCTACCTCGATCCCATTAGCTAAATTGCAATGTCCCAATACGATGCATTCTTGTAACATAAAATAGCATTTCTCCCAGCTCAATACCAGATTTGTCTCCTTACACCACTATAAAACCAAGCTAAGATGCTCCAAACACTCATCAAATGATGACCCGAATACCGAGAAATCATCCATGAAGATTTCTATGAATTTTTCCACCATATCGAAGAAGATGACCATCATGCAACACTGAAAGGTAGCAGAGGCATTGCATAGACCAAATGACATCCTATGATAGGCAAATGTACCATATGGGTAAGTGAAAGTAGTCTTCTCCTGATTGTCTGGTGCTATTGGAATCTGATTATAACTGGAATACCCATTGAAAAAATAGTAGTGTGAGTGACCTGCTAACCTTTCCAGCATCTGATTAATAAATGGAAGAGGGAAGTGATCTTTGCGAGTTGCATTATTGAGTTTGCGATAGTCAATGCAAATTCTCCATCCCGTAACAGTCCTGGTAGGTATCAATTCATTCTTCTCCAACTCGTTAACTGAATTCGAAATTATGATCGGGAGTGTAGAAGACTCCCCCAAATAGGCATAACGCAAATGAGGTGGTAGTTGCTTAAGCTCTACTTTAGGCAGTTGTTAGATTGATGGTAGTGGCTTTGTAGGACCGGTTCCCAACTCTTCAAAATTCTGTTATCGTGCATAAGGCGAGTTTGTCTCCATAAATCTTGCACAAACCTCAATTTCACTAGAGTTAGTGTGAGTGGATTGAGAATGCATGATACAAGCTTCATAAGCGTCGGAAGGATGCTGCAACTGAAATGTTTCATGAATTGCTCTGTAAACCACATCAATCTGGAAGCAGCGATCAACCTCTGTAGGATATTTCATAGCTTTGAAGACATTGAACAAAATCTGTTCTTCACCCAACCTCAGGATCAAGTGCCCTCGCTGTACATCTATAAGAACCATTCCAGTAGCAAAAAATGGTCGACCTAAAATGAGTGGCACATCCTTGTCTTCTTCTATGTCCAGGATAAGAAAATCTGCTGGAAATATGAGTTTCTCCACTTTGACCAAGACATCTTCAATGATTCTTCGTGGATGAGTAATTGATCAATCAGCCACCTGTAGAGTTACCGTGGTTACTTTAGCTTCGCCTAATCCTAATTTTCTGAAAATAGAAAGTGACATTAAATTAATAATGGCACCCAAGTAACGCAAAGCTTTATCAAAAAACAGTTTTTTATAGTGCAGGGTGATAAGTGTGCGTTTACACACTTATTGAATTATAATTATAGATGAAATTGAGCATATTCTATGCATAATTATGTATTATTTGATTTTATAGGCTAAAACCCCGAAAAGACGGAGAACGAAGCAAAATGGAGTGAAAAAGGACTTCAATTGCACAAAAATGTGAAGTTGAGGGCTGAAATGCACTTGACCAAAAGATGGAGGGCTTTGACTGCAATTTGGTAAGGGCTTAAATGTAATGAAGATAAAAGTCCGAGGACCAAATTGTACGAGATTAAAGATGAGGGACCTGGTGTGCAATTATGGAAGGACTGAATTGCAAAATATTTTTTTGGTTTGAGCCATGCGGTCGCATGGCTCATAACCATGCGACCGCATGGCTTGGGCAGAGACTTCAAGTCTCTGCCTTGTTTCTTCCATGCGGCCGCATGGATTTTAACCATGCGGCCACATAGAGTAAAAAGATTTAAGGCGGTTTAATTTTCGGCCAAACTTGATTTTGATTCAACTTGCAATATTTTCCTATTGTTTATTGATTGATATTTTAGGATATTTTTGTTGTGTCCTAAAATATCTCTTTTATATATATTATTATATTATCCTATATATAAGAGATAGGGCTCTCATTCACAACACTCTCCCTTGCTAGAAACTCCATTTTCTCTCTAGTTCTAGTTAGTTTCTCTCTTCTTTTTTATCTTTTAGTTTTAATTCTATTAGTGTTCTTAGTTTTGGGAGCTTTTGATTAGTATAACAAGGAGGTTTAATCAAGAATCCTTGGAGAAACATTGGAGGAGTGCAAATTCATACCAAAAAGGGTTATATCTTTCTTTTTGTATTTCTCCATTATTTTCCAAGCTTTGTAATGTATTGTATACACAAATCTCTTTGTTATTATCTTAATATGTTGAGCTAAATATTTTGTGTTGCTATTTATGTAGTAGCTTAACTGATGAGAATGATTTATTCAAAGAACAAACGCCGCTAAACCATAGTTTTCGGCTCGATCTCGGGCATTTGTGAGCATTTTGATGGGTGTTTTCATGTTGTTTTGTAGCCTTGATAACTTGGGAGAATACGACATATTTTGAAGCTTGAATTGAGGGTGATGATGGATCACAAAAAGGAGCATGGAAAGTTAGTGATGAAAGAGGAGGAAGAACTACTAAAGAGGTATCGAAACCGAACAAAAGGGAAACATGGCATAACACTTCACGCCACGGCGCCCAAATAGGCAACAAAGGACCTCACAAACAGAACACGCCACGCCACGGCGTGAGACCTTGGCGCCACGGCATCCAAAATGAAGGAAAAAAGGGTTCATGCAGAACGCTCCACGCCATGGCGCCCGTTATGGGCGCCACGGCGTCCAAGAGAAGGACAACTAGCAGAAGACGCGGCGCCCGTTATGGGCGCCATGGCGCCGCCTGTGCGAAAAATCCGGAACTTACGTTTTTGAAATATTTTCTCGGCCTATTTGAATCCAAATCCGTCCAAACACTCAAGGGATATAAAAACCAATATGAAGACCTAGCTAAGGACGTTTTTACGACTGGAGAAAAGGGAGAAGAGAGCACACTTGAAGAGGAGATTCTTGGAGAATAACATAGAGATCTTGAAGAAGAAGAGAAGAAAGAGATCTGGGAATTAGTGGCTATCGAAAGAGGCGTTTATCAACTTGGATTTCCTTCGATTCTTCCCTAGAAAACTATGGTGAATTCGTTTTGGTTGATTTTAATTTTTAGTATGAACTAATTCCATTTACTTCTAGGGATATGATGTAATCTGGATCTGAAACTATGTTTGATTTGTTATGCTAGATTGATTGAATTCTCATATATGTTTGTCTGAATTATTGTGAAATTAATGCTTCTAATTAACAGGCCATTAATTAGATGACTTCAATCTTATAATTTACTGTCGAAAGAGGGAATTATAGGGTAGATCTTGGATAATTCGGCATAGGCAAATATAGAGATCGAAAGACTTATATGAACCTATGTGGTGTAAAATCATTGGTCTAATTGTTTCCTTGTTTGATTAAAATTGCGTATGCATATGTGATTTGTTAAACGAGAATAACATTCAATTGACTGTTAAAAGAGGCGTTGGATGAATGGACGATTTACTAACAAACAAGAGAATTGAATTCAATTAGCTAACTAAAAAAGGCATAGTGAAGATCTAGGTGAAGTCGATTTCCCTAGAAGTCTCTATTTCGATTAATCCTCAAGAATATAAAAACCCTTGTCTTTATTTAAACAATTATTCTTAAAGTTGAATTTACTTTATTTCGCAACTACACCAATCTTTGAGATTCTCCTAAATAAAATTGAGATTAATATACTTTCGGTACTTGACAAACGTAAGATACCAATCCCTGAGGACGATACTTTTTCTCATCATTTTATTATAAAACTTCGACACTGTGCACTTGCAGTTTCGCACCGATCAAGTTCTTGGCGCCGTTGCCGGGGATTAGTTTAATCTTATTTTTGCCAATATCGATACTAAGTGATATTGATTTTAATTTAGGATTTTATTTCAGTCTATTTTAATTTGTGTTTTACATTCTCTACAGGTAAGTTGTTGATGTTGGATGCGCCGTGGTAGAACTCGTGACATTATTCCTTTTGATCCGGAAATTGAAAGAACTTTCAGAGCACAAAGAAAGAAAAAGATATTAGCCATGGCCAACGGACAACCTGAAGAACAACCACGTACCTTGAGGGACTATGTAAGGCCGGTTGTGAATGATAACTTCTCAGGCATAAGACGCCAAACCATTAATGCCAACAATTTCGAGCTCAAACCAGCGTTGATCAGCATGGTACAACAAGCTCAATTTAGTGGGTCGCCACTAGATGACCCCAACATTCATTTGCCGATGTTCTTGGAGATCTGTGATACAATAAAAATCAATGGTGTTATTGAAGACACCATTAGGCTAAGGCTGTTCCCTTTCTCTTTGAGGGACAAAGCGAGAGGTTGGCTACAATCTCTACAAGCTGGAAGCATTACCAGTTGGCAGGACATGGCAGAAAAATTCCTTGCCAAATTCTTTCCCCCTGCAAAAATACAGCCCAACTCAGAAGTGAGATTGGCCAATTCAAGCAAAACGATTTAGAGTCGCTTTATGAGGCATGGGAAAGGTTTAAGGATATGACTCGACGCTGTCCTCAACATGGATTGCCAGAGTGGTTGCAAGTGCAAATGTTCTATAATGGATTGAATGGGCAAACTCGGACCATAGTTGACGCTGCTTCTGGAGGAACTTTGATGTCAAAGACACCTGAAGGTGCTACTGCTCTTTTGGAAGAAATGGCCTCAAACAACTACCAATGGCCAACTGAGAGAACTATGACCAAGAAAGTTGCTGGTGTGCATGAATTAGAACCATTTGCAGCCCTTTCTGCTCAAGTGGCCTCTCAATCTCATCAGATTGCAGCCTTATCAACCCAA
Organism: Osmanthus fragrans; assembly: GCA_019395295.1. Classification (NCBI taxonomy): domain Eukaryota; kingdom Viridiplantae; phylum Streptophyta; class Magnoliopsida; order Lamiales; family Oleaceae; genus Osmanthus; species Osmanthus fragrans. The sequence continues at coordinate 11,698,987 of CM033359.1, forward strand.
AAGACACCACAAAGTGCAGAATATTTGGGGGATACTGGTGTTACAGCTCCGATCAATGAAATGAGTCAAGAACAAATTCAATACATCAACAATCGGAGCTACAACTATCGTGGAAATCAGACACCAAATTATTATCATCCCGGGCTTCGAAATCACGAAAATTTTTCGTATGGAAACACCAAGAATGTGCTGCAACCCCCCCAGGATTTGATAGTCAATCAAGTGAGAAAAAGATCTCTCTTGAAGATGCTATGATTTCATTTGTTGAAGAGACAAAGACAAGGTTTAAAAAGACAGATTCAAGGTTAGACAACATGGAAACTCATGTTAGAAATATGGGAGCCACCATGAAAAATCTAGAAGTGCAAATTGGGCAACTAGCCACTACCATCAATGCACAACAAAAAGGAACCTTTCCTAGCAACACAGAAGTGAATCCAAAAGAACAATGCAAGGCTATCACACTTAGGAGTGGAAAAGAACTTGAAAGGCCACCACCAAAGGAAACAAATTTCACTCCTACAGCTGCAGATGAAGATCAAAGCAATAACAAAGCAGAAGAAGAGAAGATTGGGGATGATAAATTAAGAGAGACTTACATGTCTCCAAAAATTTCATTTTCCGACAATCCTCCTATTCTTTCTACTCCTCTTCCATATCCTCAACGTTTTCAAAAACAAAAACTTGATAAGCAATTTTTGAAGTTCTTGGATATTTTTAAGAAACTTCACATAAATATTCCTTTCGCAGATGCCTTGGAACAAATGCCAAATTATGTGAAATTTCTCAAGGATATCATCTCAAAGAAAAGAAGGTTGGAGGATTTCGAAACAGTGAAGCTCTCTGAAGAATGCAGCGCCATTCTTCAAAAGAAACTACCTCAGAAATTGAAAGACCCAGGGAGTTTCACATTGCCTTGCACTATTGGGAATTCATTCTTCAATAAAGTTTTATGTGACCTTGGTGCTAGCATTAACCTCATGCCATTTTCTATTTGCAGGAAATTAGGACTTGGAGAGATAAAACATACCACCATTTCGTTGCAACTAGCGGACCGATCCATCAAATACTCACGTGGGATCGTAGAAGATGTACTGATAAAGGTGGACAAATTCATTCTCCCCGCTGATTTTGTGGTGCTAGATATGGAGGAAGACCAGGAAATCCCATTAATTCTTGGCCGACCATTCTTGGCCACTGGAAGGGCTTTGATTGATGTTTAGAATGGTGAATTGACACTGAGGGTAAACGAAGAAGAGGTTAAATTCAACGTCTACAAAGCTATGAAATTTCCAAAAGATCCAAACACTTGCTTTCAGGTAGATGTCATTAAGGACTGTATCGAAGAAGCTTTTCAAGAGGAGACACCAGCCGACCATCTCGAAAGATGTATCACAACTTCATCTGATGCTCATGACTTCAACAGTTCTGTTGTTGGTAAAGTTGATCTACCCTTCATTAGTGAAGAATTTATCCACTATGTGTTTGCCTTGGGAGCTTTAGAAAAAGCAACAACACTTAGCAACAAGGTGGGGAAGCTAGATCCGATAGTAGAGAAAGCAGATTCAGAAACTTCTAAAGAAAAGATGCAGCAAACTAAAACTCCAGAACTGAAGCAATTGCCTGGACATCTTCGCTACGCATTCTTGGGTGAGAGTGACACTTTTCCAGTGATTGTTGCAGCAACACTCTCACCAGAAGAAGAGGGAAGGTTGTTACGTGTGTTAAGGGAACATCAGACAGCATTGGGGTGGACTATATCTGACATAAAAGGTATAAGTCCATCCATTTGCATGCACAAAATTTTGATGGAGGAATCTTACAAACCGTCGATCGAGCACCAGAGACGATTAAATCCAGCAATGAAAGAAGTTGTGAGAGCTGAAATTCTGAAACTCCTCAATGCTGGAATAATTTATGCTATCTCTGACAGCTCATGGGTAAGTCCAGTACAAGTGGTACCCAAAAAGGGTGGAATGACGGTAGTAAAAAATGATAACAACGAGCTCATTCCTACAAGAACGGTCACAGGTTGGCGTGTGTGTATGGACTACCGCAAGCTAAACAAAGCAACAAGGAAGGATCATTTTCCACTACCCTTCATTGACCAAATGTTGGATCGACTAGCTGGGTATTCCTATTATTGCTTTCTAGACGGTTATTCGGGGTATAATCAGATCGCCATAGCCCCTGAAGACCAAGAGAAGACCACATTCACATGCCCCTACGGAACGTTCGCGTTTAGGAGAATGCCTTTCGGGTTATGTAATGCCCCCGCAACATTCCAACGTTGCATGATGGCAATTTTTTTCGATATGGTGGAGGAGATAATGGAAGTCTTCATGGATGATTTCTCAGTTTTCGGTACATCATTTGATCATTGTTTGCATAATTTAGCTCTAGTGTTGCAGAGGTGTGAAGATAAAAATCTGGTCCTAAACTGGGAGAAGTGTCATTTCATGGTGCAAGAAGGGATCGTTCTAGGCCACAGAGTGTCATCAGAAGGACTGGAGGTCGATCGAGCTAAAATTGCAACTATAGAAAAGCTACCACCTCCAAATAATGTGAAGGGAATCAGAAGTTTTCTCGGACATGCAGGCTTCTACAGAAGATATATAAAGGATTTTTCTAAACTCTCTAAACCTTTATGTAATCTTCTTGAGAAAAATTCTGTGTTTGATTTTGATGGTATTTGTTTGCAGGCCTTTAATACAATCAAGGAGAAACTCATCTTGGCACCAGTCATGACTGTATCTGATTGGAGTCAACCTTTTGAAGTCATGTGTGATGCAAGTGATTTTGCCATCGGAGCGGTGTTAGGACAAAAGCGAGACAAATTGTTTCGGGCCATCTACTATGCAAGCCGAACATTAAATGAAGCTCAATTGAATTACACAACAACTGAAAAGGAGTTACTTGCTGTGGTATTTGCCTGTGACAAGTTTCGGTCTTACCTAGTTGGTACAAAAGTGATAGTGTTCACCGACCATGCAGCGCTCCGTTATTTGTTTGGAAAGAAGGATGCTAAGCCTAGACTAATTCGCTGGATTCTGTTTCTTCAAGAATTTGATTTGGAAATTCGAGATAAGAAAGGAAGCGAAAATGTAGTTGCTGATCATCTTTCTCGGTTAGAGCAAGAGGAAGTAAAGCCAGATTCAGCAATCCAAGAAGCATTCCCTGATGAGCAGTTGTTTGCATGTGAGACCACGCTTCCTTGGTTTGCTGATATTGTAAACTACCTAGCGTGTAAAGTATTGCCACCAAATCTCACCTACCACCAACGCAAGAAGTTTCTACATGAGGTGAAATATTATCTTTGGTAGGGCTATACAAAAAAACCACGAAACCGCAAACCGAATCGAAGTCGTTGGTTTGAAACCGTTGGTTTGGTTCCACGTGGACCCGCAGTCTTGTTTTCCTCAAACCGAACCAAACCGTTTCAAAATGGTTTGGTTTAGGTTTGAACTTTTAAAAACTGCAAAAAACCAAACCGAACCGCTTTTTTTTTAATTAAAAAAATATTTTTATTAAATTATAAAATCTCAAATAAATTCTCAAACCAGATATTTTTATATATTTTTTTTTCATTAATATGAAACTTCCAGTTCCAGGCTAATAAACTTTGGCCCAACCCAAATCATTTTAAATTACTGGGCTTATGAATTCCTAAAACTTATTGGCTATCACCAGACCACCAGTCCATCCGAAATTCCAAAACCTATGGCAGACACCAATCCATCCGAAATTCCAAACGATATTTCTCTCTGCGCCGCCCGACGACTCCACCGGTATCTTCAACTCTCACTCTCGTCTCTCGCCGCCTTCCACCGTCTCTCGCCGCCCGACAGTGCGACTCCACCCTTTTGTTTTCTCTCTTTTCTTGTGTTTGTTAAGGATAAAGGGATGAGCTTAATTTCATTGTCTGCCCGTATATATATTTAGGTAAGTCGATTTTTATTATTTTTTGTTCATGTTCCCTGTATTTGATGGTGAGATTTGTTACAAATAGTATTTATTATTATATTTTTGGTCACCAGATCTGATAACTACCCATTTCACTTTTAGGCTTCTTAGGTTGAATTGGATGCTCTAATCAACTGTGAATTAAGAGTTCTTCATATAGCTAGCTGTATATAAATGTTCTCTTGAGGAATGGAAAACGGTTTGTTGAAACCCTCTATTTCTATTTTGTGATTTTCATCGATATTGGAAGAAGACGATGAATTAATTTAACAATGACAAGTAGTGTAATTTTAGATGGGCAGGGGGGTGACTTTTACTGCTGTTTCGAAAGTGATTTAGATGGAGGATATGTTCTGGCAGTTTCACTAAATTCTCTTTCATACTCGATGCAATTAAAAATTACTGCAATGGAAAATTGCACTGTCCTGGCTAACAATGATCTGGTTATAGGTGGTTTAATAGTTTTGAGATCATCCTTCTTTTTGTTGTAATTTTAGGTCATGGTTTACATTTGGAAACATACTAAATATACTTTGGCACCTGATACATGGTGCATGTCTCTATGTCAGCCTGCCACTACTTTCCATCTCATCTTATTGTGTGCCACTGAAGCTATAAGTTTGACCAGCTTTGATAAAAAAATCTTGATCTTTCTGCCATAAAAAGAAAATGGCTTAGTCTTTTGGTTTTTGCTGGATATTATCTGTTAAAATTTATTTAAAGATAATAGTATGTTTAGAGTTTACAAAGAAACTGTTAAGATAAGGTTCTATAGTGGAGACACATCTGTTTGTTGAAAATAACCACTTTGCTTATCAGGAAAGATGCACTGTCGTTATGGTCTACATGTTTTGTACTGCTTTTAGTTCTGTTACCTGCTTCTTCCAGCATCATAAATTTGTGTTTTTAATGAGCTTGAGAGAAATGTGTTTCTTTTTTCAGATATGGATCCAATTCCAGAAGAAGTCGATAATGCGATTCCAGTAGAGGATGCCCCTGAAGATATGAAAATGGATGAAAAAAGTAAAAAGGGAATATTTATTTTCTATTATCAATTTTGATATTTTTATGAATATTTTTTCTTAGTTGTTTGCTAATATCATTAATAAGGACTAATAAATGTTTTGATATTTGCATATTATACAGAAGCCGAATCATGTGTTACAACTGGAGATATTGTTCCAATTTTTATCAAATGAGAGGTTAGTACTTTTGTACTTATTCTAATATTGTTGCTTGTAAAAGTTTGAGTGGTGCTAGTTTAATACTATCTTTTTTGCCTTTTTGTTATATATCGAATTTCAGACAAATATGAATATAATTTAACATTTAACATTATTAGTGCTCGTTTAAATTTATATGTTAACTTGTTTTAAATATATTATTATAATGTCGATAGGTAAACCGCGGATTAAATCCGAACCAAACCGCAAATAATGGTTTGGTTTGGTTTGGTTTGAAAAGTAGAATGGTTTGGTTTGGTTTGAAAATTTTTCAAACCGCTAGGAATGGTTTGAGTTGAAAATATAGCAAAAACCGCCCAAACCGAACCGTGTTCACCCCTAATCTTTGGGATGAACCTTTGTTATTCAAGAAATGCTCCGACCAAATCATCAGAAGATGTGTGCCAGAAGAAGAGATGCAATCCATTCTACATCATTGTCATTCTTCATCATATGGAGGACACTTTGGCGCAACACGAACAGCAGCCAAAATACTTCAAAGTGGTTTCTATTGGCCTTCTATTTTTCGTGACACCTACACGTTGGTGAAAACGTGTGACCGGTGCCAACGCATGGGAAATATTTCAAGGCGTCAAGAATTACCACTGAAAAACATTTTAGAGGTTGAGTTATTTGATGTTTGGGGGATCGATTTTATGGGTCCTTTTCCTCCATCCTTTGGAAATATTTACATCCTGCTAGCTGTTGACTATGTTTCAAAATGGGAAGAAGCAATTGCGACAACAAAGAACGATGCAAATGTGGTGCTCAGATTCCTCCAAAAGAATATATTCACAAGATTTGGCACTCCTCAGGCGATTATTAGCGATGAAGGGACCCACTTTTGCAACAAGTTGTTTGACAACTTGCTTGCTAAATATGGTGTGAAGCACAAGATAGCACTTGCCTACCACCCACAAACGAATGGTCAAGCTGAAATTTCGAATCGGGAGATTAAGAACATCCTCGAAAAGACGGTCAACACCAATAGAAAGGATTGGGCACAGAAGCTGGACGATGCATTGTGGGCGTACCGAACAGCCTTCAAAACACCTATCGGGATGTCTCCATACCGATTAGTGTTTGGTAAAGCATGTCATCTCCCTGTCGAGCTGGAGCATAAGGCATATTGGGCTGTCAAGAAGTTCAATTTTGATTTAAAGGCAGCTGGGGAAAAGAGACTTCTTCAATTAAATGAGATGGATGAGTTCCGGAATGACGCTTACGAAAATGCAAAGATTTACAAGGAACAAACGAAGAAGTGGCACGATAAACAGATTCTTAGGCGTGAGTTTACTCCAGGACAACAAGTTTTACTCTTCAACTCACGACTAAAAATCTTCCCAGGCAAGTTAAAGTCAAGATGGACAGGCCCGTATACAATTGACAAAGTTTCACCTTTCGGCGGAATAGACTTGAGGGACAAAATGGGTAATATATTCAGAGTAAATGGTCAACGATTGAAGCATTACTACGGAGAACAAATGGAGAGAAACTGTGGATTCATTCCTCTCGGAGACCCAAACTAATGAAGACTGAAAGTCTGGCTGTAGACTCTAAAACAAGCGCTTAAGGGAGGCAACCCAAAGAATTTTCTTTCATTCGTTTATTCGTTTATTTTCACATTCTATTCTCCTTCTTTTGAATAAAACTTGAGTAATGTGATTTCTGACGTAGGTATTTAGATGGAATACAGTGCTCAACATTGCGAACCACGTGGCGTCATCATAAAATCAGGGAAGTTCCTTCAACCCTTTTACTCAGTACTCTAAAGATTCTTTAAAAAAAAAAAAAAAAAAAAATTTGGCAAAGTACCAGACGCCATGGCGCCCAGCACTCTGAATAAAACCGGTAGAATACACGACGCCATGGCGTCCAAACTGGGCGCCACGGCGCCCGTGCCTCTGAAATTTTTGGCAGAGTACCAGACGCCATGGCGTCTAAACTGGACGTCATGGCGCCCAGCACTCTGAATAAAACCGGTAGAATACACGATGCCATGGCGTCCAAACTGGGCGCCACGGCGCCCGTGCCTCTGAAATTTTTGGCAGAATACGCGACGCCGTGGTGTCTAAACTGGACGCCACGGCGCCCATCACACTGAAATTTTTTTTTTTTTAACAAACCTAGAGGAACCCGACCCAAAATTAACACCCCAAGAACTTGATCGGTGCGAAACTGCAAGTGCACAGTGTCGAAGTTTTATAATAAAATGATGAGAAAAAGTATCGTCCTCAGGGATTGGTATCTTACGTTTGTCAAGTACCGAAAGTATATTAATCTCAATTTTATTTAGGAGAATCTCAAAGATTGGTGTAGTTGCGAAATAAAGTAAATTCAACTTTAAGAATAATTGTTTAAATAAAGACAAGGGTTTTTATATTCTTGAGGATTAATCGAGATAGAGACTTCTAGGGAAATCGACTTCACCTAGATCTTCACTATGCCTTTTTTAGTTAGCTAATTGAATTCAATTCTCTTGTTTGTTAGTAAATCGTCCATTCATCCAACGCCTCTTTCGACAGTCAATTGAATGTTATTCTCGTTTAACAAATCACATATGCATACGTAATTTTAATCAAACAAGGAAACAATTAGACCAATGATTTTACACCACATAGGTTCATATAAGTCTTTCGATCTCTATATTTGCCTATGCCGAATTATCCAAGATCTACCCTATAATTCCCTCTTTTGACAGTAAATTACAAGATTGAAGTCATCTAATTAATGGCCTGTTAATTAGAAGCATTAATTTCACAATAATTCAGACAAACATATATGAGAATTAAATCAATCTAGCATAACAAATCAAACATAGTTTCAGATCCAGATTACATCATATCCCTAGAAGTAAATGGAATTAGTTCATACTAAAAATTAAAATCAACCAAAACGAATTCACCATAGTTTTCTAGGGAAGAATCGAAGGAAATCCAAGTTGATAAACGCCTCTTTCGATAGCCACTAATTCCCAGATCTCTTTCTTCTCTTCTTCTTCAAGATCTCTATGTTATTCTCCAAGAATCTCCTCTTCAAGTGTGCTCTCTTCTCCCTTTTCTCCAGTCGTAAAAACGTCCTTAGCTAGGTCTTCATATTGGTTTTTATATCCCTTGAGTGTTTGGACGGATTTGGATTCAAATGGGCCGAGAAAATATTTCAAAAACGTAAGTTCCGGATTTTTCGCACAGGCGGCGCCATGGCGCCCATAACGGGCGCCGCGTCTTCTGCTAGTTGTCCTTCTCTTGGACGCCGTGGCGCCCATAACGGGCGCCATGGCGTGGAGCGTTCTGCATGAACCCTTTTTTCCTTCATTTTGGACGCCGTGGCGCCAAGGTCTCACGCCGTGACGTGGCGTGTTCTGTTTGTGAGGTCCTTTGTTGCCTATTTGGGTGCCGTGGCGTGACAATTTCACGCCGTGGCGTGAAGTGTTATGCCATGTTTCCCTTTTGTTCGGTTTCGATACCTCTTTAGTAGTTCTTCCTCCTCTTTCATCACTAACTTTCCATGCTCCTTTTTGTGATCCATCATCACCCTCAATTCAAGCTTCAAAATATGTCGTATTCTCCCAAGTTATCAAGGCTACAAAACAACATGAAAACACCCATCAAAATGCTCACAAATGCCCGAGATCGAGCCGAAAACTATGGTTTAGCGGCGTTTGTTCTTTGAATAAATCATTCTCATCAAACACCCCCAAACTTAGTTTTTTGCTTGTCCTCAAGCAAACACAAACAAAAATAAAAAAAATAAAAAAAGGAAAAAGAAAAAGAAAGACATGATGAACTGAACACACAAATAAGACACAAAAGCATAACTTAGTTGGATAAATTGTCTTGCGGCTCAGCATTGACTGCATGATATCAGTTTATTAACTACTTCAAGGCTAAAGTGTGAGAATCAAATACTTACCTTTCCCATGCGAGACAGATGTGTAGGTGTGTGAAGAGTCAAATATAGCACCGTACTATCATAGATTGATTTCATTCCCAACCTCGAAAGTCAATTATTTACTCACGTCGCTCGTGGGATTCACTTACCCCCAAACTTGTTTTCTTTTCACTTTCCGAGGTGTACTCTAAAGTTGATTTTTATTTTTTATTTTTTTTTATTGACTAACTTCTCACACCACTCAAGTTTGGTCGTGTTTCACTACTTGTGGTTCAACATGTTGACAAACATGGATCCTCCTTCTTACTACTTCCACTTCCAGGACTCAACCAAGTTATTAACCTGTCATCAAAAGTCTAATTTTCTAAAACAAGCATTCGAGGCTTAATCACTTCATAGGTGTGTCTTCTGTTTCATGCACTTGCTTTTTTTTTTTTTTTTGTCATCCCTCCATTAAGCTTTCTAGATGACCCATGTAACGAGTTTTAGGTCGGTGACTCCCAAATCATATGACTTTAGGGCACCAGGTTTTAAACCCTTCCAGACTTATTCACTCGAGTCATAAAGGCTACGAATAGATGCTTTTCAATTGTCCTCATTGGGATCTTTTGTAGTGATTAGTGCAATGCCCCTTATTAAACACTCATTCTCGAAAATAGACCCTTAACTTAAGGTTTTCACTTGATTTTCATCCTATTGGTTTCAAACAGTCCACACTTATACATACGGAATCCACATCAAATCTATGTCTCCCCACAAGAGTTCAACCGTTCCAAACATCCTATATTTGGTTTGAGGATATTGTGGTGTTCATTGATTGTTTGGATCGTTTCTAGGGTCGCTAGATCAGTCTACCACATTTATGAATCAGTCTCTTCTAGTCCAATGGTGTACTTGGCTCGCGTGCAATTAAGTTATCATGCCTTGCAAGGATAAGTAAGAATTTACTCACACGTATAACGCATTCATAGCACATAACCGATTTATGTTTCCAATTATATGCATCATTGCCAACAATGTTATCCAACTCACGCGAGCATGCAAAAACAAATTTTTTTTTTATTTTTTTATTTATTTTTTTTAGAACCAACACACAAAAACATTTAAAGGGGCACGCACACCCAAACGTTAAGGAAACACACAAAAACACACAAGCTTACACAAGCAAAATTAACACCCTCCAAACTTAATTTGCACATTGTCCTCAATGTGAAAGAAATGAGGGAGGGATGAGTACCGTATGGAAGACATCAACTGGTCTCGTCGTCACCCGGTGGAGCTGGAGGGTGGGGTGGTGATGGTAGTGGTGGTACCGAAGGAAATGTGTGATCGGGATAAGTGGATGCCATGACCGCGTTGTATTCATTTTGGTAACGAAATTGATCATACATGGAGGATTGTAGGTGGTCCAGTTGTCCCTGTATACCGCTCTGTCAATTGGTTATGAGAGAAGTTATTTCATGTTGCCAAGCAATGTGTCGCTCATCCATGTTGTTCAACCAAGTTTCATTAATATCTTTACATGTTTTGAATGATGCATTTGTTATCAAAATCATGGTGTAATAAGTATTATGTTTGATTTTTCCTTCATTTACTTGATCTTTAAATGATGTGTTAAGTGGTTGGGGGTAATTATTGAGAAATTGTTACACTAACTAGACCAAAATAATTAATGCCCTAAGTTGTGTAGTATACTATGCTTGTTTAGGTGTATAGAGATATACACCTACCTTAGGTGACCCTTTGAGTATTTTCACAACAATTTAATGCGGTCGGTTAAGTCTTACTCGGCATAGAAATATCGTGGAGGGGCTTGATTGATTAGTGTTAATTTCACTCGAGAGAGGTTATTGACTAAATTTGGAGAATCGGGTCTAACTTTGTATTTTGGTAATTTGCATCTGCACGTTGTTGGTTTAATATTAATGAAACGACGATTAAGCGAAATCATAAATTGCAACCTCTTTCAAATCAAAAACCCTACAGCTTTCTAAATTGTTATTTCAAGTTTTTAATCAAATCATTTTTTATCGCTTTTCAAGTTTAAAAATGTGTGTGTTACTTTCGTTAATTTGAATCCACATACTTGTAATCTAGATTAACACTCTTCGTGGGATCGATATTCGGACTCTAAAAGTCCACTGTATTACTTGTTCACGACCCGTGCGCTTGCGGTGTAATTTTTATCGAACACGTTTTTGGCGCCGTTGCTGGGGAGTGTTTTAATCTAATTACTAGTTTTGTTGTTTCACTTTAACGATTTGTTTTTAAATTTTTTATTTTTATTTTTGTGTAATTTGGCTAACTCCCGTATTGCTAATTTATCTTGTGTTTGTATTTCATCCCCATACTTTTCAGATATTTGTTTGATTCTAACTTGGTAGAGTAACAAAATGTTTGCACTGTCTAGTCTCTACATTGACTCTAGGTTTATGCTTGGAGGTCTAAGATGTGAAAATTTTCAAGCGATGCATTGTATAGGGCAATGTTTGTCTTCGTGCACCGATGCCTCAATGTTGAAACTTCTTAGGTTTAGATATTATTTGAAATGCCGAAAACTAGCACTAGACAATTCCGATGTAAGTTACATGCTCGCTGGAGACTATGTACCTAATGATTGGAATGAGGACATCAAATTCTCAGGAGAGGGTCCTCCATGTTTGAATGAGAAGGTACTTGCAAAGTATTACAATGAACTTGCCAAATTGGAAGAAGATAACATGCTTCTGGGAGATTACAAATATTGGGATAGATTTCTACATTGGGGGTATGATCCACTTGAGAGAGTCATTGAGACCGACTTCTCACTGTCCGTAGATCTAAATTGTGGATCGATCATTCATTTCGAAGAGATATCAACAGTTGTAGAGGAGCTTGAAATGAATACCAATTTAATCACAAGTGAACTGTTTGAAGATATAGAAATCAATGAAGATGAAATCAACATACATTCATCCGATTTCATTAATTGCATAAGAGTTGATTTTGTGATTAAGTTCGATGAGGAGGTGGAACACTACATTGTTGAGTTTGAATCGGAGGGGATGGATAGGTCCTACTACGTTGAAGAGGGCAATGTTGAGTTTTGGCGATCTAATGAGAAGTGGATGAAAGACAAAAGAATAAAAATGGATAGGGCATCGAAAGCCTTCTTTAGGTGCCCATAACCACTGCCATAGTCGAGCTAAAGACTATAAAAAAGTGCTTGTTGGGAGGTAACCCAACTTTTCTTTCTTTTTGAGCTTTTTATTTATTTATTTTTATGTATTTCTATGCCTTTTATTTTGTTTAACTATTATTTTTTGTAGGTAATATTTTTGAAGTCCCCTTTTATCCATGGTTCCTCACAAGTTTGGGGGTCAATTGATGTACAAGTCCAATACATGCATTGGTATCTCTTCACAACTGGCGATTCAGGGAAGTTTCGTTATCCTTCTTTGCTTTATCTTATAATTTACACATTGAGGACAATGTGTGAATTAAGTTTGGGGTGGGCCTTGCCGGCTTTCGATGTTATTGATTTGATGTTATGAGCCTTGCCGGCTGTTGTTGTTTATGCGTGAATTGGTGATTGTGTGTTGACATGTTAGATGGCCTTGCCGGCTTAGGAATGCTTGATGTTTGAAATAGTTATTGATTCATAAGCAATGCATAACCAGATATGCTATTGGTGCCTAAAGTTTTTCGAAAGTTGCTTGTCCAAAGGAGATTCTAATTTACCTAGAGCACATAGTCATGATTGATTGTCATTTAGATGTGGAAATATCTATTTTATAGGAAAAATTTTGAATTGGTAAGAACTTAGGTTGTGAGTTGCTTGAAACATTATTTCAACCTATGTTTATTCTCTTTCACTTACCATATTGCGAGTAATTTTGAATCAGCTAGTTTGTTATTTTTATTGAAGAGGTAGTAACTGAATAGTGTGAACACAAAAACTGGTAAGATCTTGAGCCTATGGACTAACATTTATATACAGTCTTATCATTTCTTTCTTGTGTGACATTGTTCCATGATTTTGTTTCTCTAGAACTTGCGTTGATTTTCGTCAAGATCACATTGATACATGTATGCATGAAAATGATTAAGGCCATTTTTGTTACAACCACTTTAGCCAAATAGCTTACCTTGAAGTAATATTTCATTTGATAAACCCTTTTGTGCCTATTTGCCTTTTCTTTGGTTAACCCTCATTACAAGCTTATAACCTGAAAAACAAGATCTTTATCCAGCCCTCAAAGCTAGTGGAGTGTTGTTGATTATATTGAATGTTGGGTGAGCGAGAAAAATAAGTTTGGGGATATCAATATTGATGGTGGTGCTATAATTGGTGAAGTAGTTGTGTAAAGTGTTGTTGAAAAAAAAACATGATTTTGATGGTGTTGTAGAAGTGTGTGGAGGAGACTGATTTGTATGTCTATATGTATGATTCCTCCTGATATTCAAAAGAAAAAGGTGATTGAGTTGAATAGAAGTTATTGTTTTGGAGTGATAGGATTGTGTACAGATCCTATCTCATTTGAGTTGAATTGAATATATGTTACTCCGCTGATTTATTTGAGGCTTCTTAGTCACTTATCCATATATGTCCACACCTTTACCTTAAGCCACATATTAACCCTGTAAAGTCCTTATGATTTATCTAATGCATGTGATCTAAGTGGTGGCGATTGAGAAAATATGCAAGCTTATGGTAGAATATTTTCATTGGAATGATATTGAGTGAAACAATACCTGATCTTATAACACTTGAGAGAGAGTGTTCATACTATATTATTCTGTGAGATTCTACATGTTCAGTTACTTTATCTTCATCTGAAAATGCTTGCTAGTTGAATATTTTTTAGCGGTAAAAGAAAAGAATGATTGAGAACAACCTTGAGATTTACACTTGGAGATAGAAATGAAATATCTATTTTAGTGTGTGAATATCACGAGCGGGAAAAGACATATTTGACCACACAGGGTCGGGTTGGTACCAATTTAAAGATTTTCTTCAGTCTTGACAGTATTTTCCTAGTTTAGATGATAATTAAAAATGGCTATGCGCACACACACTGATCGAACGTTGGATAAGCTTCATTTGTTTGTGATAGCATTATTTGGATGCATGGCTGTAAATTGATATACAATTTTGAACTCACTTATATTTTTGGCAAGGTATCTAGTATGTTGATCATTATCGCATTTGCATGATTGTGCGTTAGAAATTAATCTTGCTCGAGACGAGCAAGAGCTCAAGTTTGGGGATGTGATAAGTGTGCATTTACACACTTATTGGGCACTTATTGAATTATAATTATAAATGAAATTGAGCATATTCTATGCATAATTATGTATTATTTGATTTTATAGGCTAAAACCCCGAAAAGACGGAGAACGAAGCAAAATGGAGTGAAAAAGGGACTTCAATTGCACAAAAAATGTGAAGTTGAGGACTGAAATACACTTGACCAAAAGATGGAGGGCTTTGACTGCAATTTGGTAGGGGTTTAAATGTAATGAAGATCAAAGTCTGATGACCAAATTGTAAGAGATTAAAGATTAGGGACCTGGCGTGCAATTATGGAAGGACTGAATTGCAAAATATTTTTTTGGTTTGAGCCATGCGGTCGCATGACTCATAACCATGCGACCGCATGGCTTGGACAGAGACTTCAAGTCTCTGCCTTGTTTCTTCCATGCGGCCGCATGGATTTTAACCATGCGGCCGTATAGAGTAAAAAGATTTAAGGCGGTTTAATTTTCGGCCAAACTTGATTTTGATTCAACTTGCAATATTTTCCTATTGTTTATTGATTGATATTTTAGGATATTTTTGTTGTGTCCTAAAATATCTCTTTTATCTATATTATTATATTATCCTATATATAAGAGATAGGGCTCTCATCCACTACACTCTCCCTTGCTAGAAACTCCATTTTCTCTCTAGTTCTAGTTAGTTTCTCTTTTTCTTTTTTATCTTTTAGTTTTAATTCTATTAGTGTTCTTAGTTTTGGGAGTTTTTGATTAGTATAACAAGGAGGTTTAATCAAGAATCCTTGGAGAAACATTGGAGGAGTGCAAATTCATACCAAAAAGGGTTATATCTTTCTTTTTGTATTTCTCCATTATTTTCCAAGCTTTGTAATGTATTGTATACACAAATCTCTTTGTTATTATCTTAATATGTTGAGCTAAATATTTTGTGTTGCAATTTATGTAGTAGCTTAACCAAGTTTCATTATTATCTTTACATGTTTTGAATGATGCATTTGTTATCAAAATCATGGTGTATTAAGTATTATGTTTGATTTTTTCCTTCTTTTACTTGATCTTTAAATGATGTGTTAAGTGGTTGGGGGTAATTATTGAGAAATTGTTACACTAACTAGACCAAAATAATTAATGCCCTAAGTTGTGTAGTATACTATGCTTGTTTAGGTGTATAGAGATATACACTACCTTAGGTGACCCTTTGAGTATTTTCACAACAATTTAATGCGGTCGGTTAAGTCTTACTCGGCATAGAAATATAGTGGAGGGGCTTGATTGATTAGTGTTAATTTCACTCGAGAGAGGTTATTGACTAAATTTGGAGAATCGGGTCTGACTTTGTATTTTGATAATTTGCATCTGCGCGTTGTTGGTTTAATATTAATGAAACGACGGTTAAGTGAAATCATAAATTGCAACCTCTTTCAAATCAAAAACCCTACAGCTTTCTAAATTGTTATTTCAAGTTTTTAATCAAATCATTTCTTTATTGCTTTTCAAGTTTAAAAATGTGTGTGTCACTTTCGTTAATTTGAATCCACATACTTGTAATCTAGATTAACACTCTTCGTGGGATCGATATTCGGATTCTAAAAGTCCACTGTATTACTTGTTCACGACCCGTGCGCTTGCGGTGTAATTTTTAGCGAACACAGGGTACAGTAAAACTCCTTGGATCTTTTAGCTTTGAGGATAGCTATTCCTGAATCCTTGCACTGCATTCTCTATTAGCATCACCGTTTCATGTTTTTCCAGTTTACATTTGTTAGATAGTATGTCTTTGACGAATTTGGCATAGTTGGGAATCTGCGTGAGTGCTTCAGCCAAGGGATGTTGATGTGAAGTTTCTTGAAAACCTCTAAAATTTTAATGGATTGTTGATCCAGCTTATGCTTCTTCAATCTCTGAGAAAATGGAATTGGGGGCTCGTATGGATTAATAGGATTGGTTGCTTGACCCTTTGAAGTATTTGAACCCTCCTTGGTAGATGTCACTTTTGGTCTGGTCAGGTTTTTCCTCATCTACAGGAGATATTGTTTCTTTGTCTACACCCGGTCTCTTCACATGGATCTCTGGTAATTGAACCTCACTTCTTGTAGAAATGGCCTGAACATGCTCCATTGGATTTATTTCAGTATTTTTTGGCAAGGCACCTAGTGTCATTCCATTCACAGAAAGTGCTATCTGTCCCACCCGAGTCTACAAGTTCTTGATTGCAACACCTTAATTTTGGAGAGTTGTTTCAGTCTTTCTGATGAACTGGTTACCCGAGTCTCCAAGTTCTTGATTGCAACACCTTAATTTTGGAGAGTTGTTTCAGTCTTTCTGATGAACTGGTTATTTGCTTCCATGTACTTATCAGTTTTCTCTATGAACTTCGCAAACATCTCATCCAAATGAATTTTCTTCTCTTGTTGAAACTTCCTTTGAAGTCTATCTTGATTTTGGAATTTATTCTGGTTTCTACCCCACGAGAAATTTGGATGATTTCTCTACCCAGGATTTTAAGTTTCAGAGTGTGGATTGTTTTGTTGGCGTTGGCCCCACTGTGTATATCCTACGTGTTCCATTCCTTGTGAAAGGATTAGGCATTCTTCGTAATTTGGTTTTCTTACTTGTGCTGTATTTGCTGAATGTGATATACTCTCTACCCTGTGATATAAAGAACATATTTTAGTAGATAAGGCTGAGTAGGTGTCTACCTCATAGAAACCCGATGATTTCTTATGAACTGCTCGTTCAAGAGACCACATGGCGGAAGTATTAGCCATTCTCTCAAACAATTTCCATGCTCTGTCGACTGTTTTTGTGGTTAACGAGCCATTGGATGAGGAGTCCACTGTACTTCTGAAAGACAGAAGCAACCTTATATAGAAGAATCAGAGGTTCTTTGTCAAAACCACGTTGAGGGCACTTTCGTAGCATGTTCTTAAACCTGTTCCATACCTCATCGAAAGATTCAGATTCATTCTACTTAAATATTGATATATCATGCCTCAACTGTGCTACCTTGGTCGGTGAGAAGAACTTTGTGCAGAATCTGTGAGCGAGCTCATCCAAAGTAGTTATGCTCGCGACAAGAAGTGAATCCAACCATTCCAAAGCTTTATCCCGTAAGGTATGTGGAAATAGCCGCAGCCTGATAACATTGTCTGATATTTCTTGATATCTGAAGTGTTGACACATATCCAAGAATCAGGATATGTGTGTATGTGGATTCTCAGTAGCCATCTAGTAGAATTGATGCCCGTTCTGAAAGAGTTGGATGACATTTGTTTTCAACTGGAAGTTTGGCTGCCTAAATGGTGGATACACAATGCTTGATTGGCTTTGGAAGACAAATGGTTCCAAGAAATCCCCAAGTAGCACATTTTTTTCGTCTTCTCCTTCTGCTTTTGCTGGAGGTGCGTGATTGATTATTGGGTTGAGTTGTTGGTTCGCCATTGATACTTGTTGTTTTTTATCTTTTTGTTGTGCTGCTTCTGCCTTTCTTTGCCTATGATGAAAGGTTCTTTCGATTTTCGGATCAGTTGGAATTGATGAAAGGTTCTTTTGATTACCCCCAATCACATCTAGGTTTAGCCACTTATAATGTATATACAAATGACCAACAAAATCTTACAATACATGGAAAAAAATCAAGATTAAAGAGAATACAAAGCTTATTGATGAGAAGATAAGTAGATGGAGTCTTCAATGTCAAAAGAGTTTCATCTTCCTCTTCCCCCAATCTTCAATATTGCAGATTTTCGCACCTCCAAAATGCTCCAGATTTTCTCCATTTTTAGTTGACTCCCTTTCCCCAAATGTGCCCTAGAAATGGTCCCAAAATGTCCTATTTATATTGTCTTGAAGGTAGGAGGCGGTTCGGGTCGAAAATGGGTCGAAAAATGAGTGAAAAACGCATTTTTCTCGCTACCCGGAGGCATAGGCGCCACGGCACCCAGATCTGGCCCCATGGCGCCCAGAGTTCTGCTGGTTTTTGGATTTTTGGGCTCCAGCTTCGGCGCCATAGCGCTGGGGTTGCTGCATCTTTTATCTGTTTTCTGTTTTTAACCCATTTTTCAAGCCACAATTCACCTTTTCTTCCTCCTCCAAGTGGTAATCATTTTTTCCAATCTTGAGATCATTGCAACTTCAATCTTTTTTGGCTCATTTCACGCTTAAATTCCTTCCTAATCATCGTTCAAACCGGGGTACCACTTAAATGACAAAAGTAACAAAAATAAACAATAATACACAAAAGAAAACTCACAAAGACATAAGTTTAATGGTATAAATAAGTGCAAAACCCGCACTTATCACACCCCCTAATTTAAATCTTTGTTAGTCTTCGAACAAAGCTATAAACATAAACATGCAAACACACAAATAAAAACCAAACAATAATACTATAACAACAAACACTCCATTAGTTAGATAGTTTGCCATTTTCCTTCAATCATCACATCACACACTACTTAACCAATTCATCGCAATACACAAGTTGGTGGTTTCCCGACCCTCAAGATGTCAAGTTTTTCCTTTCTCGCTCGTGGGAAGCACACTCTCCCAAACTTGATATTTTCTCTCTAGCCCAAGGTGCCAAACTCAAGGTTGTTCTCAAATCACTCGATCTTTTCCAGCTCAAGTTTGGTTAGATCGAACCGACAAATTAACCACTTAGTCATGCATTAATTCCCCAAAATTTAGAATGCTCAAACCACACAAAATTTCATCAAACAACAGTCTTTCAACAACAACCCTGGATGCTTATTCCTTTTCTTTTTTCTTTATTTTTCCAATGTAGGTAGTTCACGCTCTAGTCCCTAAGGGTAGCCTTCTTCATTGGTAGATCGTCTCCTACACATTGTGATGCATAGGGCCGGTTTACTCAATACTGACTCACACTCCTTAAGGTAGGCAACTTTTTACTACAGATTTTTTTAGCACAACAACAACCAACATCCAAAGAGGTTCTAAAGCACTCCAATAGATCCATCATAAGAGCAAGGAATTAACACACTTCTAAATGATCTCCTTCACCGATTCAACCACCCCGAACTTATACTTATATAGGTAGTAATTGAGGAATTTTTTTCATCAACATGGTCATTTAAGTTCATATCAACCTCAAGTGCCACCCACAAGTGCATACAATGAATTTCATGACACAAGTGTTCAATAAGGAGTCCAGCATGGAATAAGTGGATGATAAATAACAAATAGCATTCATGTTCACACTTCATAAATCTGTGTAATGCAATAACTCGACACCAACTAGAAAATCTATCAAACTCCACAAACAAGCATAAAAACACAAATATATAACCCGAAAATTTAGTATTGGCAAAAAAATTTAGCGAAATTTTTTAGCACATATCATAAGCACGAGCACACACCACACCCCCAAACTTAAACTGTACATTGTCCTCAATGTAAAAGCATAAAATATAAAGAGCAAAAAGAACAAGTACTCCCCTAAATTTGGTTTTGATGGCGATGGTTGTGCGAATGATTATGGCCCTTTTGCGTTCAGTAATGCTCAAAGCTATGATCCGGCGCTTGAGAATCTGTCACATGGGGAAAACAAAAATAATCAATGTCCAAAAAGATGTGATCACAAAAAATGTCAAAAAAAATAAAAATAATGATGGGTTGCCTCCCATCCAACGGTTCTTTATAGTCTTTAGCTAGACTTTTCCTCTTTCAAGGTTATTCAATCAGATCCTCTAATTGCATTTCCTCCATGTCTTGTGGTATGAATGGTTCAAAATATGGCTTCAAACGATGCCCATTCACCTTAAACTCTTTTTCGGTCTGGGGGCTTTTGATTTCAACTGCGCCACGAGGAAAAACATTAGTAACAACAAAGGAACCAACCCATCTAGAACGTAGTTTACCTGGAAAAAGCTTAAGGTGTGAGTGAAAGAGAAGAACTTTTTGCCCAATGACAAAGTTCTTCCTTGAGATCATTTTATCGTGGTACGCCTTAGTTTTTTCTTGTAAATTCTCGAACTCTCAAAAGCATCGTTCTGGATTTCCTCGACTTCATTGAGTTGAAGTTTTCGTTGATCCCCCGTGCCACCAAGATTCATGTTAACTTGCTTGATTGCCCAAAATTCCTTGTGCTCAAGCTTCACTGGTAGATGGCAAGGCTTTCCATAAACCAACCTAGAAGGGGACATGTCGATCGATGTTTTGTATGCCGTTCTATAAGCCCACAGTGTATCGTTGAGGCGGAGACTCCAATCTTTTCTATTTGGATTCACGATTTTTTCGAGAATGGATTTGATTTCCCTATTTGACACTTCCATTTTCTCACTTGTTTGCGGATGGTAAGGCGTAGATACTTTGTGCTTGATATTGTATTTTTTAAGCAGGGCCCAAAAAGAGCGGTTGCAGAAATGAAGTCCTACATCACTAATAATAGCTCGAGGTGTTCCAAACCTTGCAAAAATGTTAGACTTGACAAAATCTACAACCACTTTAGAATCATTAGTTCGAGTGACCCTTGCTTCCACCCATTTCGATACATAATCGACGGCAAGAATAATGAAAAGATTACCATATGATGAAGGGAAGAGTCCCATAAAATCAATGCCCCAAACATAAAAAATTTCAACAAAAAGTATAGGGGTTTGTGGCATTTGATTTCTGGCACCCAACGTACCAACTCTTTGATACCTATCGCATGTCTTACAAAAAAAGGAAGGCATCCTTAAAAAGGATGGGCCAATAGAACCCGGCCTCAAGCACTGTGAGAGCCGTCCTCTTGGCACCAAAATGCCTACCACATGCATAGGAACGACAAAATGAAAGAATAGAATGAAATTCATTTTCAGGTACGCACCTTCTTATCAATTGTCCAGGCAATGTTTCCACAAATATAGCTCGTCCCACACAAAATGCTTGGCATTTGTCTTAAGCTTTTGCCTTTGAGCATCGGTCAAGTTACTTGGGATCTTCTTGGTGACCAAGTAATTGACGATATCTGCAAACCAAGGATGTGTGTTTGAGACTTGGAGCAATTGTTCATCAAGGAAGCTTTCTTGTAATGGAAGGGTCTCTTTCTCATGAACAAGACGACTGAGATGGTCGGCTACAGAATTTTCACTCTCCTTCTTGTCTTTAATTTCAAGGTCGAACTCTTGCAAGAGGAGTATCCATCGAATGAGCCTCGAATTTGCATCTTTCTTGGTGAGCAAGTACCTAAGAGCTGTATGATCAGAAAGACAGTTACTTTAGTGCCAATAAGATATGAGCGAAATTTTTCTAAGGCAAAAATAACTGCTAAAAGCTCTTTTTCGGTGGTGGAGTAATTGAGTTGGGCGTCATTCAGAGTTCTCAATGTATAGTAGACGACATGTGGTGTCTTCCCATCTCGTTGCCCTAAAACTGCCCCAATACAAAATCACTTGCGTCGCACATCAACTCGAATGGCTTACTCCAATTTGGTGGTTGGATAATAGGTGCCGACGTCAAGAGTTCCTTTAGACTTTCAAATGTCGTCTTACAATCATCACCAAAGTGAAATGGTACCTCTTTTTACAATAGCCTACACAGTGGTCTAGCACACTTTGAGAAGTCCTTGATAAACATTCGATAAAATCCTGCATGACCAAGAAAGGATCGAATCTTCCTTACACTAGTTGGAGGGGTTAAAGAAAGAATTAAATCAATTTTGGATTTATCGACTTCTATCCCCTTAGATGAAATGACATGGCCTAGTACTATTCATTGATCAACCATGAAATGACATTTTTTCCAATTAAGTACTAGGTTGGCATCCATGCATCGCTTAAGTACAATTGTGAGATTTTGCAAGCAATTATCAAAAGTATTACCATAAACACTAAAATCATCCATAAACACTTCAATGATGCTCTCAATGTAATAAAAAAATATAGTTATCATGAATCGTTGAAATGTCGTCAGAGCATTGCAAAGACCAAAATGTATGCGTCGATAGGCGAATGTACCAAATGGACAAGTGAATGTTGTTTTCTCTTGATCCTCCGGAGCAATCACAATTTGGTTATAACCTGAATAACCATCAAGAAAATAATAATGAGAATGACCCGTTAACCTTTCCAACATTTAATCAATAAAGGGTAAGGGGAAGTGGTCTTTTCGGGTTGCACAATTAAGCTTTCTATAGTCAATACAAACCCTCCAACCTGTTTAGACCCGGGTTGGTACAAGTTCATTCTCCTCATTAGCTACCACCGTGATTCTGGACTTTTTTGGAACTACTTGAACCGGGCTTACCCACTTGCTATAGGATATAGGAAAGATTATACCAACATCTAGCAATTTCAAGATTTCTTTCTTTACCACTTCTATCATAGGGGGATTCAAGCGGCGTTGAGGTTCCCATGATGGCTTTGCTCCATCCTCAAGCAATATTTGATGCATGCACATGGACAGGCTTATCCCTTTGATGTAGGCTATTGTCCAACCAATAGCCAATTTATATTCTTTGAGTATCTGGATGAGTTTGTCTTCTTGGAGCATTGTGAGGTTCTTCGCAATGATTATCGGGAAGGTTTCCTTTTCTCCCAAGTATACATACTTTAAATGCTTGGGGAGAGGCTGGAGTTCCAATGCGGGGGCCTGCATCACCAAAGGTAGAATTTTTTCTTCAGAAATCGGAAGAGTGATATAAGAAAGATCATACCTCGATGAGACACTCGGAAGTGTTTCAAGTGATGCCACCATCTCAACAATGTCCTCACACACCTGTAAATTTTTACTCAATTTAGTGAGATCAACAACATCAATACTTTTAATCAAAGTGGTATTCAATGCATCTTCACTTGATAAGGCGGAAATTTTTTCCCCTAAAGGATCTACAATATCAATTGAAAAGCAAGAATGAACATCACTAGGATACCTCATCGCTTCAAAGATATTGAAGCGGATAATCTCACTGTTGAACTCCATTGTTAAAGTACCATCATGTACATCGATCTTTGACCTTGCCATTCTCATGAAAGGCCTTCCCAAGAGCAAAGACGGCGACAAGGATGTAGATTCATCTTGCATGTCAAGGATATAAAAATCCATCGAAAAAATCAATTGATTCACCTGCACCAAAACATATTCTAAAACACCCTTTGGAAACGCATTAGATCTGTCTACAAGTTGAATTATAACACCGATTTCCTTAAGTGTGCCTAGATTTAGTGAAGCATAAATAGAATATGTCATGACATTAATAGATGCTCCTAAATCTAGCATGACTTTTTCAACCCTAGTGTTACCAATTATGCATGAGATGGTAAAACTTCCCGGATCTTTACATTTTGGTGGGAGTTTTCTTTGTAAGACCGTCGAGACATTTTTTCCTACACTTACCACTTGATTGTCTTTTAACTTGCGTTTGTTTGTGTACAAACTTGATAAATGACATCTAGAAGTGGTATGTTTACTTGCACTTTTCGAAAAGTCTCTAAAATTTCTCTCATATTCATCTTTTTTATATTTAGCAAATCTACTAGGAAATGGAGGGACGGGAACATAAGTGGAGATGGGGTCTTTCAAGGTTACCTTGGATCTCGAAGTTGGAGAGACATTTTCCACTTTCTCACTTGCTAGGTCCTCATTTTGCACTGGCTCTTCAACATTATCCTTCATTTTCCTCGGTGCCTCCTCTAGACTTTTTCCACTTCTAAGTGTCACGGCATTGGCATTTTCTCTCGGGTTGATAGCTTGAGAATGAAGCTTTCCCGATCCTTGAGTCTCCATCTTGCTCATTGAACTAACCAATTGGCTCATATGCGTTTCCAAGTTTTTTATTGAGGTTTTAGTCTCTTGTTGGAATTGCATGGATCTTGAGGCTAGAGATTTAACCATGTCTTCTAGAGACATACTAGAACTTGGAGGTGAGGCTTGTTGGCGATGTTGAAATTGTTGTGGTGGTCTTTGTTGAATGAATCTCAAGGGAGGATTGAATTGAGCTTGCGGAGCTATGAAGTGATTTCCTTCATAACTAAGACTGGGATGATCTCTCAACCCGGGATTATATGTGGTGGAATAGGGATCATATATTTGCCTTTGTTGCATTGGGAATCCCCCAATGACATTTGCTTGTTCCGCGGTCCCTTCTTGTAGAGTCGGGCATGTATCGGTGTGGTGACCCGCAATAGAACAAATCCCGCACACATTAGCTTGTTGAATTGACCCGCATGCCATTTGTTGCACAAGGGATGTAAGATCGGACACTTGCCTTTCAAGTTGAGAAGTTACACCCACTTCATTCACTTGTTTAACCGGCACATCTACTCTACTCCCAAATTGTTGAGAGTTAGCGGCCATGTTGGCTATCAACTCTCTAGCAACCGCCGGCGTTTTATCCATTAAAGCTCCACCACTCGCCGCATCTATCGTACTTCTTTGCATCGGGAGCAATCCTTCCTAGAAAATTACAAGAGAAGTTGCTCACTTATTTGGTGGTTCCGGCAACTTGCACAAAGTCTTTTAAATCTCTCCCAAAATTCATAGAGATTCTCTCCTTGTGATTGTCGGATGCTACATATCTCCTTTCTAATGTTTGTAGCCTTTGAAGGCGGAAAATACCTCTCTAAGAAGAGATTTTGCATCTCATTCCATGTGGTGATGAGTCCGAAAGATAGATAATAGAGCCATTCCTTAGCGGTGTCCGCAAGAGAGAAATGGAATGCTCGCAATTTCACTTACTCTTCCCATACCCCCATTGGTTTCATGCTTGAGCAAACACATGAAATTCTTTTAGGTGCTTGTTGGGATCTTCGCCGGCAAATTCATGGAAGGTGGGGAGAAGATGGATCATCCCGGATTTAAGCTCAAACCTCCCTTCTATTGGAGGATATTTGATGCATAAAGGTTGTTGAACTACCGTTGGAGCGGCAAGTTCCTTTAATGTCCGGTTTGCATCCGCTATCTCGGGTTCGATTCGTTTGGATTCACTTGAAGAATCAATACCCAAATTCCTTAGAAGTTCTGTTGGAGAGTCCTCTTCTCCACTTTCCGATGTGTCGACCTCTTTTCTTGATCTTAGATTGTAGTGTGATGTTTGCTTTTTGCTCCTTCACAACCTAAGAGATCAAGGAAAGCAAAAAATAAGATAAAAGCAACAAAAAGAAAAATAAATGCAATTAACTAATTGATAAACAATCACCGGCAACGACGCCAAAATTTGATCGCCACCTAAGGGCGTCAAAATTTAATTCCTTATTTCGCTAAAAATGTCGTTCAAATAGTACAATGATAAGTAAGGGTCATTTCTCGCAGAGGATTGGTTCAATTAAATTAATCGCACAAAAGAAGGCAAAAAGGGAAAAGCACTTAAATGGAGGGGGATTTTGATTCATTTAACTAAAGAGGCGATAATCTTAAAAAAATGAAAGATCCAATACTTGAAATTAAATTAAATTAGACAATGGAGGCGAATAATCAACTAAAGAGAGTGTGTGATCGGGTGATAATTCTTTACCGCGTGAATGATTTTCCAATCTAATTTTACAAAAAAATTTGTTTAAATGATTAACAATAATTTGAGAATAATCACAAACTCGACTACCTCAAACTCTCCTTAAATTTTAGTTGAATAAAATAAGCTCTTTACCCAACCCTAATCATCAAACAACATATGATAAGATCGCTAGATTAAATTTAACGAAAGCATTCACACAAGAGAATCGAATTGAATTAAGCACAAACACGCAAGCTCGGTTTGCTAACTTAAGTGATAATCCACCTACATTCAATTGAAAATTCCTCATAATCCATCAAAATGTAGTTGCTACTAGGTTTTGGTCAAATTAGTGATTACGTACTAAAATCCCAAAATAGCATATATCGAAACTACCCAATCATCTAGTAGCGCTCCTAAATAATCGAGATGAACAATATAAACAATAAACACAATGAATTAATCACATTAATCAAAAGAACTATATAGCACAAAACAAATGGAAACCCATTTCTCGGGTCAAAAATTACCCCCAATCACATCTAGGTTTAGCCACTCATAATATATATACAAATGACCAACAAAATCTTACAATACATGGAAGAAATCAAGATTAAAGAGAATAGAAAGCTTATTGATGAGAAGATAAATAGATGAAGTCTTCAATGTCAAAAGAGCTTCCTCTTCCCCCAATCTTCCATATTGCAGATTTTCACACCTCCAAAATGCTCCAGATTTTCTCCCATTCTAGAAATGGTCCCAAAATGTCCTATTTATATTGTCTTGAAGGTAGGAGGCGGCTCGGGTCGAAAATGGGCCGAAAAATGAGTGTAAAACGCGTTTTTCTCGCTACCTGTAAGGCATGGGCGCCACGACACCCAGAGTTCTGCTGGTTTTTGGATTTTTGGGCGCTATGGCGCCAAAGCTGCTGTATCTTTTATCTGTTTTCTTTTTTCACCCCTTTTTCAAGCCACAATTCATCATTTCTTCCTCATCCAAGTGATAGTCATTTTTTCCAATCTTGAGATCATTGCAACTTCAATCTTTTTGGCTCATTTCATGCTTAAATTCCTTCCTAATCATCGCTCAAACCAGGGTGCCACCTAAATGACAAAAATAAGCAATATTACACAAAAGAAAACTCACAAAGACACAAATTTAATGGTATAAATAAGTGCAAAACCCGCACTTATCAGGAAGCATGGTTTAGTACGCGAATATAAAATTGTAAAAAGAAAAAGAAGACCAATGAGTATTTCTGGAAACTATTTGTGTGTTACAAAGAGGGTATCACGAACGAGACCTACCAGATGAGCCATAAAGATGCTGTACCACCGGTTGGGGAAAAAAACCGTGGACATGTACGATATGGGTGCAATGCTAGACTATCGGTGGTGAAGCAACAAATAGAGCTGAAGTGGATTGTCAGGAAATTTGTAGAGCAACATAACCATTCCCTTACATCTCCTAGTAGGGTAGACTTGTTAAGATCACACCAGGATGTCTCGAAAACAAAAAAGGCTCTTGTCCAACAATTTTCAGAAGCCAATAATTGAACTTGTCAACAAGTTCGACTTATGGAGATAGACACGGGAGGTCCATCCTCTCTTGGGTGTATGGAGAAGGATATCAGGAACTATGAAAGAGATATACGACTGGAGTTGCTGGGCCATGATGCCAAAAATCTAATTGAGTATTTTGCCTTCGAGAAAGAGAAGAACCCCGAACTTTGTCTTTGATTATGAGACTGATGACAATAATAAGCTTGTGTGATGTTTTTGGGCTGACTGTGAGTCAAGAAGGTAATATGCCTACTTTGGCGATGTCATGGTGTTTGACACAACCTGCAACACAAATAGGTACTCAATAGTGTTTGGTCCATTTGTCGAAGTTAACCACCATGGCTAGACCATTAAATTTGGTTGTGGTTTATTGAGCAATGAGACGACAGAATCATTTGTTTGGTCATTTACTAAGTTCATTGAAGCAATGTCAAACCACACGGCCCCATGGGTGATCATCACAGACTAGGATGACACAATTACAAGAGCTATCTCATGGTATTGCCGTCTACGTTGCATCGTTTTTGTCTGTGGCACATTTTGAACAAATTTTCTAAAAAAATGATAATGACAAGTATCACGGCTAGTGGTATCATTAAACAATCTGAGACGTCGGCGGAGTTTGAACAACGATGGACCGAGGTGATGGAAACCACAAAGTTAGGTAACAATGAATAGTTGAGTAGTAGTGTGAGATACATAGTCGATGGGTACTCGTATACGTCAAACACGTGTTTGCTGCAGGCATGGTCAGTAGTAGCCAGAGGTCAAAGAGCGGTCACTCATTCTTGAAGAAATATGTGGACAAAAAAAACCCTTTGATGGATTTCGTTGCCCGATTTAACAGGGCATTAGTTGATCAGAGGTACACGGAGTTAACTGCTAACCATATCGACATAAGTCAAAAGCCAAGGGTGAAATCAACCTTTATGATAGAGAATCAAATGGTACAGGTATACACAAAAAGGATATTTTTGTTGTTTCAAAAGAAAATAGAATAGAGTAATTTCTGCATGTGCTCGAAGAGATCAAGTTTTGAGAAGCTAAAGTATATGCAATTCAGCGTCTTGAGCCAAATAGAACATTTGATTGACATTGTTAGGTTACTTATTTTCCACCCACTGACTATATCTCATGTATTTGTCAAATGTTCGAGTTTGAGGGTTATCCATGCCGACACATGATTTGCTACATGAAAAAAAAAAGTGATGTTCTTGCCGGAGAAATATATTGTCCGTAGGTGTCCAAAAAAATGCTAAGCAAGCCAGAGTGTTCGATCCAACTACTGGTTCATATGTTGATGATAGTTCTAAACAATTGTTAATGTCCCGACATGGGATATTGTGTAACAACCCTTTTTTTTAGTCAAAAGTCAAGAGTTGAATTGTCAAAGTTTTAGTCAAATTCGGACTTAAATGAAGTAAATCATTTGATTGAGACTTATTTTATAATTAAAAATATTTGAAGGTCCAAGATGGAATAAATTATTTTATTGGGATTTATTTTGCAATTGACAAAATATAAGGATCTAAAATGGATACAATTTTAAGTTAGGAGTTCACTTTTCAAGTATTAAGATATAAAGATTTGATATGGTTTCAATTGAAGGTTGGAGAACTTAAAATTCAAATATGGTTTAGTGGATTACACTTGGCAACATATTAATCCATTTTCATTTGTTACCAATTGAATTATACATATATACGCAGAGAAGAAAAGCAGAAATCGGCAGAGAAGAAATAAACTGAGAAAAGAGAAGAAAAAGAAGAAAGAGAAAAAGAAAGGAGAAAAAAAAGGAAGAAAGCCACCAACGAGATTGGAATTTGGGTTCTCAATTTCTTTTTCTATTTTGAGATAAATTCGAAAATACATTTTGGTTGAGTTTTGTGGTAAAAGTTTAGGATTTTTAATTTATAGCTTATTCTTGAAAATTATGATAAGGAAGCTAATTATTTGAGCATTTTTGAGCCATTTATTCTTGTGGATGGGAAGAAATGATATTTGGATATTAGGATTTTGATATATGTGGCTTAATTCGAAAAATTGGCGTTCTTGTTATATTTCTTGTGATTGCTATATGATATTAAGTTATATTGATTGAAAATAACTTATCTTGTTCTTGATTTCTTAGTTTGGATGAATATTGAGATTATAAGAAAGGAGTTTTTGATAAGATTTATGTATTTAGTTAAAAGAAATTTGAAATGACGAATGTGGATGATTATTGACATTGAAATCTTGTTGAATCTTGCCGAGGCAGCTAAGAAATGTTGGTATTAATTAGTTAGGGAAGTAGAGTGATTCGAAAATTAGGTGTTCGTATATTTAAGTTGGCCAAATGAGATGGAAATATTAAGTCTCAGTTTATTGCTTATTTCATTTTGATGTTAAGTATGAGTTATTATTGAGAAATCCCATGTAACTTAATATGGATGGAATTGAAGTGGCTTGTGTGCGACCATTTTAGGAGGGGATTTGGATGTGAGAACAACATACCAGCCCCGTTAGTCCAGCTTATATCTGTGAGTGGAAGACTTATTTTTTCAGAATTGAGTATTTACTAAATTTATATTATGCCAGAAAGTTAATTATTTCATATTATTGGTTCAATAGCAGGATTTTCAAGTTAAAACAAATTTTACAATTATTTCTTTTTAAAGTTAAATTCAGTTCAGCTAAATCATTTCTTTAGCATGTTATATTCATATTACATGTTCAAGCAAAACTAAAGTCATCTTTAAAACCACCAGAAAGTATCCAGGTGATTTACCCACTCTGCACTGGTGTGAATGTGTTTCCATAGTGTATGATAGTTATGGTGATTTATCCGCTCTGCACTGGCGTGAATGTGTTTCCAGAGTGTATGACAGTTATGTAGTGGTGGCAAAAAAGCTCGCGGGCTTGGGACGCGAAATGCTCTAGTTGGGCTCGGCTCGGGGCTCTGGTTGAGCCCCTTTTAGGGCAACGGGCCGAGCCCGAGCCCGAGCCCGAGCCCGAGCCGGCCTGCAAGCTCAAAAAAATAAAAAAATATTGGTAGGAAAAGGAAAAAATGTGCCGACCCGGCCCGGCCCAGCTCGGAAGAGCTAGCAAAAGCTTGGCTCGGCTCGCAAAAAAACCCGCACACCGAGCCCGAGCCTGAAATTTCAACTCGCGAGCTGGCCCAACTCGGCTCGTTGACCCCCTAGAGTTATGATGATTTACTCGTTCCACACTATTATAAATGTGTTTCCATAGTGTATGACAGATTATAACTCTGTGTACGTATGACATAATTTAAGAATTACAGAATTTCAAAATTGAATAGCTTTGCCACGTATTCCGGTGCTAACCGATACATGAGTAAGGTTATTTCGGGGTACCTTTTTGGTGTGATTTTTTAGTGTTATACATCTTATCATAGAATAGAATACATAATTTAGTTTATTTAGTTTACAACTTATTAGATTTCAGATTACAGAATTTAGTTTATGCAGTTTATAGAATAAAGGTTTGTATGATTCCGTTATGTTTAGTTTTAAAAGTAATATCAGCTTTTAGAATGTTTTTTAAATTTGTAATAGCATAAGTGTTTTCAGAAAGTTCTCATAAATGAAAAAAGAATAGTTATTTGCAAAATTATCCACTCACTGAGTCACAAACTCACATTTTTCCACTCATTTTCTTAACAAATAGTAGTTGAGTTGAGTAGATTTGGAGCCTGTTGACCCACCCAGTTGAGGCACACATTGTTGTTAGGTGTATGAATCATTTTGTCAATTTATAAAATACGTGCTTCTTTGGGGTTCGTGCATTTTGTCAGAAAAGTTATTTTGTGTATCTTTATCATGACCCACTGCATCTTTTGTTTATAGTGTACATTTCGAGTCTTCTGATTTGTATAGAAGTGTAAATATCATTTCATGCACTGTATTTTTGAATAATTTGTGTTTTAAGGGGGTTGTTTTACCCTATTTTAAATCATAGGTACAAGTTTGAGAAAATTGATTTTTATTTAGGTGGTTTTAGTCTATTTTTCAAAAAAAGTTCTGTCAAATTTTTTAAAAATATGTCATAGCCAATGCAGGTCAAAATTGTCTTGGTGGACCATCGGCACATGACATGTGTCGGGTCCATTAGGGTGATTTGGGATGGGTCGTGTCATATTGTCTCATGCAATTTCAGATGTAGTTGACGATGTAGTTTTGACAGATCTTTGGAGCAATTTTATGTTGAATGAGTTCCAAAGTTTGTGCATACGGCTCAAAGAGATTGACAATAGTGGGGATGTCGGCATGAGCAGAAACAGAAGCCAAAGTCGAGAAGAGATCCAAGCTATTTGTGATCTTAATCCTGTTAGAGCAAAAGGGAGTGGGAAGCGACTAAAGGGTGGAAAGGAGAAAGCACTTTCCTAATTCAATAATAGACAATGCGGTGTGCATGTCACATGAGTGGTCACGACAGAAGAACTTGTCCTATGGTGCAAAATAGGTTAGTCAGTGTTAAGTGTTTCTTTACTCTTTGTTTTCATTAAAGTTTGGCACATTTGTCTTATGTCAGATAATAATTTTATTTATGAGATTGGACAATACATATCAACCACAATACTCGCAGGATTCGCAAGTCCCACCGTACGAATACCATGCATTGGACCCAAAGTACTCATATCATGCGTCGGACTCACAACATTCATACCATCGCCAGAGGACGGCTATACGATTATAGGCAGTAGCAACTTTGAAGCGGCCCTGGGTTTTTTCCACAATCACTATCAGTTCCCGTAGATGTAGTTTTATTGTGTTGTGTACAGTTTAACATGTTTGTTTATTGGTTTGTTTAACTGTAATGTCCTTGTATTATCGTACCTTACTATGCTTGAACGTGGTTCCAAACTGGATTGTCCAACAAATAATTTTTTGTTTGCCAATTCAAACAATGGATGCAAAATTCAACATAATTCGAGCAAGTTAAATATCAAAATAATAACAATAAATATTAAGATATTGCACAAAAATTTGTCAAAACAAACATGTAAAAAATTAATTTTTTTTGTTCAAACAAAAAATATTGAACAAAAAAACCAATACACTACAAGAAAAAAACAATGAAAGCATATATATATATATATATATATATGTATATATATATATATATATATTATTTTGTTGCACGAATAAAAAAATCTGTACACGAAAAAAATATATAAACTAACCTGGCAAAAATGGTTGTGGATAAAGTAGAAGAACTACAAATAAAAGAGTGCTGAGACATTACAAATAAAATGTGGACTTGGGTTGGTTGAAAGGAGTACAATTTTGTGCAGAAAAGTAAATGGGATGGGGAGGGGAGGGGAGGGGTGGGCGGGTTGAAAAAAGGAAAAGACCAAAAGCTGCAAATGGACCAAAAGTGGGGAAATAAAATGAATAAAAAAATTGAATTCCGAATTGGCTTTTTTTCCCCATTCGGGGAAGAGAGCGCGCATGTAGTCCTGAGATGATGTAGAATTACTTTTTCCTTTCTACCTTCCTCAAACTTTATCTTGTGTCATCTCATTCTGCTTGTAATAAGTGCGTCTCTTTTTACTAAGAAACTTCTTTTTTCATGTTATTTTTTGATGTCAATTTGCAGAAATGTTGTAAGTTTTTGCTAATCTTTTTGTACCATACATACTCGTTGTCTTATTAAAAATGCTCAACTTTGTTGAGTTATGAAATTAGAAATTGATTTGTGAAAGAGATTATCTATCTGAAGGAACAAAACTCGTTGAGAATAGTTTTACCAATCATTTTTTTTTTTAAATAGGGCAACAAAATAAGCCTATCAAACCGCTTTGTTTTTACTTTGAAAAACAAATTACTTTAAAACGACGAACAAGGGGTGAAACCTGACATGTCTTAACAATTAAGACTTTAGTGAGCGAAATATAAAGATATAATTCCTTTTTTGTTCTTTGAACAGAAAGATGCAATATTTATACCAAGAAATTATCTAAATAAGGCAAGCAATAGACTTAACACAATAAAATAGGTAAAGTTTGCATACCATTGGAAACTCAAAATGAAACTTAAAAAGTTAAAGGTTTGGTATATTACAAAAATGAGGTTTTCCCTAAGTTATAGTTCTAATTTAAGATTACAAAAGATTGAGGAGTGATATTAAGTTCATTTTTATCTTGTGACTACGACAAAGGCATTAATTTGTACAATTTGTCTTTGATTTAACCTAATGGATGTCATCCGTATGCTGTCCATGACAATAATTAATTTGCACTTGAACGTGCAACCCATATGTGTGTTGACAATTGAAATCTTCAACTGCATATGAAAATATAAAAGTATTTTTGTTGTTTTATCAACTGTTATATAATATTTCTAGTTAACTTGATTGAATTCATTATTTCATTCAATCTTACATGGTTACAGTTGCATATAGTTATTAGCTTTACATTTTATGGCTGAATTGGTCCTTCAATTTCTTTCCTTTTTTTATTTTTTTTCCCTTCCTAGCTGGTCAATCTGTGGTTAATTCATCTAGTTTCTGAATGGACCCACAATCCTGACTGAATTTTTATCTGACTTTTAGAGAGATGATTTTTCCTACATCCATATGAGCATACAGTCTAATTGTTTCATCCAAAATGACTTTCAAAACTTTGATAATTATAAGTGCATCAAACATTCGAATCCAAATAATTAACCGAGATAAGAATATCTTTGTTATAAACAAATGAAGAGTGGATTCAACATGTTTTTACTAATTGCTGAGAAGAGTGGATTCAACATGCAAGTGTTGAGAAAAATAATGGATCACACAAGAGCACAAGATTTATGTGGAAGAAGAGGATAATTTCATATTCCAAGAAACTAAATTTGTGTTTACAGGATTTGATACTCTTATTCTAAATATAAACAACTCTCTCAAGTTACTATTATATACAACAATGATCTAATTGTTATGTTGAGCCTATGAAGAGCTTATACTTTGTGCAGTATATATAGAAGCCAAATCTTGAAGTAATAGATGAAGCAAAACACAATAACGCAGTAGAAATCAACTAGGAGACCTCCTTTCCGATACAGGTGACATCGTGACACCATCCATCAGGCGTCGATGTTGCTGTTTCCTTTTGCGGCTTTCAGCATTGTGACATCTTGGCTCCATTATTGTGTTTCTAAAGCACTTCGTCATTAATTCCAAAGCCCTTATCCCAGTCGAACTCTCAATCCATAATGAAATTTGATACCTTATCTATCCAGACTTCCAAACCAAAATTATCTAATCTTCCTTCATGAATCAAACTTCCAAATCACATGAAATTTGAGTCACAATCTAACAAACTCCACCTTAACACAAATTTCATAGCAATGAATTAAGTCTTCACTCTTCAAGTCATTCCCCAACTCTTTCACAATGTCCTTGTTGGGCATACTCAGCAATTGTGAACTAAATCTAGGCCTTGCTTACCAGCGGAACTACCTTATACACCAACCTTACTTGATTTATCCCGTTCACTTCCAGCTCCAACTGAGTCACCAAAACTGCTTGAATCACCACAAGCACTTCCAACTCCACCTGAGTTGTCAAATTTGCTTGAATCACCAAGAGCAACTCAATTACAACCAACTTTACTTGAGTTACTGCTTATAAAACCATAAGTTGCAACTGCCTGCACAATGATCGAGACTTTCTACGCCTCTTTAACACAACCTTGTCACCATTGTTAACTTTTAGAACTCTATCTCTACCGGTATACTTGTATCCTTTTGAATCAAAAGTACTCAAGGAGATAATATTTCTGTTTAAACTTGGAACATCTCTCACTGAATTAAGTTTTTTGATTGTCCCATCAAATATCTTAATTCTGACCTTACCAATACTAGCTATTTCACAAGGCTCGTTATTTTCCATCATCACGGAACCCCTTGTAACTATTTCATATGAAGAAAACCAATCCCGTTTAGAACACATTTGAAAAGTGCAAATTGTGTCAAGAATCTAATCCTCGTCAGTTTTGGAATTACCGTTAGTAATCGCCAAAAGATCTCCTCACTGCATTCTTCTTCTGCAAGACTGGCATCACCAAAAAAATTTGGTTGTCTATTATGATCTTTAGTAGCAAACTTATTCCTGTTCGATCACTCATAGCAATCCTTCTTCATGTGTCCCTTATTGCTGCAATACCAACTAACTTTATCACTGTTGCTATCCTTGACTTTGCCCTTCCATGACCACTTGTCTTCATCTTAAGAATAACAACCTCAGATTTGACGACCTGATGCTTCATCTTCTCCTTAGAATAAAGTGCATCGTATACCTCGTTAATAGTAAGAGTATCTTGACTATAGAAAATAGTATTTCTAAAAGTTATATATGAAGTCAGCAATGAACACAACAATATAAACGCTAAATCCCGTCATTGTACTTGACCCTATGGTCTCCAAATCAGTGATGATTTCTTTGAGCACTGATAAATGATCTTCCAAAGATTCACCCCTATCAAGCGATGAAAATATAAGCACTGTTTCAAGTGTAACTTATTCGTCAAGCCCTTTTTCATATAAAGTTGCTCTAATTGCAACCACAATTAGCGGCTCTTTTCTCCTTCACCACATCCTGAAGAATTTGATTAGAAAAATAAAAATGTATTTGTGATAAGGCTTTTCGATCTTTGCATTGCTTCTTCTCCATAGATATTGTTATGAGCATTCTATCAATCTCCTACAAAGCATCATCCAAGTCCAATTGAGCAAGAACTGCTCGTATCTTGATTTTCCACAAAGAATATCTATTGTTGTGATTCAAAGATGAAATATCAAATTTCATAGTTGTCATCCTTAAAATAGCCAAAAAACTTTGGCTCTGAAACCAATTGTTGAGAATCAGGTCAAATAATAAAGACAAGAAAATAAGAGCAATATGAAAAATAATGGATTACACAAGATTTATGTGAAAGAAGAAAAGAATTTCATATATCTAGAAACTAAATCTAAACATTTCTCTCAAGTTTCTAATATATAAAACAATGATCTAGTTGTTATGTTGAGCCAAATTTTGAAGTTATAGATGAAGTAGAGCACAAAACGCGGTAAAAATCAACTAGGAGACCTTCTTTCCTGTCCAAGTTGTGCCAAAGAGCCACCCACCAGGTGCCCTGATGCTGGGACTGGTGCTTGAGCACCGGCTTTACTGGTTGCTCTTGTGGCTTTTGACACCGCGATGCCCAGCTCAATCTTTATGTTTCCAAAACACTTCTTGTGGCAAGACTACGAACTTGGATTCTGGGAAGGACCTGATTTCATTTTTGCCAAAATAAGAAATTAATCTTTCATGAATTGAATTCCTTTTATTAGAAAAAATTCCCATTGAATTCCTTTTACTAGACCCAATAAAGGTATAATGGATTCCCAGACAAAATTTACATTCTGCTTCCAATTTGATGACTTGGGAAGTTTTTTATGTGTTGCGTGAATCAGTGAAGTCTTTGACTAGAAGGATTGATGATGATGAATATATTGAAATCTAAGTTGAAGCTAGGACTCAAATTTCTTGTTTGTTCTTGTGTATAATTTTTTCAGACTTGACCAATTACCAAAAACAGGGTTAAACATTGATAGGAATGATTACTTGTAGGACTCAAAGCATAACGCCTCAACATAATTTATCGCTTAGGGCCTCCATATTCTCAAAGCCGGCCTTAGATACCCTGTACAGGATCAATAGATGTAGTTGTCCCATCACCAGCTAAGCAGTGACAGAGCCAGTACCTGGTGAGGGAATGGGGGCCCGTGCTGGCTCCGTCGGAGTCACCATTGCTGTCGAAGGTCACGAAGGGAGAAACAACCGAAAATTTTTTTGAAAAAAAGCACTAAGGTTGAAGATGATAGGTTCATTGGCCTTTTTTTTTGTTTTTAATTGGAGAACAATACATAAATAAGGTTTTTAGTATGGTGAATTCAATAATAAGGTAAAATGTTTCAATATTCAAAAATCAGGTTTCTATTAAACTTTATTTATGATTTAATTAATTAATTAATTAAATATATAAAAGTCACAAATTTGTACAATTTTGATCACAAATGTATTTATTGGTCACATAATATCAAATTAATTAATTACAAATTATTACGAGGTCACAAATCAAAATTTTTATTGGTCACAAATTATTTTCGAAGTTACGGATTGAAATTTTAATAGGTCTCAATTTATTTCCGAAGTCACAGATCAAAATTTTAATAGGTCACAAATTGTTTCCGAGGTCACAAATCAAAATTTTAATAGGTCACAGATTAATTTCTTAGGTCACAATTAATTTCGATCACAATTCACGAACATATAAGTCGCACTATTGTGATCGCCACTTCGCTCCCTGCCTCCACCAGCGGCACCACCATCGTCGCCGTCCAATAGCTTAACAGTAAGGTCACAATTCACTAACATATAACTGATAAGTCATACTATTGTGATCACCACCAAATCATACGTGACCACGACTTCACCGCTGCCTCCACCAGCGGCACCACCACAACCGCCAACAAACATCACTATCAAACCACCACAACAACGTCGTCGCCACCATAAACCTCAACACCTCATCACCGCACCGTTGTCACATACACCAGACCTGACAGAGCCACCACACCGCACCCAACATCACCGCCACAACCCAGCCACACCATCGATCGGCCACCACCAACACCTCACAAAAAAATCCAAAGCCCGCCATCAATCTGAAAATTACAAAAACCCCGCATCTACGCATCGCCATTGCCAGATCTAAAAATCACAAAAACACCACCGCACATCGCCACCGTCTCCACCGAACCAACAAAAACCCCAATCCCGCAACTACACATCATCACGAACTCAAACCAAAAACCACAGCAATGATCGCGAACTCAAACCAAAAACGTCACCAGCCACCGCCACACACACCATCGCCGTCACCAAAAACAGAGATAAATCGAGTGGAGAGACAGAAAAGGGATGAGAGACGAGAGGTAGAGAGAGTACCTTCGAGTGGAGAGAGAGACGAGATCGCTGCCTATAGCCACCGCCTTCTCCGACATCGTCAGTATAGGTATGGTGGGGCGGCGACGTGGAGATGACGGTGGGAGAGAGAGAGCGAGATATAGAGACGTCAGTATAGGTAATGGTAGGGCAAGGAATGATTTCAAATTAGGTTAATTACATTTTATATGATTAATTAAAATTTAAAATATTATTATTTAATATTAAAATATTTTATAATATTATTATTAAAACCTGATTTTTGTACCTTCCTAGGTATAATTTCCTCTTTTAATTGTGATTTGTGGACTTTTTTTGTCATTATTTATTGGCCTCCAGTATTTAAAAAAACAAAATTGGCCAACCAAATGCCCAATCCCAATCTTATACCCATTCCCAAATTTTAATTGCAAACAAAACGCAAACACGCACCCGGCAATTGTGCAAATTGGCCAACCAAAATGCCCAATCCCAATCTTATACCCATTCCCAAATTTTAATTGCAAACAAAACGCAAACACGCACCCGGCAATTGTGCAAATTGAATCTCAATCCCTACATTAGTCGAAACAGTGGTCCCACCGTCCCAGCCCCTGCCCTGCTGCCGGTCGCCGACGACGCTTACCCTCTCCTCCTCCAGTTTCCGTCACTCGCTTCGCTGTTGTGAGTCTGCTCGACTGCTCCTATATTTTCTTTTCTTCTTTCGTTTTTGTTCTCTCAAAATTAACTTAATTTTTTGATTTGTCACTTATGATTAATGTTTATGAGTTATGGATATGTTTGTGAGCCTGTAGTGTTAACTCTTGACTGTGAGGATTTTGATTTTTGTGAATTTGAGAATTGGGGATTTTGTGAATTTCAGAATATTGGGAATTTTTTGAATTTGAGAATATAAGAGAATATTGGGGATTTTCATTTCTTCTTAACAGACTGTTGAGAAATTTCTAGTACGTGGTAAAAGATCATGGTATTTGTTAGGTGTTTAAGCGTGCTATGATGGATTGTAGTAGTGAATAGTGCTGTTTTGCTATCATGTGATTTTGGGAATTGCAGAGAATGCAAGATGTATCACAAGAGATCAAAAGGGTGAGGGCACAGATGGAATAAAATGAGCAGTTGTCTATACTTATGAAGCGGGGTCAAAATTTGAAAGACAGTTATGTTGATGACAATATCAAGCTTAGGATAGTTAAGGGCAGTAATATGACTTTCATTTTGTCAAATGTTATTTCTAAATACCTTGTTAGGTGTCTCGCCTGCGCATCTGGTTTTCTCTGTTTTTTTTTACTTTTTCTTTTCCTTTTCTTCTCTTCGCAACTTAGAAATTACCTGAAGGTCTGGAGTTTCTAGTTTTGCTAATGGAAAGACTGTTAAGTGTGAGGTTTTCTTAAATACGACGTCCATTATGGTCCACCTATATATTGCAAGTTGTGTGTTTTACGAGAGTATTATACTAGTTACCATCTAAATTTTTGGATTCAGTTCATTTTAGGTGGCAAGTGAAACCTTTGGGTTTCCTTTATATTCAATATTCCAAAAAGGAAGTTTGGATAATTTGTGTTGTATATGATTTTTTATGTTTTAGTGCATTTAGATATAGATTGAAGAATTTTTAATATTATTTAATTAAATATTAATAAACGATCTTGTTATTACGGACTATCCACGGTCAATGGTCAACGACCGCCCTAGCTGAGCTGCAATCCTGGATTCGCCAATGCAGCCAAGTCATTGGTCTTTGAAGCAGCTTGCCTCACCAACACCAATAAACCAAACTGAAGTATCCCACCACCATCCTTTACATTATCACCTACTTCTCTCCCTTGATCAAGACAAAATGGGTCAGCAGCAACAGCAGCCGTAAAGTTTGTTTCCAGTTTCTGCAGTTTGTTCAGAAAAAAATACAGCAGTCAATACATCTGTGTTTCTGGTTTAAAAAAAAAAAAAAGAAAAAAAGAAAAAGAAAAAGGGTTCCAGACTCTGTTGAATAGACGAGTGCTGTTGCTCACTTGGCTGTTCTTCAATTACAGCTCATTACCCATCTTATATCAAAACCATACCCAACCTAAACAGGCCCCATGCGTAAAACTAAATACCACCCAATCAGGATCGGCCCTGAAAATTCTGAGACCCTAGACGAAAAATTATAATGAGGCCCCTACATATAATTTTTTTTATAAGCCTATTTGCATCAAACTTGGTCTAAACAAACAGTTTTCCATGATGAAGAACATTATACTTATGGTACTCACTCACCATTTGATTCGTTCGAGACTGGAAATCAAATTTCGTGTTGAAGAAGGAAAATCATATTTAACCATTAAATTAAAAATATTTTATGATATACTATATATCATATATACTGCATATAATATAAAACAACACCAAAAATATCTTATTGTAACTAATTAATCATTTTGAAATTCCTTAAACAGCCCGTTAATATAGTCTTGAAATGTTCAATAAGTCAAGCTAATTTATGCTATTTTGCTTTTATTAAAAATTATTCATTTTCCTAAAAAACTAAATTTACTTTCAGAAAAAAAAAAGTGTGGGTAGGAAAACTGAATTTGAGGCTTTTCAAAAAAATTATTATAGGCTTGCCATAAAAATTTGAGGCCCTCCTATGACTTGAGGCCCAAGGCCATTGCCTTAGTGGCCTTGGGCCAGAACCGGGCCTGCACCCAATCCAGCCCAACTACAAGACCATAAATCCCGCCTATTACAATAGCACCAACCTAGCCACAAAATCCAAGCCCTTATCCAATACGCCTCTCGCCCGCCGACCACCAGTACTTGTATCCTCATCCGTCACCTCCTCAAAATTCCACCACCACCTCTACATCACCGACCGTCACCGGTCGCCACGCTCCAACTAGATCACCCAACAGTCATGTTGCCGCCCCACGTCAGTCCCTCACCGACTTTTTTCCTCCAACTGCAGCATATACGATCCAGCTACATCTATCGACCAAGTTTCCACTGCACACTGCTCCTCTCAGCCGCTGCCAAGCACCACCTCTGTCAACGTCCACATTTGTCGTCGCTGCTATATGCATCTGATTGTTGTTTTGGTCCTTTGAGTTTTGTAGTTCCCTTCTCTATTTGTTTACTAGTTATTGGGTTATTTGCCTACAGAGTAGCGGAAGTCATTTTGTCATTTTAATTGTGTGGAGAAATTTTTCTGTTTAATGGGACTCGAGATATAGTTTTAATTGCAATAAAATAGCAGTATAGGAAATGCTGCGGAGATACCAGCGGAAAAGAAAAGAAAATATTAACAAATAGTATTTGATGAAATGCCTGAGTGAAGGTCAACAGTGATAGTAGTTGATAGTAGTGTAGCATTTTTTTATTATTATTGAACATGCTCAACAATGATAAATTCTTGTTGACATTGCAGCTGTTGTTGAATAGTGTTGTGAATGTGATTGTAGATAATTGCAAGACGTGTGGATGGAGAGTGAAGAGGATCCAGTGAAGAAGGAACGTGTGGTGGAAGCACGAGCTAGAAACATAAGTCACAATGTGAGGTGTACAGAGTGTGGCAGTCAGTCCATTGAAGAATCCCAAGCTGACATTGCCATTCTCCTTCGTAAGGTACATCTACTAATAGTTCTTGTGCACATTAAACTTCTTCTCATTACTATTAAGAAATTCTTGTTACATTGAGAAATGGTACTATATTTTTGTATTGAGCACTCTCATTTGATGTGCTGTTGTAGAATGCAACTGTAGAACTAAAATGCCCACATGAAGGTGAACATTACCTGGACGGAATACATTTAGATGTTCGCACTTGTAACGACGTCTAATATGACACCTGGTTAATCTTTAATAAGAGTTGGGCTAGATGGATGAATGAGTAATTTTCTTGAGTGCACTAGCTGTCCCTGATTTTGAATAATGGATCTTTTGTTTTTCAGAAAGAATAAATGCGGCTGATTATTTAGGAGGTTGACCCATGCATATCGACAAAACATTT
Source organism: Osmanthus fragrans (assembly GCA_019395295.1). Classification (NCBI taxonomy): domain Eukaryota; kingdom Viridiplantae; phylum Streptophyta; class Magnoliopsida; order Lamiales; family Oleaceae; genus Osmanthus; species Osmanthus fragrans. The sequence continues at coordinate 11,741,284 of CM033359.1, forward strand.
TATTTGGTAGAATTTGTTTTTAATACAGTGTATTCTTGTTATTAGTATTTGCAATTTTAATTTATAACTTTTATTTATCTTTTGGTGTTAATTCGCTTTCTTATCATTGCTACCTGCAAAATCTAGTTAGTTGAATCTGCATCATGTCATTTTTCTTAAATATCCTTTTTTAATCTATGCCTGCATACAACACGGATGTGGGAACCGATATTTTCTTTGATTTATGCTTAAGTTAATACGGGATGAAATTCGGGATGGGAAATCTGATAAAGAGATCTACAAGAAGCTTGGGGAAGAATATGGTGAGACAGTGCTTTATGAACCGAAATTTGATTTGCAGACAGCTGGTCTATGGTTATCACCGGTTAGTTAAAGAGACCCGTCTATCTTCTTGGTTGTATTCATATTCTGGGAACTAACGACACGCAAAATTGAAACTGGAAATAGCTTTTAGTTGCAGGTGTCGCTGGAGGAATGTGGGCATTCAAAAAGCACAGGCAAAAGACTAATGTGCACATTATGGCTTTAAACCTCGTTAGAGGAGTCCCATTAACCCCGAGGGAGAAGGAAACAATGCTAGAGGTCCTAACACCACCACCTCTTGAAGGAGCTTCGTATTGGTGGAGAAGATGGCTTCGTTGATGATTTCAGAATATATTTTGCCTGTTTCCCTATTTGTTTAGGTCATGATAATTGAATATCTAGTTTATTCGATAATAGAATTTGAAGAGTACCAGCCCAAGTTGGAGTTTTATTTCATCTTGGTGAAAACTCTATTTGTATGCAACCTTAAAATGAATTACTCTTTATGATTTTGCAATATATTATTTTGGTTGTGCATTGACTCTATTAGAGTTCAAGCTAGTCATTTTTGCTCACACTAATGTGTCATATGCACATATTACAGCTTCGACTTTAAATGCATTTGACCTCTTATTACTTATTAGTTGATAGAACTCTCTGAATAGGAACTGCATTTTCCAAATTGTAGATATATATTTATTTAGAGTATAAAAGATTTATAGTTCAAAAAACAACTTTCAGAAAGCAATTGAAATTTGTTTTTAGGTTGAAAAAATAATAACGAGTACAACATGGCAGAATCAAGAAAAAACACTTCTTCCTATTTTAAGTATTGAAGTCATGGTGATCAAGTACAAATGAAAATGAAGAAAAGTGTCCAAAGATTGGTGGCAGACCTCAATAGTCGAAGTAGCATCAAAGGCATCAGGCTGCTGAAATGTGACTTTTGAAAGCATCCCGTTTGCTGTAATTGGAGAGATGGTCTCAATTGAGTAATGTTATTTGTACAACTTTCTTTACAACTTCACAGTTGACAGACATGATATCCATTCATTTTAAAATTTGTTTTTTAAATCAACGGCACGAATCTTGACAACTCACTAATTGTACAACTAGATTAATCCGTCTCAATTTTGTAAAGGAGAATGGAATTCCAATTGCAGTGATCGAATGTAATTTTCCTTAGGGCAGTTCAAATCCACAAGTTGAAATATATGTTTGCACCAAATGTGGTGGTATTGTCCATGTAAATTGTGGTATTTTTTGCTTTATTTCTCATTGGTAGCTTACAATGTGACGTCTTTTTATTCGTTTGACATGGATAAATATAAATGGATTGATTGTATTCCTCAATTTCTTTAATCACTGCTTTTTTTTTTAATTTAAAAAAGTTAGCTTAAATTTATTGTTAGTATTACTGTTGAAGATTGAAAACGATGTTGGATGAGGAAAGTGATGAGAGGGAGCGGGATCTCACCTGTCTTGAAGTCGTCACCAAATACAAATCCGCCGCAGAAATTGTTAACAGTTAGTCCTCTACCATCTTCCTTTGTTTGTGTATGCTGGTGTAACGCTTTGTGTTACAACCCATCTTAATTGGTCAAAAATTAAAGGTTTAAGATGGACAAAATTTAATTTTGGAATCGTCTTATATATTATTGAAAGTTAAATGACTAAATGTCATAATAAATTGAAGAAGAGGGACTTCCTTTGCAATTAAGAGTTAGTGACCACTTATTATATTGCAATTAAACCCATTTTTCATTTGTAATCACACACACAGCTGAGAGCAGAAGAGAAAACGAGGAGGAAGAAAAAGAGAGACAAAAGAGAAAGAAAGAAAAAGAAGAAGAAAAGGAAAAAGAGGAGGAGGAGAAGAAGAAGGGAAAATAGGTAGTTCAAGCTTGTTTTCCTTCTCCTTTCTCTTTATTTTCTTCAAGAGGTAAATGAATAATTTTATGTTAAATTTCTAGGGTTTTGACTTGTGGTATAAATTTTCAAATTTATGAGATATGAGTGCAAATTGGAGCTCATGTTTCTTGATTCTTTAATTTTCAATTTCACTAAACGAAAGAAATATCATTTTTGGCAAACCCTAGATTTTAACTTGGATGCTTGAGTAAGGATTATTTGTGAAAATGATTATGTTGATGGAATTATTCACTTGGAAGTGTGATTTTATGGAGCAAGATGTAAATTAAAATGGTTGTAGTATTGGTTGCTAGTTTTCACTAGATTGAGATGGGATAATTATTCTTATGCGTAGGATGATGAAAGTTATTTTGATGATTTAGTTATTATTAGTCAAGGGACTAGAAAGTGGAATTAGCTCCGATTGATTGAAGGAAAATTTGGGAAATTTATTCAAGTCTCGAGAAATTTAGTTTAAGTATTATATCATTAGAGATAAAAAGTTTCTTGATTTGATAGTTGTTAAATTGGTTATCTTGTATCGTACTTCAGGTGGCGATGAAGAGATTAGAAAAGCTTACCGACCATTATAGTCTGTAGCTTGTATTGAATGAGTGGAAATTTTTTTTTTTTTTTTTTGAAATTAGTATTTATTAAATTTATATTAGATCGAAAAATTAATTATTTCATTAAGTTGGTTTGACAGCATGATTTTTAGAATAAAGTGGATTTCATAGATAGTTTTTTTAAAGTTAAATTCAGTTTAGTTAAATCATTTCACTAGCATGTTATATCTATATTAAATATTACAACATATCTAAATGTGTTTTTAAAACCACCAGAAATACCTCAGTGATTTTACCCTAGTTTTGTAGCGATCCGAATTTGTAAAGTACAAATTTTATAACTTAAAGTGTGTCGCTACGACAATCCCGTCAAATTTTAGAATTTATTTTACGTCCGTCGAATTGTCTAGCAAAACATTCAATATAGAATTTCGAAACGATTTTAATCTTAAGAATTCAATGTTTATTTATCGAGTTCAATCTCGAACATTGTTAAAAGTATCAAATTCTCATCGATTTAAATCCAATTTTAATGTCCGATATTTTATTTAAAGTCTCATTTTATTAGTCCAAATTTCATCTTTTAGTCCAATGTACTTAAACCCAATTAGCCCAAAATTATTTCCAGCCCAAATTATTGTCTCGTTTTCTGTGCCCTACATTCACTATTCACCATCACTCTTCTCTCGACTCCACGGCCTCCCAACATCACAGCCAAGAAGCAGGTAAGAAACTATCACCAAAATTCCTTCAATTTCGCTCAATAATCAACTGAAAATTTGACAGAATTATCACCATTTCACCCATGTCGAAATCCTCCAACCTCGAACCATCTTCGCACACACAGAAACCCAGATGAATCTCCCCACAGTCGAATCGACCTCCACCCGCCGGCGCTACCTCGCGACGGCGACACCTCTGATTTTGGGCCAGAAATCACCCTCTTCCACCACTTCCCGTCGCCGGCTCCCTCTCCTCTCGACCTCTCTGTGCGAAAATCGTGTGAGAGAGAGATAAATAGATACATATAATTTGTATAAATTCAACTTTTTGAAAATTACCCCTTGAGCCCCAATTTTTAAAAGTTGTCCAATTTAGCCCCAAAGTTTTAAAATGTTATTATTTCAATTTCGAAGTTTTACAAATTGTTTAATTCAGTCCCTAAGGTTTAGAAACTTTTAAATTAGCCCACAAATTCCAAAAAGTTTATATTCAGCCTTTAAACTTTTAAATTTCAGTTTTAATACTTTTCAATTAAGTCCCTAAAGGTTTTAAAGTTTTAATTAGACTTAGTGTCTTAAATAATATTAATTTTGTTCCTACTAGACGAGATCGCGGGCAAAGTGTAAAGCACGGTAACATCACATCTGTTCAATTTCCAAGAAAATTTTTAAGACTTTGAGGTGGGGTTTACATTTAAGCAATTGTGGTTATTTGTCCGTGTTAATTCTTGATGTGTGATTTTGATTGTGATGTAATGTTTATACATATGAAAAGGTTGCTAGAGACCGTAAATAGGTCCGGGATCGAAATCGGGTCCTTGGGAATGCCCACAGTGCAAAAATTTGCTAAGCGCTTATAACATGTTGTCAGGGACCGTAAATAGGTTCGAGATCGAAATTGGGTCCTTGGGAATGCCCACAGTACATATTTCTATAGTATGTTGTATTGATATTATATTCACCACTTGATTTCATATTTAGACTTAACTTGGACTGATTGCTGTATCTCCACTGGATATAATGCGTTATGCTCATCCCACTATTTTTCCATCCTTTCAGGTTAAGGAGCTTGGCAGGGCAAAGCAACGAGCGGGGCAATTTTGATTTAATAATAGAACTTTTAAATTATAAGTTTTGAAACAAGAAAATTTAAATAGTTGATTTCCATTTGACACTTTAATATCGAATTTTAGTATTTTTGCAAATGTTAGTACTTGCTTATTACATTTGGTATTAACTCTTGGATGTGAGAAAATTGTTACAATGATGTTTCCGCTTTTTGTGCTAAGTTGCTTTAGTTTTCAAATATATATATATATATGTCTACGTATTTTGGCGACTATTGAAAATATGTATTTACAGGTTAGTTTTTAAAATATATGCATGCCTTCGCATTGTGGCGACCTTTTGAAAATGTTTATTTATAGGTTACTTTGACTTAAGTAGCATCTTGAGTTATTAGAGAATTTGGGGCGTTACAAGTTTGTACTAGTGTGAATGTGTTTCCACAGGTTATTACCTTATATGGTTATTTTACGCACTCTGTACTAGTGTGAATATGTTTCTACGGTGTATGATCACTTATGGCTATTTTACCCGCTTTGCACTACTGTGAATGTGTTTCCAAAGTGTATGACCAGATTATAGCCTTCGGGCAGCTCTGCGCACGTATGACCAGAATTACAAAATATTAGAATTGAATAACCTTGCCATGTATATCGAGATTAATCGATACATGAGTATGGCTATTCTGGGTACCTTTTCGGTGCGATTTTTCAGTATTATACAGTTTATCAGATTTCAAAATACAGAATTTAGTTGATGTAGTTACAGAATAAAGGTTTTTATGCTTCTATTATGCTTAGTTATAAAAGTATTATTAGCTTTCATAATGTTTTTAAAGTTGTAATAGCATAAGTATTTTCAGAAATTTTGCATAAATGGAAAAATAATAATTATCTGCAAAATTATCTACTTACTGAGTTACAAGCTCATATATTTTATCACCTTTTTTTCTTATCAGATAATAGCTGAGTTGAGCCGCATTGGAGCCTATCGATCTATCGGGTTGAGCCATGTAGTTGTGTGACTCATCTTGTCAGTTTTAGTTCATATTTTTGAGATACATGCATACTTTGTCAGGAAATGTATTCATATCATCGGTTCACTGCATATTTTGTATCTTTTGAATATGTGTTGTGCATTTGAAGTCTTATGGACCGTATAGAATTGTAAATTTCTTTCTAGTGCATTTTATTTTGTCTAGTTTGTAATTGGAGGGGCTATTGTACCCTATTTTGAATTACATGTACATGTTTGAGAAATTGATTTTTATTTCAGGTGGTTGAAATCCATATTTTAGAGTATACTCTTTCAAAATTTTTATAAAAAAATGTCACAGTCAATGCAGGTTAAGGTTGTCTTGGTGGTAGGTCTGACACCTAGTTGGTATCTACAACGACACGTGTTTAGTCCACTAGGGTTATTCGGGATGGGTCGTGTCACTTTGTGTTGAAATGTGCGTGGCTTAGAATTTTGGGTATAAGTTCACAGGGCTTTGGAAAGATTGATGTTTTTGTGTTTTTGGTTCATTGTTGAATCATGAATGTATCGGGTTCAAGTTTTTTATTCATTTTTTAATATGGTTTTGGATGATTTTGCAAACGTTGTGATTTTATGCAGAGGCATTGCAGTTAGTGTTGTCAGAATGCAAGCCCAAGGCTAAGATAGTTGACATTTGTGAGAAAGGGGATGCTTTTATCGGAGAGTAAGCTATTTGCTTTACAAAATTTGTGATGAAATATAATGTTAATTATGTTATGAGAATATATGGTCATAAGTTTGATGTATATGTCATTCAGAAGTGCTATAGAATTTATTTATGTTAAATGTGTCGTATAAACTTAAGTAATTGCATGATGCAATTGGGTTTTCAGGCAATCAGGAATATGTACAAGAATGCGAAGAAGATCGAAAGGGTGTGGCATTCCCGACTTGCATTTCAGTGAACAATACAGTCTGCCACTTTTCACCATTAGCCAGTGACGAGACTGCGTTGGAAGAGGGTGATATGTTGAAAATGTAAGCTTTCTTCAAGCCCACGTATCATGCTTGGGCGCTCACTTGATTTGATATTGTATTTTGCTTTCGATATGTAGTAACAAACAGCAATAATGCAAGTGAATGACAGTTTTTGTGTAAATGCAGTGACATGGGTTGTCACATAGATGGGTTTATTGCCGTAGTAGCACACACCCATGTTCTTCAGCAAGGACCGGTGACTGGCAGAGCAGCTGCTGTCATTGCTGTTGCAAATACAACTGCTGAGGTTGCTTTGAGGCTCATGAGGCCAGGAAAAAAAGGTTGTTCCTTCTTAGTTTTTCTTTATTTATTATAAGCAATCTTGTCTTGTCTCTTGCACATAATTTTATGTTCCCATGTTTAAGGAATTGGAAGTTTAATTTGTTCTCACAAGTGTTATAAGTTTGTCTGCTTATTCTCAATTATAGTAATAGCTAATATTAACTTCAAGTTGTTTTGTCTATTTGTTTGAGTAATATGTTCACTTCTTTCCTTTTCTTTCGGGTAAATATTTGTTTAAATTTTCCTCGTCCTTTTTTATATTTTCTTCTGAATAGATTTGGTTATTAATGTGATGTTATATACTCCATCCTCGTTTAACTACATGAATATTTTGTTTTCTTTCCTATGTATATATATTGCCATTTCCAAATGTGGTTTTCCGTTCTCATATTTGCTTGAAAATTAATTTTGCAAATGAGACTTTTGTCAAATGGTTCCATGGCACAATTATACTTTTGGTCCATCTTATTTTATTTTATTGCGCAAGTCGTATAAATCGGAGGCATGAAATATTAATTCGTGTCTACTATTTGTGATATGAAAGTAAAGATATTTTTCTCTATCAATTCTTTACTTTTTGGATCAAGGTGTGTTAAATGTGTATCTCATCTGGTAGCTGATCCTTCCACGCGCACCTAAATGAGTGTCTTGTAAAAGCTATGGATTTACATCCAGGTGAAACTATTGTCGTAGTTACTCTGATAGGGGACATCATCTGATTGCTACTTTCTAGGACTTTGTGTATCTCTTTTGATAGTGCTGGGTCCACTACTGCTTTCGCATTGTGGATCACTCCTTGGTACCTGTTGGTATCCCTATTTGGTATCATAGGATTGTGCCATGACATCAACCCTTGTATTATTTGTATCATTAGACATTAATTGTGCTCCAAGAGCATCAATTTTGTCTTTCATCTCGTTTGTAACCTTGACATGGGATTCACTGATCTCAAGTAATAATTTAATATTATGACTTAAGAGCTCATCTACTGTCTCCATCCCAATTTTTATATCATCTGCTTCTTCTTTGGCATAGGCTGCTGCAGATTTCATTTCTGATATCATCTGTTTGATATTATCCATCTCCAAATTCAATGTTCCTGCTTAAAAAATCAGTAAGATAATTATTTGTACCTTTAATATGAATAATATCAAAATTATAAAATGATAAATATGCTTGCCATCTATGTAACCTTCTATACTGGGGTTCCATTGGTAATTTATTTCTAACAAGGCCTGCAACTTGAGAATTGTCAGTTTCAACAATAAATTTTTTCGATAATAAAAATAATGAAAATTTCTTTATTCCTCTAATGATTGCTAATAAATCTTTTTCATGAGTGGTATAATTTATTTCTGCTTGATTAAATGTTCCACTTGAATATCTACATATTTCATTTAAATCTGTTTTTAATATTGCTGCCCAGTATTTATCTGAGGCATCAGTGCTAACTATCAAATTATCCTTTTCATTTGGTAATCTTAATTTTGGTAAATTTTTACATTCTTCTTTAAGTAGTCTAACTATTTCTGTATGTTCTTCATTCCATCCTTTAGTATTAGTTTTTCTTAGTGAAATTTGTATTTTATGTCTCTTTTTTGAAAGATTTTCAATAAATCCTTCTGCATAATTTAAACATCCTAAGAATTTTTGTATTTGTTCTTTAGATTCTAATTTATCAGGAAAACTTTCTATCTTTTTAGATATATGAGACTGTAATTTTTATTCCATTTTTGTCTATAATTAATCCAAGAAATTCTATCTCAGATTTTTCTATAATAGTTTTTTTTTTTCAGATAAGACTATTCCTTCTTTTTGACATTCTTTTAGGAATTTTATAATATGATTTTTATGATCATTTTTATTTTCTGAACATATTAATATATCATCAACGTATACTAATAAGAAATCGTTATATTTTCTAAAAATATTATCCATTCTTCTTTGAAATATTTGTGGTGCATTTTTTAATCCAAATGGCATAACTATCCATTCATATTTACCTTGAGGCGTACTAAATGCCGTATATGGTATTGATTCTTCTTCCATTTTGATTTGCCAAAATCTTGACTTACAATCAAATTTTGTATAATATTATTTTCCTTTTGCAAGATTTATTAAAACATCTTTATTTGGTAAAAATATCCGTCAAATTTTGTGTATTTATTTAATTCTTTATAATTTATTACCATTCTAGATTTTCCTCGTACTTGTTCAGAGTGTTTCATTACCATAAGGGTGGATTACTATGTGATCCATTGCTAGCTCTGATTAATTTCATATTTTTTAATTCTTCAATTTGTTTTCTAAATTCTTAAGTATCTTGTATAGTGTACATCATTGGTTTTACTCTTATTATTACATTTTCAGTTAATTTTATTTTTGCTTTTGGATGTTCAGGTTTTCAATAAGCTAATGAATTTTCATTATAGACATTTCCTATCTTTTTTATTATCTCTTCTATTAATTCTGATTTTTTGTTGTTTGTATTTTTTGTATTTTAATAGTTGTTTTTATTGGTATTTTTATTGTCCTTTCACCACGCTGGGCTGGCTGAACTCTGTATGGTTTAAATTCTTTTGAAATTTTTTGTAGATGTCCACATGGTGTTTTTAACATAATCATATAGTTATTTTGTTGGTAATATTGGACAAAGTCATTTCCTAATAATATATCACATTCTAATACATCATATGCATATACTTTGTTTATAGTTATTTGTTTACTTTCTAATAGGATTTCTACATTTTCTTTATTTTTAGTAATGGTGTTGATATTCCCGTGACACCTGTTATTTTTACAGTATTATCATTGTTCCAATTTTTTAACAAAAATGTCTTGATAATAGTTATATCACTTCCTGTATCTATTAAGGCACATGTTGTTATATTAATTTCTACAATAGTAATTTATATATATACTGCTAATGGAAATGTTATTACATTATTCATTCTTTTGGACAAAATAATGTCTTATTATTATGTGTTATATAGATTCCTTCTTTATTAATATTATAATGATTTAAAGCTTGTAATATCCTTCTATCTCTACATGTTTCTTTTCTATTCTTGTCATTTCTCATTTTATTCTATCTTTATCTACTTTTTTATCTGTTGGTTTCATATTTTATTTCATTTATCTAATTTCTACTTTTAACATTCCTGCTTCTTCTTTTAATTCTTTAGTTTCATTTATTAATTCATTTATTAATTTCTTTAGTTCATCAAATGATTCTGAAAAAGCCATTATATTTTTCCATTTTTTACTTCTAATAAATATGATAATCTACATTTTTTATCTTTATTTTCGTTGATGATTTTATTAAAACTTTCGATTGCTATTTCATTATTAGGTAATTGATCATCTCTTACAGTTTCAAAATATTTTGCTTTTAATTCTAATTTTTCGATTTTTAGTTTTCCTAACATTTTTTCTTGTGATTTATTTATATCTCCTGGTGTTCCTAGTATATTTGAGGTTTTTTTTTGTATTTTGTTTAGATTTTTAACAATATTATTAAGTTTTCTAGCTACTTTATCATTACTCATTTATAGCTTATGATGATTCATATATTTCTCTATAATATAAGATACTTTCAAATTCTTCATTAATTATTTCATATATATATCTATCTTTTATAGATCCTATATTTATTTTATGTAGTATTTGTTCTTTTATTTCTCTAGGTAATTTTTTAATTATATTTAATATTAATATTTTTAATTTATTAGAAATAGGTTCATAAAATATTTTATATCATTTTTCTTCTTCTAATTTATAATAGTTATCTATCTTTTTAATTTTAATTTTCATAATTACTTATATTATTTTCTATTATAGCAGCTATTTCTTCTCGATCTATAGTTTCCAGAATAGTTTCCCATATCATAAGATCTCTTATTATACTAATTTCTGTTTCTTCTATTATTTTCTTTCTAATATCTAAAGATATATCTCTTAATTTTATAAGTATAATTTTTAAAACTTCTTTACCTATTATAGGTTTTCCTATTATTATCCCAAATCTATATTTTTTAATCACATATCTATTTCCTAAATCTTTTATTATCATGTTATGATCTATGACTCTGATACCAATTAAAGTTGGGGGGGAGGTACTATGACCGTCTTTAAAATCTCAAAATCTAATATTTTCGTAAATTTTTAATAAATCGCAATAAAATTTATAGAATTCACTATCTTTTGTTATGACTTTTTCTTCAATGATTATATTTAATTTTTCAATTCTTTTTTCTAAATTAATAATTTCTTTATGTATATTATTTTCAATTCTAATTGCTTGACTATCTATATAAGTATTTTTATATCTTAATTTTGGATCTAAATAATCTAAAAAGAAACTTTTTAAATCTTCTTTTAAATAATTTAATTCTCTTTTTGTTGCAATTTTTAGATCAATAAAATTTTGTATAATATCTGAAGTTATACTTATTAAGGGTTTTGAATCCATAAATAGTTTAGGACCTTATTGTATTTTTTCTTCTATTATAATGATTTGTTTGCAATATTTTAAGGTTAAGGGTATAATGGTAAAAATATAAGGGGAATCTTTTCTGTTTTTCTGTTTTTGATGAATAGTTCTGACTTTCTAGAATTTTTCAAGATTGAATCGGGTAATGGGACATTTTTCCTTGAGGAAATTACATAAATCCAGATCTTTAAAGATCATAATTAAAAAATCAGGTTAGAAGTTTTATAATTCACAAATCAGGGATCAAAATACACTCACCTACGCAGCCATATATTAAAAACCCTAATTCATTCAGCCGACCCATTCTCTCTTTCCCATCCCTCTTCTCTCCCGTTCTCTCTCTTCGAACGCCGACGATAAATGGTAAAGAATTTGCGCCGGCCGACACTACTAGTATTGGGGCCTCCTGAGTGTTCTCAACGACATCGCAACACTGTAGTTCGTCGATGCTTCCGTTCGCAGTAGCATTTCGAGCGCCGCTACGAGGCCTTTCTTGTTGTGAGATTCGAGAACCGGCATCGTCGCTGCTGTGCAGCGCCCTCGCAGTCGGCTACGTGAGCGCCTGCAGCGGCATCGCCCTCATCGCTTCTACAGTCGATAGGGGCTATATGGGAACCTGCTTCTTTTTATGCCCCAACTTTTTAAACCAATTTTTGGGTGATTTTGGGGTGGTTTGGGTGATCTAGTGGTGACAGCTTTTGTTGGTGGTGGTGGTGACGGCTTTTGTTGGGTGGTGATTGTGGTGTGGTGATGCCGGTGTTGTTGGTGACGTAGGGGATGGTGGTGGGTCTGGTGGCAGCTACGTGGTGAGGTGGTGGCGGGTTTGGGGGTGGTTGGTGGCTGGAGATCTAAGTGGTGGTGGTTGTATAGGTGCCAGTTGTGGATTGATGTTGATGTTGGTGTTGGTCGTGGTTGTGGCGGCGAGGTAGTGGTCTACGGTTGTGGTGTAGGAGCAGTCGTGTGGTGGCGTTGAGGTAATGTTGCTGGCGGTAGTGATGGGTGGGATGGCGTGGGGTAGGGATGTTTGCTGGCGGTTGTAGTGGTGTGGGATAGGCGGCGATTGCGGGACGATGATTTGTGACCAAGTATTGGTGATGGATCGGGATCGAACTGTGACCATAAAAGACGATAATTTGTGACTAAAATTGATATGTGACTAAAAAATTAATCTGTGACTAAAAATAATAATATGCGACCAATAAAAAATTAATCCATGACTAAAAATAATAATATGTGATCAATAAATGTGAAAATTGTTACCGATAAATAAAATGTAATCTATAAAAATTTTGATTTGTGATCTAGACATGATCCGTGACCTATAAAAATTTTGATTTGTGACCTCGACATAATCTGTGACCTATAAAAATTTTGATTTGTAATTTCGAAATAATTTGTGACCAATTAATTTGACAATATGTGACTAATAGTTAAATTGTGACCTATAATTATGTATATGTGACCATTATTTGTATAATTGTGACCTTATTTTATTTAATTACTAAATATTTTTAATTAATTAGATAAAACCTGATTTTTGCATTAACTAAACTTAAAACTTGATTTTTGAACTCTACATACTTAATACATGGTTTGTGAATTCTTCCCTTTTTCCTTTGTTGTTAAGCCTTCACAAATAAAAATTTAAGTGTCATTTCTAACCTTAAAGCAAAAAGGCAATGAGGGTTACTGTAGATGGAATAGTAACCCAGGCCCATTTTACTGTACAACCTGATTTTTATTTTTATTTTCGTCCATCTCCTTGCGCACTTTCTCCATTGCTTTAAGCAACATCTATTTACTTCTTCTCACACGCTTTTCTTCCTTATCACTTCCAAACAAATTACGTCCATGCTACTATTTTTTGTGTATGTATTCTGCTTCATGTTGAATAATGGTAATATGTTTTTTGTAGGTAGTAAATGGCGGTGGTATTGCAGGCAAAAGATACGCTGGAATGGGCTTTTATAGAGGAGAAGATGCAGTGAATTTTGTTCTTGCTTATTCTGGAAAATCACCTCATTTTGTATGTTTTCTTCTTCTCTTTTTTCTCTTACCTTTTATTGTGTCGACTAATTTTTGGTTTCATTTTTCTTATCCTAATTGGTTAACCCTTGTTCAGAATTTGTGCGGTGGCTTTGTCAAGTGGCAGCACGATCTCCATCTCGTAAGGTTGTATTTTGTTTCATCTTGGTATCTCTTTTTTTCTCTGAAGTTTTTCTGATTATCTTTCAGAGAAATCGTTGAATATCTTTCTATTTTTTTGGGGTTCTTTTGCCAAAAAAATTTGTATCTTTATGTTCTATTTGATATAATTTTCAAATATTTAAGCGGAGAAGCAGCGTGGAGTCGTGAGAAGAAGATAATATTTGTTTTTATCTTTTTAGTACAGTTTCATTTATTTATTGTTATATTGAAAATTCAAGCATTGTGATTATTGCATTCATTTAAATCTATACAATTAATTTGATTGTACGTAAATGAAGATGTTGAGATACCCATAGAGGATTTAGGCCTGGTGGCAGGGATACCAATTGGAACATCATTAATTGATGCTCAGCAAGTGTGCGGGTAAACTTGAATGACTATATAAATAAGTGAAAAAAAAATATTTGAACCAATTAGAAAATTTTCATTAATTTCAATGACCATTTGTGTAATCTAGAACCCGCCTTGAATACTTGAAAATTCAGTCACAAAATCCAGTCAGAATGAAAATCATTCGCCAGAAAATCGCGGATTGCGGTTTCTTTCTGTTCATTCCATAAATATCTTGCATATCTTCCATACGCTTCCTTTCCTTCCCTTTTTGTTTTTTTTTTTCTGTTGAATCAAGGTCTACATACCGTTCCTCTGTTTTTCTTCGACCTCTGGTGGTGGTTTGGAGTTGGGATGGAGGTTGAATTGATGGGTCAAGGGTGGTCGATATGTGCTGGAGTGAGTCGACTGGGTTGTGTACTCTCTTTTTCTGAAAGTTCGTGTATTTTTAAAACTATTTCTTGATTTTATTGGTTTTAATCTGGCTGTATTTGATGAATTTTCCGTTGCTTGATTGCAGGGATGCATTGTAACTGTAAGTAATGTTTGGATTGGATAATAATTTGGTGGGTGACTTGAAAATTGTGCAATTTTTTTAAGGATTTTGTGGTGGATTTTTAAGATTATTCTTTAAGATTAATCTTGGTACCATGTTTTCTCACTTGAACCAGTAGGGAATATTGTCTCTTTTTATGCCTTCATTTTTGCAATGTTTACTACATTTGGAAGCAGGTGCTGCGTCCTTCCTATTCCAGTCTTCTTTATATATCAATTAATTTGCAATTCAAACAGAAGAAGAATAAATGGAGAGGAAGGTGATAATAGTGTGCTCTGTCGTAGGGTTCTTAGGGCTACTATCAGCTGCTACAGGTTTTGCTGCCGAGGCCAAGAGGATTAAGGTATGTATTAATTACTCTAGACAACCCTTTACAAATTAATAATTAAGTATATGAGAAAATTTCCATCTTCTTTTCTTGTCTCCCTATCTAGCTATGCACACAACTGAGCTATGTTTTGGTTTCCTATGAATTTAAAATAATTTTTTGAAAGATTAAAAAATGAATACTTTTCAAGAATATGCTTTTTCCAGAGTATTCAGACCAGATGATGCAATTTTGCCAGTCTAATTTAGAGCTACTTTTTCTCTGAGCTTATTGTATATTGAAGATTGGATTTTCCTGTCACTTTTTAGCAAATTAAGATGTTTCCGATGATAATGAATGTAGTTCGTCACTATTTGAATTCTGGTTTCTGGAGCTGCATTCCTTGAGATTATTATTCGATGCCAGCATCTTGGTGGTTAAATTGTCGACTAGGAGTAATTTGATGTCAAGTCTTCTGATTCTTAATCGTGAATGCTGTAAGCTTGTGAACTGTTGAGCGTAGATTGATATTCACCTGAATGATATTTTGCTGCATAAAAGGATTGATGAACACATTCGGAATTTGATTTGCAGAGTGGAATAGTAAATGGATTAATCGAGCTTCCTTTATTGGTTTCACTATATCATAGTGATTTTAATCTAATTGGAATTCGGGCATATCCGGATAAAGAATGTGAGATTTAGTGGACTTATCATTGTACTTGCAATTCTTGCAATCCTATAACGTTTCAATTTCTAGAATTTCGTTGAAATCAGCAAAAATAATCATACATGAACTTCAAAGCTTTTAAGATATAAGGGTGCAAAGGTAAACCATAGGTTAATCCCCGAGGGAATATCGGTATCAAAAGTGGACATTTACTGTGGTATCCTAATGTATTCTTTCTTGAACCCCATTTTATGTCAATCATGCTTTTTCTATGCTAAACCACATTCTCTATTAATTTACCTATTGTCCAAGCCCTGAGACAGTGTATATACCCACGTTATATCGATGAACCATCCAACTTTGTCCACTGTCCATTATGAATCTTGGCACCTCTAGCCTCTAGGCCACAAGGTATAGATGTAGTCTTGGAAGCTTGATTGCATAAATGTGTTATCAGACACATGCAATTTCAATACATCTGGGACATTCCACCATGTAGCAATCTTGCAGATGTTGACATTGAGTTGTGAATTGGAAGCACATAAGCAAAAAAACTGAGGCAGCCATTCTACAAATTCAAAAAGGTGATTGAGTGAAACATTCTTCTAAGACATTCCTATCCTGTTAGTTGTTGGTTGTTGCACTTTCGAGGTTAACAGTCTTGTAAGAATCCTGCCTATGACAGTTGTTTTGGTCTGTACGATAATTAACAAGTGGGCAGTCTTTTATTCCACTTCTCTCTGGTCCTTTCTTTGGTAATCATAAGCCATGATATTCTTGATATAGCTGTTATTTGATTTTTTATTTATTTATTTATTATTCTACAGGGTTCTCAGGTTCAATTTCCTTCTCCTACTCAATGTGTATATCCAAGGAGTCCGGCCATAGGCCTTGGATTAACTGCAGCTGTAGCTCACACACAGGTGTTCCTTCAGGTACTTGGTTGTTCCATATGCATCTGTTCTTCCCTTGGTGTCTTTCTTCTTTTGCTTGTAGGAAACACAGACTATAGGATCAATCTGAGATACTTTAATCTACGGAAATCTTTTCCACTTCTCATGACTAAAGTATTGAATCTTGTTTAGAATTTATGTTGTAAGGTTAATATTGTTTTATTATGGTTATCGCCTGTTCCATTTCGAAAGTAGGTCTATGCATTTTCCATCTTGCGATACACTAACATTACCTTAACAAAAAACACAGTGCACGGGCATGCAACTAGTTTGATTGAAAATTACAAAAATAAGCTTTTTAATAACGTTAAACAATCTTGACAATTCTCAAGAAGACAGAAGAATTGCAGAAGCTTTTTGCTTGAGTTGTTGTTTTTTTGCTTTTGAAGGAGCTGTTGTTTTTGTTGTTGTTGATTGTCTTGGGAATTAGGTGGCTATTGCAGCTGTTAACCTCACTAACGACGTTTTGATCAATTATAAAAATGACGTTTAAAATGATATTTGAACTTGAAAAATATTTTTTTATTTTGAAAAATTAGTTAAAAATACTTTCCAAAAGTCCATGCATTTCAAAATCTTCAAATCGGATCAAATGTGGCCAAAATGTAAAAAGTTCAAAACTGCCGAGCGATCAATCGGTCGGACAAGGCAGTCAATCGATTGGACGAAGTAGTCAACCAGCCAAGAGTGGAGGTCTTTTGAAAATTTTCAAAGGTCCAAAATTTAACTGTTCTCACATTTGATTTTTACTATAAGAACGACTATATTGGTCATCCAGACAAGAGACGGTCGACTGAACATGTCATCTGAACTTATAGAACTTTTTGGCATTTTGAACTCTTCACTCTTTCCATTCTTCATAAAACTCTCGAGAGCGTCAAAGTGAGATTTATTTATTTATTTTTTTGAGGAATCTTTGAAATTTTCTTTGCATTCATTTAATTTATTTTCATATAAAAAACATTGAATGGTTTAAACTCTTTAATCATCATATTCCTCAAAGTTTTTCATTTATCTTTTTATACTTAACTTATTTCCATCATTCATAGAAGAGAGACATATTTTGAAGAAAAGTTTTGAACTTACATTATATTATTTCTTCTACTTCCCTATACTAAAATTTTGATTTATTGAATCAAACTTGTAAAATCATCATACTCATCAAAGTTTTTTATTTCTCTATTGGAACATAATTTATTATAATCATTCATTAAAAGAGAGATATATTTTTAGAAGATTTTTGGACTTGCATTGTGTTGTTTCTTTTACTTCTCTATATCAAAACTTTAATTTATTGAATCAAACTTGTAAAATCGTCATACACATCAAAGTTTCTTATTTATCTCTTGGTACTTAATTTATTACAATCATTCCCTAAAAGAGATATATATTTTGAGAAGATTTTTGGATTTACATTGTATTTATTTCTTTTTCATCTACTTATTGAAAAACTTTGATTTATTGAATCAAATTGTTAATTATTATATTATCAAAGTTTTTTCATCTATCACTTGAACTATCATTTATTGTTATTTATTGAAGTGTTAGTTTCTCTTACTACTTAATTTATTTGTATCATTTATTAAGAATGAAACTTCATTGTAAAGTCATTGCTCTAAACTTGTGGGTCGTATTGAGGTCCTGTGAAAGCTCAATAGCATAAAGATCATGGCTCCTTCTTGTAAGTCATCACGTGGGTCATATTGAGGTCACATAAAGCTAAATAGTTTGGGCCGTATTGAGGTCCCATAAAGCTCAATATTGTATAAGGATCGATACTCCTTGTTTGTAAGTCACCGAAAGTATTGTAAATGGTTGGATTACACTATAAGTCAATAATAGTGAAAATGTCTTGCTCGTGTTGGAGAGCTTGACACCAAAGGAAGTAGATCATTACTTTAAATCGAACTTCAACAATTACATCGTTTGCATCACCCCTTCTCTTTTACTTATCGTTTTCATATTTGAGCTTATAATTTGAAATAATCTATTTAGTGTTTATTTGCTTGAATTTAGATTAATTATTCGAAAAAGTTTTAGAAACTAATTCACCCTCTCTTTGTTAATTATACGTGAGCTTTCAATTGGTATCAGAGTTATGTACTTATTTTTAAAGACTTCACAATCTTGAGTAATGACTAACCACATTCTTCAAAACATTGAGGGGGCATTCTACAAATCGTCATTCCCTTTTTGATGGCATGCATTATAATTATTGGAAAGTTATGATGATGATTTATGTTTAATCTATAGATTATAAGTTTGGAAAGTCATTGAATTTGGACCCTGCATGCCTAAAAAGGTTATTAAAGAGGTTGGTAAACTGGATCAAATAATTTTAAAATCCAGAGAGGAATATGATGAAGAAAATAAAAGAAAATTATCATTGAACGATAGAGTAAAAAATATAAAATTCAATCGACTGAGCACGTGTGATTTTGCTTTTGATAGATAGCATGCTATAGAAGTCACACACTTGGACACTAACAAAATAAAAGAAATAAAAATAAATATTTTGGTAAAAGAATTTTGAAAAATTCTTTATGAAACAAAATGTACCTATTACTGATATGATTTTTCATTTCACCGATATTGTTAATGGTCTCAAAGGGTTTGAACAAAAATTTACTAACAGTGAACTTCTAAGTAAAATAATTAGGTCTCTCTCGAATGATTGGAGCTTATTGAGAATGTTGATAAAAAATACCAAAGATATTAACACATATCTGTTAGAAGAGCTCTATGGAACAATGATGACATATGAGTTAAAACATATCGAGACAAATGAGAAAATAATGAAAAGCATAGAAGAAAAAAGCCAAATTGTTTTAAAGTCTGTAATGGATGAAGGCACTTCAAACAAAAATATAAATGATGAAATACTTGATGATCTAGTCCTTATTGTCAAAAGTTGGAGGGGTCTTCACAACAATTGATGATTTCAAAAGAAAGAAGAAAAATGCGAAGAGAAAAGTAATAAAATTGTTGGCTATGATTGTGACAAACCTGGTCATGAGAAAATCGAGTGTCCAAACAAGAAAAGATTTATGAAAAAGAAGGCATTCAAAGCAACAGGGGATGAAAGTGATGATGAAAATCATGATGACGATGAAAGTCAAGAGGAAGTTTGATATGATCCAGGAATCGAGAATTTTTTTTGGCAAAAATAAAAATAAAAATAAATTGTAGGGTCACTTGATCCCCACATGACTCCATGTGGATCCGTCCCTGTGCATATAGTCTTGTGTGGAAATCCTTTTTTTGTGAAGAACGTTGTAATTTTCTTGTCAAAAAATTAAAAATGAACCAAGAGCATTTTCCTCACTTTCATATCCTTTTTTTTTTTGGGTAGATCCAACAAGAATCCGGCTCCTTTAATAATCATTGCTGGCGTTTTGTGAATTTAAAGTATGATTTGGGACTTACTCGATTAAAGATTCTGGGTTTTTAATTTGGATTTTCTTGATTGAAAAAAAAGAGATAGTGAAGAAATAAAGAAATGAATATATTAGGACCCGTTTGGTTTGCGGTTCTATTTTGAATTCATTTTTTATTATTTATTCTGAGGGTTTGTTTTAAAATTTCTAATAACACATTTGGTTTGAAAATTTTTAAAAATAGTTTTATTGCATTTTATTCCATCAAATTTGATTATTCAATAAAAAAAACTATGTTACATTAATATATTATCAAGTATTTTATATATATATATATATATATATTCTAAAGTTGGCGAATTTTATAATATGTTTCTCACTGAAAAAATTAAAATAATGAATAATAAATTAATTTTAAAATATAGCAAATAGAAACAAAAATTGATGCTTGGACTTAATTTTTTTTGTTTATATTTATTTAAATATTTTTAATTTTTTTATGTAAATAATCATTTTTTATAAAAAATTTCCTCAAATTTTTTATAATCTTTATTTTTTTTTTTCAGAATTTTAATTTTATTTTTTTTAGAATTTTATTTTTAGAATTTTTGATTTTATTTTTAGAATTTTTCTAATATTATTTGTTGGAATTTTTTACTTTTATTTTTAAAATTTTTTAGTTTTAAAATTTTTATTTAAACGTTTATTTTTCATGTTTTGAGTGTTTCAGAATTTTTACTAAAAACATATAAAACATGTTTTGAATTTTATGTTATAAATTTATTATTGTTTTCGACATGCATTTTCAGAAATAACAAATTAAATATGTTATCAGTTTTTACAATATTGAAAAAGACTGGTTTGAAAATAGCAAACCAAATGCAACATTACTTTTTAATGGGATATTTGAGTAATTAAAACAATGTTGAAGTAATTGGGGATAAATTTATTGATTTTTAAAATTACTGGTCAGAGTTTAATGTGCATTACGCGTTATTATAAAATAATTTATAAGTGTTGTAAAAGTAATATTGGAATATGCATGAATATAAAAAATAGTTAATAAAAATTATTTATGTGAAATGAAAATTTTATTGAATGAGAATCTTTTTATACTATATTTTTTGCATGATTAGTGATATGTGACTTAAACCATCATGATTGCTATATAAATTCCTCTTGAAAATGTTGTTTCAATTGATTGTTTCACAAATATCCTAACAACTTGATAATATATTTAATGTAATAAAATTAATGCATATAGAATATTACTGTATAATTTCATGAAATTTCATTTTATGTTATATTTATTCTTCTTTGAAAGTTGTCTTAATTGGTAATTAAATGTGAATCCCTATAATATCTAAGTTTAGATAAAAATGGAATACCAAATGATGGGAGAATTATAGCTGCAATAAATATTTTATAATTTTTTTATCATTTTCATACTTACGTCTTCAATTATTTTTTGCTATATTCTTATCATTATATGAAACTTGTTGACCCGAAGTACGAGGTTAAATATTATGCTTTTAGTATTAATTTTTTCCAGGTGGCAGTTTGGTTATCAACCCTAGCTCGGCTACCTCTCGCAGTCTTGTCAGAATGCCGCTGTCATTTTAGGGAACATAATGATTACGTGACTTTCATAACTTGTCCAATCAAATCAGGTACACTTGGAGGGGGAGGGCGACAGCACCGTCCTCCTCAACCAATCAGCTACTTTTGTTGATTGCTTGGTAAAACAAAATTATGTGGATTTGATGGGAACCAACCTTCTCAGCCAATCACAACCAAGGATGGAGGCACACAATTCTGAGCTCGACATGATGTATGAAGTGATTGATTTGACGCTTATCTTACCATTTTATATAAAAATCTATCTATAAAAGGACGGACCCCTTTTACTGGAGGGGACGTGAGCTCGACACCATAAAAAGGTCACTTTACTTTAAAACTGATATGAAAAACACAAGAGGGATGGACCATTTTTCTTAAAGTTGTCTTAAATCAAGTGTTTATATTTTTTGACGTCAACAGTTTGGCGCTAGAAGGAGGGGCCGTGACTTGTGAAAATAGTCTTTTTTTCCAGCACAAAAACAGAAAATATATACAAATAAGTCACAATCCCATATCGGAGAGTGAATTCCACACTCATCCCAACGAAACCACCACTCCTCGTACTTTCCAAAGAAGGCAGGACCAATCTGACATGGAAAGCCCTCAAATAGTTGCTATGAGGGAAGCTATTGAAAGGCTGACCAAGACAGTCAGCAGGCTGGAAAGAAATCAAGCTCCCCTCTCCCCACAGCGTACCGAGGTGGGATCCCCATCAAGAAGAAAAACAGGAAGACCTCCCGCCAGAAGGTCCCTTCATTTTTCCAAAGGAGAGTCTTCCAGAAGTCACATTGACGAAGTAAGAAGTCCGCCACCCAGGAAAGAGGGCACCACCAAAAGAACTGACAGTGTGTTTAGTAGATTGGGTTCCCAAAAGTCATTAACTCCTTGGGTGAAACATATCAGGTCCGACCTAAAGCGTCCGTTGGAACAAGAAGAACATAAAATAAGTGCCTTAAAAAAACGCATTGTCGACCTAGAAGCAAAAGGCAAGGGGGTGTTCGAGGATTATTTTACCAAACGCCATTTCCCCTTTTCGGAGGACATCCTGGCTGAACCCCTGCCTGAAAAGCTCAAAATGCCACAGCTAACTGGGTACGAAGGAGAAGGAGATCCCCTTAGCCACCTGGACAAGTATACCTCATGGATGGAACTACAAGGCGCCGGTGATGCGATCATGTGCCGAGCTTTCCCACTAACTTTGGGAGATAAGGCCCAAAGATGGTTCAGAAGGCTGCATCAAAGATCCGTAAAAAACTGGAGCGACCTGGCCACAGCTTTTCTTGCTCAATTCATGGGCCCCGAAGCTAGAACGACGCCTAAGGAAAGACTGGTCAGCATTAAACAAGGGAAAAACGTCACTGAAAGGTTACCTCGGGAGATTCAACAAGCAATCGATGGAAGTTGAGAAGATCTCTGATGATGCCGCCCTCGTGGCAGTCCTTTCCGGGTTGAGACCTAGAACACGATTCTTGTGGTCTGTACATGAGGACGGGAGGACGCCACTTCGGATAAGGAGAACGCTGGGGCCAATCCGCACCCCAAAGACCATAATAAAAAAGAAAATCAGACAAGAAAATTCCACATGAACTAAAAAGAGATCGGAGTACCAATGAACGATCTACAACTCATCCGTGCCGATTTCATGACTATCACCCACTAACGACCACCTTGGAAGAAGTCTTCATGCAATTTGGAGACAGGGAAGCATTCCGTAAGCCGACGTTCCCAAAGAAAGAGCAGTTTGGGCGAGAAAAGTACTGCCGGTATCACAGGTCGGCCGGACACAACACCGACGACTGTCGGGACCTAAAAAAAGAAACTGAGTCTCTAATTCGGAGAGGTCGCCTCAAACAATTTGTAGCTAAACCTGCAGAGGCAAACCCAACGCCTCCTCAACTACCTCAGCCGCAGATACAAGGAAACAACGCAATCCTCCTCCCAGGGCAGAGATTAGAATGATGGTTGGTAGAAATCAATATTTGGAAGGATCGAGAAGAGAAAGACGTAGGCAAGCTAGAGATGCGCGAATGTGGCCAAACTACGATATCAGAAGTTCAACAACTAATTCTGAGTAGTTCGGATTCTCTGAAAGAGATTCTCACGGAGTCCTGCAGGATCAAAGTGATGCTTTGGTCATCACCATGCCCATTGCCGGGGTCCAAGTACATCGAACTCTGGTGGATAATGGGAATTTGGTGAATATCCTGTATACCCAAACTTTTAGACAGCCTGAAATTTCAGAGCGCTACCTCCAGCCGTACCATAAAAGGCTGTAAGGATTTTCTGGAGACCCCATCGAAGCCAAGGGCCAAATCGTCCTTATTGTGGAACTAGGCGAGGTTCCCTGCCAAAGGAGAATCCTAGCTGACTTCGTGGTCGTTGACTTGCCATCCAATTACAATGCAATATTGGGTAGACCTATATTGTATGAACTCAAAGTTGCCACTTCGATATATCATTACTGTTTGAAGTTTCCCACGCCTCACGGAGTTGGAAGGATACATGGAAGCCAAGTTGAGGCCAGAGCTTGCAACGTCGACTTGCCCCAGTCCCAGGTCAGCATGATGGGAGAAAAGCAGGGTACTTCAAGAAAGGAGCCCAAACTGAAAAGATCTATTGTTGCTGACCTATCTGAGATCGGCATCACTGCGATACACCGCAAACAACCCCAGGATGATCTACTATCATTCAACGACGCCGAAGTAGATCCAAACCCCTATCCTAGCGTCTTGGTAGTCTCCTTACCCGCGGTCGGAATCAATATACCAAAAGTATTGGTTGACACCGGAAGCGCACTCAATTTACCCTTCACCAATACCCTAAGGTGGATGAGAATTCCCCTTTATTTTCTTCAACCATATCCCAATATGGTGCAAGGGTTGAGCGGAGCGCTAGTCAAGGCAAGAAGATCCATCAAGCTCTCCGTCGAAGCTGGGGAAACCCCACGGCATTGGAGAACTAACGTTGAGTTCGTGGTCCTAGATTCCATTTCACCCTACGACGCTGTGATGGGGCAACCTTTGCTGTTCAACCTCCGAGCTGTGGTGTCTTTATTTCACTACTCAATAAAGTTTCCAACACCTCATGGGGTAGGAAAAAATCAAAGGAAATAGGGAACTTGCTGAAATGTGTCGAAGGACTGGTTGATCTCAAACAGATCAAAACAAACAACCCCATCCGGCCATGTGTATGATGCTCGAACTCAGTCCCTTGGATCCTCATACAAAGACTAAGGGGGGAGAGTCGGTGGAAGAACTGGAAATAATATCAGTTTGCGAAAACGATCCCACCAAGGAACTCAGGATAGGGAAAGAGCTGCAACCTTTGATACGAGCTCAGATGATGTCCTTCCTTCGGCAGAATCTGGACATTTTCGCATGGAGCCATGAGGATTTGGAAGGAATTGATCCAAAAATCGGCTGTCATAAGCTAAATATTGATCCGGAAGCTCGGTTAAAACAATAAAGGCGCCGACCTCTGAACCCGGACAGATACGAGGCTTTAAACATAGAAATACGGAAGTTGCTCCGCAACAAGTGTATTCGGGAAGCTCATTATCCTGAATGGGTTGCTAACCCCGTTCTTGTGAAAAAAAAAGCAATGGAGATTGGCGAGTGTGCATTGATTTTACCGACCTCAATAAAGCATGTCCAAAAGATAGCTTTCCATTGCCCAGAATAGACCAAATGGTGGATGCTACTGATGGACATGAATTGCTTAGCTTCATGGATGCATACTCAGGGTATAACCAAATACCCATGCATGAGCCGGACCAAGAGCATACTTCATCACAGACCGAGGTCTGTACTATTATCAAATGATGCCTTTTGGTCTCAAAAATGCTGGAGTAACGTATCAATGCTTGGTAAATTCCATGTTTGCCCAACAAAATGGGAAAACTATGGAGGTATACGTTGATGACATGCTCGTGAAGAGCATGAGGATAGAGGACCACCAGCAGCACCTCGCTGAAATGTTTGAGATTCTAAGGAAGTACAAGATGAAGCTGAATCCAAAAAAGTGTGCTTTTGGCGTAAGCTCGGGTAAATTCCTGGGTTACATCGTTAATCAACGCGGGATTGAAGCCAACCCCGAAAAAATAAGAGCTATCCTTGACATGAAAGCACCCAGAAAACCTAAGGAGGTTCAAAGTCTAACTGGGAGGGTAGCTGCCCTCAGCCGCTTTGCATTAAAGTGGACAGATCGGTGTAAACCCTTCTTTGACGTATTGCGAGGCGGGAAAAATTTTGACTGGACTCCTGAATGCCAAAACACCTTCGACGAGAAAAAAGTAATTGGCCCAGCCACCGGTGCTGTCCAAACCTAGGACCGGAGAAACCTTGCAACTTTACCTCGTAGTATCGGAACATGCCATAAGCTCGATCCTGGCAACCGAAGAAGATGGAATACAGCATCCAGTCTACTATACTAGCAAGGCCCTTTATGAGGCGAAGTTAAGATACTCGCCGTTGGAAAAATTGGCGTACGCAATTGTCACAGTTGCCAGAAAATTAAGACCTTACTTCCTGGAGCATACCATCGAAATCCTGACCAATTCCCCATTAAGACAGACCTTACAGAAACCTGACACTTCAGGACGAATGGTTAAGTGGGCGGTCGAACTAGGACAATTTGACATCAAGTACAAACCTCGCATATCCATCAAAGGACAGACACTTGCTGATTTCGTAGCTGAGTTCAGCGTGGAACCAGTGGAAAGAATTGAGTCAGGTCTTCCTTGGGAGCTTTACGTCGATGGGTCATCTACAGAAACAAGGTCTGGAGCTGGTGTAGTGTTGATCAGTCCAGACCGCCAGTTGTATTGTGAAGCCTTGCCTTTCGATTTCAACACTTCCAACAACGAGGCCGAATACGAAACCTTGATAGCCAGAGTGAGAATGGCCCAAGAAATGAGGATTAAGAACCTGATGATTTACAGCGATTCACAGCTGGTGGTCAATTAAATCAACGATGTCTACCGAGCTAAGGAGGAGATGATGAACAGTTATCTCAAGGTGGCAAGGAAGGAATTCGAAGGTTTCCATACCATTCGGATAAATCAAATACCAAGATCGCAGAACGGACATGCAGATGCTCTAGCTCGGTTGGCCACCAGCGAAGGAATCGAGGAATTTGACAGCATTCCTGTTGGAAGGATCTCGCAGCCTGCGATAGAAAAGAAAGAAGTAGAATTCAAGATGATAGATCCTAAGCCCACCTAGCTTGATGAAATCAACCTCTACCTAAAAACCGGGGTCTGCCCTGGCGATCCTGTTGAGGCGAAGAGGCTGCGAATTAGTCAGCCAGATACACTCTAGTGAATGACACCCTTTACAAGAGAGGATACTCAACTCCCCTGCTAAGGTGTTTAAATGAAGAGAAAGCTCTTTATGCCCTCCAAGAAATTCATGAAGGGATGTGTGGAAACCATTCTGGTGGGCAATCCTTGGCTCACAAAATCACACGTCAAGGATATTTTTGGCCCACCATGAAGAAAGACGCCCTCAAATTTATGAGAAATGTGACAAATGCCAACGCCTTGTTCCGTTCACCAAAGCTCCTCCACAGGAACTTAACTTCATAATTGCACATTGGCCCTTTACGAAATGGGGGGTCGATCTGATTGGCCCAATGCCCACGGGACGAGGTGGGGCTAAGTACGCCATAGTTGCCATCGATTACTTCACTAAATGGGCTGAAGCTGAGCCACTTGTAAAGATTACTGAATAGAAAATAACCGACTTCTTATGGAAGTTCATCATATGCAGATTTGGAATACCTTATTCCATTGTCACTGACAATGGAAGACAGTTCGACAACACCCGCCTTATCAATTTCTGTGAAGAGCTTAGCATCAGGAAACACTTCTCCACACCTAACCATCCCCAGGCCAATGTTCAGGTTGAAGCAATCAACAAAATCATAAAGCATACACTAAAAGCTAAACTGGACGTTCTCAAAGGTAGATGGGTGGATGAACTCACCAGTGTCTTATGGTCTTATCGAACTACCGCAAAAACAAGCACAGGAGAAACACCATTTTCTCTAGCTTTTGGCGTGAAAGCAGTAATCCCTCTGGAGATGGGAATAGCTTCGTTCCGAACTGCTATTTACGATTCAGCTGGAAATGAGGAGGCTCTAAGAGGAGAATTAGACCTGTTAGAAGAAAGAAGGGATGATGCAACACTCATAAATGCAGTCTATAAGCAAAGGAACGCGCGCTATTACAATCAAAAGATGCGAAAAAGAGAATTTGAGGTTGGATCTTTGGTCCTGCAAAAACTTTCACTGCCACAAGGGAAGTTGCTTCAGGAAGTCTTGGTCCTAACTGGGAAGGACCTTACACTGCACCAAAGATATTACCAAAATGAGCTTACGAACTAAAGGATATGGAAGGAAATCTTTTGCCACATCTCTGGAACGCAGAACATCTCCGTCAATACTAACAATGATGTAAGAAGAAGATTGGGAACGGTTGTAACGAGGTGTCTTTATTAATAAAAAAAATATGTATCTCTTTGTTCTTACATGATTCGTTCAAGGAAATGTCTTAGCCTTACTTCCACAAGTGAGCCGAACTAAAGTTGCATGTGCTGTAACACTTGGATAAATTTCCTATCAAGGAAATGTCTTAGCCTCAGTTCCACAAGTGAGACGAACTAAGGTTGCATGTGCTGCAACACTTGGATAAATTTCCTATCAAGGAAATGTCTTAGCCTCAATTCCACAAGTGAGCCGAACTAAGGTTGCATGTGCTGCAACACTTGGATAAATTTCCTGTCAAGGAAATGTCTTAGCCTCAGTTCCACAAGTGAGTCGAACTATGGTTGCATGTGCTGCAACACTTGGATAAATTTCCTATCAAGGAAATGTCTTAACCTCACTTCCACAAGTGAGCCGAACTAATGTTGCATGTGCTGCAACACTTAGATAAATTTCCTATCAAGAAAATGTCTTAGTCTCACTTCCACAAGTGAGCCGAACTATGGTTGCATGTGCTGCAACACTTGGATAAATTTCCTATCAAGGAAATGTCTTAGCCTCACTTCCACAAGTGAGTCGAACTAAAGTTCTTGTAAACATTTTTGTGACCAAAATAACTTGAACGAAACGAATCAACGTTTGATTAACTAAATTTTGTAAAAAACACTAACAAAAACCATATTCAACTAAAAACTTGGAATTCATTACAAAAATTGTTGTGGTTCATACGATGTAGTAAAAGCAAAAATAAATACAAATCCAGCCTAACTAAGGAGCCTGAGGAGAAGAAGCTTCTTTCCCGGCCTCATCATCTCCTGGAGAAAGGCGAACTCCGGCCTCAACAGATAGGCGCTCCAGCTCTTTACTCTGCTCCTCCAGGGCTTCTTCGAGGAATGCCACATCAAAATTCGGCCGCTCCTTGTCGATGTACTTCACAATCTCCTCCAAGGCCACCACATATGCATCCTAGGAAACGGCGTCAAATTCACAGCATTCACCGCCCTAGCCTCAGCCTCCTCCACTTTCTTCTTAGCAAGAGACTGCTCCTCTGCAGCCTTAGCTCACTCCATTTCGAGCTTAGCTTGGAGCTCATCAGCCCGCTTATTCTCTTCTGCAGCTTTCTTACTTGCTCTTTCTCCCCAGGCCTGCAGGGCGGCGTTATCATCTAGAAGCCGTAGCTCTGAATCGGACTTCGCTTCCAACTCCATCCCCATCTTATTCAGCTTATCCTCGTGGCTGAGTTTCTCCGCAGCAAAGGCAGCCCTCTCCTGCTCCATTTTCTCAAAAAGGCCCATGGCCTGATCCTTTGTCTCCAGTAGCTTGTCTAGCTCGGCCTTCACCTACATCCACAAAGAAATTATGTTATGCCGTGATCTATTAAATACTATAGAGAACTCAAAGTTTAAGGTCGAAACAGTATACCTTCTTCGCCACAGACATCATGTATAGCACCGATCTGTGACTATGCAGTTGAACAGCTACTATTTGCTCCCCCACTGGCATCTCGGCAGCAAAGTTCTGCTCCTTTTCATTCTAACTCCGAGTAAGTAAGTTGGCGGAGTCTCTAAGAGGAGGTGGAAAAGCTGCTGTGGCCTCCCTGGTTGGAGAAGGAGCTCAGAGATAGTCCAAGAAAATCTCTGGACGATGCCCTATCAGAACCTCTAAGTTCGGCCTTTGGAGGTCTGGACACCTCTCTTGCGTCCTTGAAGAGCCGGCCTCCATAGGATGCAGTGGTGTCTGAGCTGGGGAAGACCTCAGTGGGGTGACTTTTGGAGAGATCAACTCGACGGTCGTCACTGGGGTGGGATCCGCGTTCCTGGGGTGTTCCAGTACCCCTTTTCTTCAGAAGTGGAAGCTCTTCCTCCACCTCGACCTCGTCCACCGGAGGTCTGGCTACTGTCACAGCTAGGGGGTCTTTCCTTTTCCCCTTCTTAGCTGCAGCTTCCTTCGCGGCTTTCAAACTTAACATTTCTTGGCGAGGATCTATAAAAAAAAAACAAAACACAAGAATAAAGGCTTTGCATACAATGATTTATCGAAAGTGGCTGAACTCGGGAAAAATACTTACTAGGTGCAGTGGGGTAAGGAGATGAAACCCCAACCGCCGGTCCTCCAGGTGGAATGCGAAGCAAGCCGACCTGGAAAAGGTTCTCCTCCGAGATCAGGAACTTGCACGACCTTTGTCTCTTGTTCAAACCCCTGATTGCATCAGCACGTCTCTTGTCGACAGTGCTCAAGTTACCGACCTTCTGATCTTCAAAAAGAACAGAAGCTATTAGAGTTATCATAATTTTAGTTCGGCTAAAAACAAGAAGTTACTAAACTTACGTAAGGGGTGATACAAGGCTGTGACAACATCTTTCCTATCTTCTTCAGCAGGGTGGAACTGCCATTCTCCCAGAACGAAGAAGAACTCCTCATTCCACCTCTTTATTGAAGAAGGGGTATCTAGAACTAAGGATCCCCCCGTCCTCGGCCTAACGCTGGTATACCACCAGCCTGAGTTCTTCCCATCCTCTTTAAAAGTAAAGAGGGAGTTGAACTGCTCCACTCCCAGCTCGGGATAGCCTATCCTATTCCACAATACCAAGGTGGCGATCAATGTTCGCCACCCATTAGGGCATAGCTGGGTGGGAGCTATACCCCAGTAAGATAAAAACCTATGGATTATCCTAGGAAAGGGTAACCTAACTCCGGCATTGAGGATAGCCGAATTAAGAGCAATACATCACTGGGAGGGAGCGTTAGCTCGGTTAGATGGTTCTGGGACCATTAATTCTATTGTCCGAGGTATGCTATACTTACCCCTCCAGTTCGCCAGCATATCCCCCGTAACTACTGACCTATACGAGCTCGCTCCCCACTCGCCGAACTCATCTGCCCCACTACTATCATGGGAACCCACATCCTCAGCCCTAGAACCCTCGTTATCAGAGTTCATCTCCCTAGACCGACCTATTCCTACCGGATTAATGACTGACAAAGGAATCGGGGAAAAAACCTCCCTACAGTCAGAAGAAGACAAAGAGAGGGAGGGAAGAACTGACTCTTCTTGCTGGTTACCCCAGGATAAGACCCTGGACTCGTTCGAACTCATAAAAGACTGAAAGAATGAAAGAAAGGAACAAAAATGCACGCGTTTTTTAGAAACGGAATACCTGAATGGACGACCTTACTCGGCTAGGGCTGGAAGAACTAAGGGAGGAATTGCTACCTTGCTCGGGAGAAGAAACTTGCGAAGAAAAGTGGTGAAAATGACAGAAAATGGTATTTAAAAGGGATGGAATACAAAAGGTCTCCATCTCAGCCGTTAGATCTACGAAAATAATGGCCCAGATTCATTGCCTCAAAACTACGTCGTTTTGAGGTGACTCTCGGCATCCAATCAGTGCTTGACAGCTTAGCGTCACCTGTCATTTGATCATTCGTCTTCAATATTAAAACAATTAATGTTCTAAAAAGGCGTGCCTGTATTACTAAGATCAGTCCGTATACAACAAACGGACTGACCTGGGGGTAACTGTTGACCACCGAAGTCCGATGTCAAATATTATGCTCTTAGTATTAATCTCTTCCATGTGGTAGTTCGATTATCAACCCCAACTCGGCTACCTCTCGCAGTCTTGTCAGAATGTCGCCGTCATTCCAGGGAACATAATGATTACGTGACTTTCACAACTTGTCCAATCAAATCAGGTACACTTGGAGGGAGAGGGCCTCCTCGACCAATCAGCTACTTTTGTTGCTAACTTCCATGCAAAGGTCATGATTGCCTGGTAAAACAGAATTATGTGGATTTGATGGGAACCGACCTCCTCAGCCAATCACAACCAAGGATGGCGGCACACAATTTCGAGCTCAGCATGATGTATGAAGTGATTGATTTGACGCCTATCTTACCATTTTGTATAAAAATCTATCTATAAAAGAACGGACCCCTTTTACTGGAGGGGGACGTGAGCTCAACACCATAAAAATGTCACTTTACTTTAAAAACTGATATGAAAAACACAAGAGGGATGGACCCTTTTTTTTTAAAGTTGTCTCAAATCAAGTGTTTACATTTTTTGACGTCAACAAAACTAAATAAATTATTATAACATTATAATATGTTTTGATATTCCAAATCATCCACACACAATATTAACAAATTAAAAATTCTAATACATAAAGAAAACATACAATGAAGGAAGATGGAGAGAGTCTATTGATGCTACATTTTTTATTTATTTACTGTCAATAGACAACATGTGAAAGAGATTGTGAGTTGACTATTTTTATAATTAATATAAATGAATGAGAGGAGAGATGTAGGGCAGTTTAGTGTTAGTACATACATTATGTAATAAATATAATTAAGATCATTATAGCTATAAAAATCAATATTTATCATTCTAAAACTGTTGTCAATGAAAGTAATTTGTTCTAAGCTAGGGCTTCTCAAAACTTGAAAATAGCCTAGATGATGCTTATGTATGTTGATGTATTCGTTCGCGTATCTTTATGATCTCCTTTCCTTCTACTCATAATATTTTTGGCACCAATGACTCTTTCTCAAAGGCATGTATGGCACGTAGTTAGCCGGGGCTCAAAAAAACCCGTAAGGAAAAATGCCAGAAAAACGCATCTTAGCTCCGATGAATTAATCAAACTTTTCTAATAGAAATACCGTTGTGAAAGACCTATTACTAGTTAATTCATGGGTAGAGCCAAAGAGTGAAAGGCCATGGAGAGATAACGTCTGTGATCCATGGATCTCCGATCGGGGAAAAGGAACTAGAATTTTTGGTGCCATCCCCTGGTAATTGACACAATTAATAAAAATCAAGAAGAAAGCAAATGACAGAAAAGGCCATCATCGGAACAAGACAGTGGAAAGGGAATGCAACGGCCTGGTGGAAAGAGACATGAGAGAAAGAGTCTTTTTTGATCGCATGCATAGTCCTACCGTAACGAGATGAAAATGGCTTGTTACTCACCTCTACCCCTTTAATGCTAAACTCTTTATTTAGGCAAATTCGATCAGTCTCGTGATGAAGAGAAGTCTTCGGTCGGGAGGCAGACCACAATAGAAGCTTTCCGATCAACCAATCCAATCCCCTATTTCAGGCTTCATTACCAGCATTCTTAGCTTCTTGTCTTTTCCCGAAAAGGTTGAGGAAATTTGTTTATAAACAGAATTTTATATCTCGGACCACGGAACTAATTCGACTAGTAGAAAAAGGGACTCTATAGGGTCGCTAGCGCTTGACTAATAACATATCAAAGGGGTACTTTCTCAAATGGCTTCCTACTGAGGCGGTGATTGAAATAAAAATCCCGGGCTAATTGATTTTTTAACTCTATCTGTCAAAAGAATTGCATGAGACAAAAATTCTACAAAAAACAAAAAAAATGGTTGCAGATCTTTAACGAAATTTTGGATCATACTAAAAAATAATGTAATTCATTTTTCTCTTTATTTTTATTTTTTTTAAGTCTTTTAGTAATGTCCATCTAAATGATGAACATAAGCTACTTATAAGTTGATGAGTGTTGTGAAGTTTTTATATTTTTTTGACAATTAGTTAAACTTGGTTCGCATTTCAATTTAATTTCTAATATCATGAATTTAATTGTATGAAATTTCTATTTTAGATTTATCTACTATCACGAATCATTTTAATTGTATACATCCGTTTTGGGTGTCATAAGCACGTGGCAGCTTAACAATACTATTGCCTCATTATATTTATACAAATATACATTATTTTTATTCATATTTATAAATTTGTGGAGTCATCTTTGGTTGGATATCTATAAACTAGATCTCTTTTCACCAATGTAACTCATCTTTGGCTTGACGATTTATATTTTTATGATTTTTATTTATTATGCCCTTATTTGGTCTCAAATTTTCAAAATATATTTCTCTCTTATTTTTAACCACACACTCTTCAATAAAATAATATTACACACAAATCCAAAACTTTCTTCATTTTTAACTATACATTCTTCATCAAAATACCATTTCAAAATAAATTTTGGACAAAAATAGGGTCAAATAGATTCTAAATTATGATTTAATAATTGCTTTTAGGAGATATGAGAAGACATTAACATATGTGCAATTATATTGATCTTTGACAATTAAGATTTTGTTGAAACTAAACATTAGCCACTTTGTATTGGTGTTTAATTGATTTTTATATTAAATAAAATCATTTTAGATTTTTTTTCCGGTTTTTTTTATACCTAATTTTCAATATTAAATAAATTTTAAAATGTTATTTATAATTAACATATGCTACTGCATTATATTGGTATCTAAACACAATCACGCTCTTAGTAAAGATATGTCATATGATATTATATTTGTATGATATGTCCTATATTTGTTATATGATTTTTCCAACATTGATAAATAAATTACCAAACAAACATATCGATGACTTTTTTTATTTCGTATGCTAAAAATATCACACATGAATACATTATCGTCAAAATCAATAATAGAAACGAGGTCTGATATATCAATAAATCAACAAAATGAGTCTGATTGTTGGTTTAATTTACAAAATATTAACATTTTCTGTTTTTTAATTATTAATATATATTTTTATTATCATATATTAAATTTGTTTTCATATTTGTAGGATTGACAGACATGTCACCAAAAAAAAAAATAAACGATTATGTTTATAAGACAACTAATACATTTGAAGAAGAGTGAATTATAAAAATATCCATATTTCAAAAAAGTTCCATTGAGATCTAAAACAAATAAGAACGACTATGTTAAAATTTTAAAACTAATTTTGTGTGATAAGAAAGTATTATATAATGTCAGAATTAATCAATACATTTCTTATAAAATTTTCATTATTTTTTAAAATATTTTCAGGTAAGTAATTTTCAAGCTACGTTGTTTAAGAATACAATCAAAAAAGTTCTTTTCCATGCCCCAGAAAGAAAAAATATACCAACTTCGAAATGAAAAAATAAAAACAATCAACCCTTACTCAACATTTTCACATTATATACATTATTTTATAAAAACTTTTATTCATCATATATATAATTTTTTCCTTTAAGAATATCATTAATACTTCAAAAATATTATATAAATGAGACGTGCATTCAAATACATTTGTGATTACTTTGTGATGTAAGTTACCACTGTTAGGGTGACAGTTTGTTTAGAATTTGTTTAATTAAATCAAATATGTTTGTGATTACTTCGTGGTACAAGTTAACACTGTTAGGGTCTACTTCCATTTGCAGGGTATTGTTTGAGGGTATCCAATTACGTAGATGCAACCATTAAATAGAGAAACAGAGGAAAGAAGCTTCAGACCAATATATACAAACACAGACGACAGACAAAAAATAAAAAAAACTACATAGGAAGGATTGACGATTATAAAGCTTTATTTTTGTCAGTGGTGCTCAAGCCGCCTTTCCGGCCCATCTCTTGATACCCTTCTCTTCCAATCTGCTCCTTCCTAGTCTGTCCTCCTCGGCTTCCCATTTCCTGGTACCCTTCTGTCCCCAGCTGCTCCCGACGAGTCTGCCCTCCTCGGCTTCTCCCTGCATAAAAAATATCAATACCATTCATCTACAACAGAAAACCCCATTGAGCATAAAAAGAAAAGATAATACCTTCAGCCAGGTGCTCCTGGGCTTCAAGGCTCTTGCCGCCAGTTCCGCCCGGAACCACTGTCTCTCCTTGCCTTGCCCTTGCGTCAAGCTCAGCTCGCTCCTGCGCCGATGCCATTTTTCTCTTCCTTCCTTTGCTGTCTATCAAGCTGTTACTAATTTAACAATTTCTCATGCAGCTTGCTAAATCTACTGTGATACATATAGAGAGAGAGCTGTAAAAGAAGGTCAAGGACCAAAACGAGGAGAGAGCGACACGTGGGAGTGATGCAACCCTTTATGTTGACACGTGGTGCTGAATCATTTCATGCCGTACCTAGGAGGGCAAATAAAGAAGACACGTATCCACACAATGAACTTTGCTAAGTGTAGATCAAAAAGTAAACAAGTGGTTATAGAAAATGCCGTGGAGTAAAAAAAAAATTGGTGAAAAAGTTTATTGTGTTTTATATTGATAAATGATAGAGTGTCATGTGACATTATGTAATTATTTATATAAATTTTAATGTACATATAACAACATACTATATGATGAGCTCATATAAAATAAAGAGTAATTCTATTGTAAATAATGGTATACAGAAAGATACATGTAAGAAAAAAAAAAGAGAAAACGGGACAGACAGGCTAAAAAAATAAATTTAATTATTATAATCTTGCTCGAGCTCTTTTAAGTTTTATGTTATAATTATATATATTATTATGTATATATTATGTATAAATAGTATTATTCTAAAATAAAATTTGAAATAAAATGAACGAACAATTGATTTCATTGGATTTACAGTTTTTAGTTCTTTAGTAAAGTAATAATAAATTGGTTCCATAATATTATAGCAATTAAGTAGAGAGTTTACCAAAGAAAATATTATGCAATAAAGTGGAAATTTGGATGAATCCAAGCCTTTGTACATATTGCATAATTGGTCAGAACCTTTCAAAAATAGAGCAATTGGTCTCAAACTTTTTCGTTTTTGGTGCAAATAATTATTTTGATTCTTGAATAGATTCCGATCAGAACGATTGTTAGCCTGGCATGTGGACTAATTTATTTTTTAAGGAAAAAATTATATATGTAGTTCCAACTTTGACAGAAGTAAAATCATGTCCTTTACCAAGGGTCTATTTGCAACAAAAATGAAATGTTCAGAATCATTTACACCACTTTAAAAGGTTTGGATCAATTATGCAATATGTTCAAAGATTCGGGATCATGTGCACCAATTTCCCTTATATAATAGTCCGGAAGGGATTGACATGTCATTACAAATCTTATAACGTGATTAAAATGAGTTAGATAGTAGTTGTGAATTCTAAATAATTATGTGGTTAAAATTAAAATTTAATGTTGAACTTCAACTTATGAAGAACTTTAATGAATCTCAAACAAGTGCTCAAATTGATCACTTCTAAATAAAGATTCAATAGCAAGTTCAAGTTCAAATTCAAATAAATTCTGTAATTAAATGATATAGGGTCTAGTTTTGAAAAAAAAATAAAATATATTATTTTCCGCATTAATATTGAGTTAGGTTGATTTTATGATTCCATACATAAATTATTCAAGACAAAAAAATAGAAAAACTTTACCCATAAACCACATTTTAACACATGCCCTCTCTTTTTAATCAACTAGTCAACGCTGAACATGCGTTGCATGTTATTATAAAATACTTTACAAGTACTAAATTTTTTTTTAAAAATATGCATAAATGTTAATAATTTATAATTAATACTGGAAAATATATACATGTGATAATGAATGTTAAATTATTTAATTAAGTAAAACTGAATGTTAATTAGTATACATAGACGTGAATAATGAAATGCATTCTTGAATGTGAAATTTCAATTAACTTATAATGAGAATTAATAAAACTGAAATACAAAAATGAAGATGAATATTGTTACGCCTCCCATAAATAGAGGCCCCAACCGCCTCCACGTGCGATTTTTCCACGTCATCATACACCAGTGGCCGAACCCATGCAAGCTAAGCCGAACCATTGTGAAATCGAGCCTCATGTAGCCGAGTTGAGCCCATGAGTGCCGAACCGTCATAGGATCGAGCCTCCTGAGGTAGAATCATTAAGGGTGTTTTGGGGAAAATCTTGTATGAAGATTTCATACCAAGTGGATGATGGGACAACGCACTGTATTGGCGACTCCAATCAACTCCACAAGTCAACCTAGTCTTATATGTCATATATAGGGTGCCGAATTGTCAACCGTCAGGATGAGGCCACGTGACTCTTCATGCAACGGTCCTTATCCACCGAAGGTTACTATAAAAGCTCACATTTAGTATCATTCAAGGGTAATGTAAGTTTGTACTCTCAATATAACTTAATTATTCTCTCTATTTTTGCTATATACTTTTCCCAAGGCCGACCCCCCTTACTTGTATTTTGGAGACTCACGTTTTAGCCCTCCCACACTCGTACATTTTTTCACTCCTACTGACTTGACTATCAAAGTGCGGGCGACCGGCTCTACTCCCACTGGAAAAGGCCACGTGCAGCTAACGATTTGTCCTAATGTGCAGGAAGAAAGACTTCTCTGGACGTGAGAGACTGTGGAGAATTGTTACACGTCAAATATACTTTTTTTGAGGTCAACAAATATTAATTAAATGAATGTGATTGTTAATAAGTTGAGAATTAATAACAGAGAATTCATACATTAATGAAAGTATACAAATGAACTGAAAGTGTCAGATGTACATGTATATTGATGGTAACTTAGTGTTAAATAAATTAAATACATATTATAAAATGAAAAATAAGATATTATTGAAATAATTGAATTGTAGTATGGTTAGAATTGTTCAAAAAATGATTTTCACTTGATGTGATATTTAATATATTATAGATGATGCAAGTTTTGGTCCATGAAATTAAATAAGATTAATTTACATCACATTATTTACCTTGACGTAATTGATATGTTATTAAGCCTTATGATTTTTTAAAAAGTACTACATCAATTGTGTCATTCATCTTGGTCTTGTTTGCGATCAATTTATAAAACAAGAAGCTATGGTCTTTGGTATTCTAGTATCTAAAAATAATTTATGCTTAATCTTTTATCCATTTTTTATTTTTTCTCGGAAATTTATTAATCCTCCATTATATTCAATGACAGAGGATTTTGTTATTGTCTGGTGAAAAGTATTTATCGTTTGGTAATTAAAGAGTGTATGTTTGTAATAGTATTAACAATCCTTCTCAATGGGCTGACGTCTCTTCAATGCCTTTCATATTGAGCTCTATCACTTTGTACCTCTTTTTCATATTGTTGGTTCCTCTATGAGCCTTGGAAGAAGTTTGGTCGAGGCATATTTTGGTGCACATGCATACTTGCTTGTGCTTGTATTTGTTGGAGAAGGAGTTGCATGATGGAGTTTTACTTTGTGATGCTCCTCATGTTGACAGTTATGGCTGTCACCTCTCTATTAAGGCGTCAACGACTCTTTCACCTATCCGGTGATGAGATCGATGGTGGTTAGTTCTGGCTAGAGGGGCCTCTTTTTTAGCGATCTTTCTCATCACTCTGTGAATTTACTTCTCTTTTACTTGCACTCGTGTTGGTAAGATGCCTCTTATCTACAAAGGGATCTTCTTGAGCAGATTTCTCTTCTAAGTTTATCATTTCTTCAAAAAAAAACTTAAAAACACCTGGCCTTTTGTGAACTTTTGGGATAAAAAAGGCTAGAAACATAGAGCACTTAGAACTTTTCACAACTTCCACTTGTTCATTCTTCAAAAACAAAACTTTTTTCCAAAGGGGAAGTGAATGTATTTACTCTGTAAGCTTTTTCACGTGATTTGTTTGTTGTTGAAGTATGGTTCCCATAGATGGCATCAATATGTTGACTTCGATTTTCGGCTGGACAACATGGTAAATAGATCATACTCCAGTCATGTTCTTGTTTAAGGCTCTTGCACATCTAGACAAATCGTTAAAAGCATGTAGCCTTCTCTAAAATGGATGAGGTAATTACGAGCACTCCAATGATCAAGTCAATCAGCTATAGTGGTGAATATTGGATATGGGATGAACAGAAAACGTGAGCCATAAGAATATGTGTGGGCATTGGATTCTAGAGAGGAAAAAATAAGCAAGATTACTATGTAGAGTGTAAAATTACATTAATTGTTAATGACAGTAAGTGTAAGCTTTTATAGTGGGAGAGGTGAAACGGTTACCGCTGGATGAAAGACACATGGTTTCATCTTGACGGCAGATGCGTCATCCTCATAGGCGTTTCTTTTGTAGTTCTTGGTTCAGATAATATTTAATGATTTTGAAAAGTGGCCGTTCAATAACCTAGGTCTAACCTTTGAAAAAGTAGACTAATAAATTGATTGAGAAGCATCTCATACAGAGATGTCACATCAATAGTTGTATGGAAGATTTTGTACGAATGATCTCTTGAAAGAGGCGAGGCTAGAAAATGCCTCTGTAGAATTAAAAGCTCATCGCTTCGAAATGAGCTACACCAAATCGTGGCACTTGCATCAGCCATGGAGGTTCGGCTTCAGTCATGGCGCTTCGACTGAGGTGCATACATCACTTTGTCTTTCTCTTTGATGGCCTCGACTAGGTCTGATTAGCAAATGATGTGAGTACGGGCCTGGGTGATTTATTAGTTGACTGCCATATGACCAATAATTGAAGCCTCATATGATGAGGCATAACAAACTTCATATAAAAATTTAAGGACGTATTTCATGCACGACGTAAAGTTTGCGAACCATAATTGTTTTACCCTATCAAAATATGTAGAGAAATTGTTCCAACAGTAAATTTACCATCTCATACGGGACATTTAACCATGTAGATTACAGGTTTATGCTCTTTTAGCTTGTTTTATAATTTATATTATACAACACTCAACTTAATTTAGTCCCTATTTGATTTAGATAAAAAAAAAAAAAATCAATTTTTAATAGGTTATAATTATAATTGATGGAATGCGTGGTTTAAAAATTGTGGATATCATGAAATATGTAGTTAAAATTGATTATTAACTTGAATTTTAATCCATTTTTTAATGGAATCAAGTTGAGGCTTAGATTATTTAGTACCAATACAACATTGAAGAAGAAATATAGTCCTTATTAGGAGAGATTTGTTTTTTTTTTTTTTGAAAAGTAATTTTTTTAAAGAACCAATGATTGCTATAAATAATTGAAATTTAGAGGAGTATTAAATAAATATTCCATACGTATCCTGTGTGCAAGTTGACAATGAAGTGTTCAATAAATAAAGTACCTCCTCCACAATGCTCTGGAGTGAGGTCGTGGGAGACCCTCAAGATTGAATTTCAATCTTTTTAATAAAGTAATTAACAGTGAATATGACTTTTTTTTATAATGTTGATACTTACATATCTATTGGCAGTTAGATAATTTCAACCTTTACAACTACATTTACCTTTATCAGGTCTTTTTATTTATATTAGTTACTATTTGAGCATTGAGGTGAGCTCACAATTTTGTATTCTAACACGCGAAAATGTGTTCGATTTATAGTACCGCAAGTATACGATTCGTTTCAAATAATAAAGTGAATTTTAAGTCCAAGTATCATTCCCACAGAGATTTAATAACTTGACTGTACTTAATTTGACCTTAACTGAAACTAAAGACGTTGTTTGAGTTTTTGTAACTAAATTGCAATAAAATTATAATCTACTTATGCAAAACAGAATGAATTATCGAATTAAATGCAAAGTTCACTACGTGCAATGATATAACTAAATGTAAGATGTTATAATAATCAAATAAAAGACGTATTAGGTTCGCGAATTCCCATGTAATGATCTATTTCAACCTTAGCTCTACAATTTTGACAACACGTTTGAATTATGACGAATCAATGTTTCTATTTTATTCAAAACTCTCTTTCGATTAAGTTTGAACCTATTTTCATATACGACTATATCTCTATGACGGGAGCAAATATATAAAAATGCACGAATATTTATGAACACTTAGAGATTCACATAAAGTATAGCGATATATCTCTATCTCCTATCGAACCCTACGATGATTTATACCCTATCTAATCTATTTCTCCTCTTTTGAATGGATAAAATAAACTACCATAAATCACACAATCACATGCATAGTAATTGTAGACTCAAATTAATGTATATAAATAATTTATCAATCCAAAATGCGTTTTAATGTCAAAAATATAAAATTAGGAATTGAAATATCACATTACATAGTTCATCGTTCACCTAACACAATAAAATCTATTCTAGCATGGAAAAACTAAGAAAACAAATAAATTCAATTGAAGAAGACATCACCTTTTCAATTCTAGAGGTAAATTTTGAATCTTGAAGTAATCTTCTCGTTCTTTGCCTTCTTCTTGCTCTCCAATATGTCAAATAATGCATAGCCCTTGTTTTTGGTTGTAATTAGGGTTATAAAGGAGTCCAAGACGTGTTTCCATAGGTAGTTGATTTAAATAAAAAAACTAGAAAATTCGCGTCAGATTTGAACCAAGCGACTGCTTCGTTATAAGTCAAGTGACCGCTTGGTTTGTAAAATTCACCTCCTGGATTCCCTGAATGGTTTTGAGAGACCGCTTGGTTCAACCTTTTTCTCCGCTGGACTGTTTTCAGTATTTTGGTCATAACTTTCTAATCCGATGTCCGATTGGAGTTATTCAAAGTTCATTAGAAAGCTAACACAAGGAGATACATTCTTGTTTAAATATATATATATATATATATATATATATATATATATATATATATATATATTCCAATTCGGACGTTTACTATCCCAAAAATGGATCTCAAGTAGAGACTAAAAATTCAGAGCATAACTTTTTCGCCTGAAAATTGATATGTGTTAATGCTTCGACCATATTTCATCTCTTTGACTTCTTTCTTCATTTGATGGATCCTTAACACTCTTGAATCTTCATTCCATCATCCGTCACATCTATGGATTGTTTTCATGTTATTCATTTTGATCCCCGAACTTTATTTTCTCTCATCTTTACCTCTTTTCTTCATTCTCCTCATTCCAGCATCTCATGATTTCACCAATTTGTTATGTAGCTCATTTTCATACTCGATTCATCCATTGGGTCAACTTTGAATAATTACATCCGAGTCCCTGAACTTTCATTTTCTTCCGTTTTAGTCCTTTTTATTTCGTTTTTGCATACTTTTCGTTCCATCCATCAATGTAGCTCTACAAACACAAATTGTA
The DNA here is from genome assembly GCA_019395295.1 of Osmanthus fragrans. Lineage (NCBI taxonomy): Eukaryota > Viridiplantae > Streptophyta > Magnoliopsida > Lamiales > Oleaceae > Osmanthus > Osmanthus fragrans. The sequence goes on from CM033359.1 coordinate 11,784,021, forward strand.
TCGAATTAAGCCATATTTTAACATATAAGTTCATAATTAGCCATGTTTTGTAGCCTAAATAAGTGTGTAAAACGCACTTATCATACTCATTTAAGGGCATGAAAGAACAAGAAGTTCGACACGAGAACGTAGTCAAATTACATACTAAACATGCTTCTACATTACGTTCTATTCCTTTTCTTTTGGATTTCGTTGGCATTGGCCGCTTCTGATAATGATAACACAACCCAAACCGCCACAACCATAAAGAGAGGGGAAAACATAACCAAGCCGGGGTGCCAGAGAAAATGAAGAAATCTAACTATTTCATACCGTTTTGCCATTGGCTCAGGCAGTGGTTGTTCCATAGATCCATTGTTTTACATCAACTGCAACACTTCTTTCAACCCTCCCAAGCCCATTCTCATCGACGGAAATGTCGACGTTACTGATACATCGGATTCTTATATGCGCATCAAGAATTGGGTGGCTGAAAGATGCTATAATCAACTTGGCAACTTGACAGTGGGATTCTCTGCGTTCATTGATTTAACACAAAATTTTAGTTTTTCTGGAATGAATAAATTCATGGTTGTTGGATGTGACGACATATGAATAATAGCAGGAACAGCAGGGCGTAACTTCACTGGTGGATGTGTTTCCATCTGTTCGTCAAAGGAAAGTGTCCTTGATGGGGATTATTCGGGTTGCTGCCAAACATCCATACCAAAGGGCTTTGTGAGTTTTCGTACTTCAATGGCCAGCATTGATAATCCCAATAAGGTCTAGTCCTTTACTCGTTGTGGTTATGCCTTTCTTGGAGAGTAGGACAGTTTTGCGTTTCAAAAAGTGAACCTTTCTGATTCGACATTCTATCACTGAACCACAGAAAATGTCCCTGTACTCTTGGACTGTGTGATTGGGATTCAAAATTGCACTGAAACTCACAAATCGAACAATGTTAGTTGTCATCTGAATAGCAGATGCATTGATCCTGATATTAATGGTCTTCAAGGATACAAATGCACCTGCTTCGAGGGTTAGGAGGGAAATCCATATCTTGATCCGGGCTGCAGAGGTTAGTATCGGGCTTTTGCTCCATAATTAATCCGAAAATGAAAAATTGCTTCGAACGATTTTCAAACTCTAATGAGATTATTATCCTTATTTATGTGCCAAATATCAACGAATGCAATAAAAATCCATGTGATCCACAAGGAATTTGCATTAATACTCCAGGTAGTTATAACTGTTCATGCCCACGTGGATACGTTGGTGATGGCAGAAAAGATGGTCATGGCTGCAATAGACGGACTCCAGTATTCACGGTGATAAAGTTCTCTTTAGGTACCTTTGAGTGATAAACTCCATACTAAAAGGAGTTCGCATTGCACATCCATTCTTGTTTCAAAATAGTAACACAGAAAAAACCCTCTACTCTGTTCGAATGCACAATATATAATATTAATTTATCTTGGACAAGCTATATTTGATGACACTATGAAGGACCTAAGTCTGTTTATCAAAGATCTGATATTTGTCATTATTGGATTGGTAGGCAATATTACTAACTTAAACTCATTGCCAATTGTATATTCTTTGGTAAAAGCTTCTAATCGTTATTTTGATTACTATGAATGGTTGAATTCATCTTGATCAGTTTCTAATTAGTTCTGTTAAAAATTAAAAAATAAAGATTCACAAGAAGGATCTCAATGGATGATAGATCTTCTTGGAACAAATTAAGTGCGGAAGCTGTGAGCTTAATGATATCATTCAAATGTATGAAGAATGTTGTTGGATCGAGGGGAGTGAAGGAGCTGATTTAAGCTCAACAAAATGAGTTCAATAACTCAACAAAATGTGTGATTTCATAAGGGGGAAGAAGGGCAGTGGTGATAAACATTAAAACATAAAAATAAACATCAAATAATAACAATAAAACATAAACATAAAACAATATACACTTTGCTGGTTTTCACCAGCAGAGGAGTCGAGAGAGAGCAAGAGACTACATTGTTAAAGTATTTCAAATTGTATATTTTTCATTGTGTGTGGCTCGAGATTACAAGGCTCTATTTATAGAGCAAGATTACAATAGATCCTACCACAACTAGACCACATGCCTCTCCCCTTAATTTATGGACAACTTGCTCAATAATTAAATCATTTCATCACATGTCATAGTTGGTTTCTAACCAAACTAGACTTACAATATTGAAACCACAATTTACAACTTAATTTGTGTCAATACCCAACAAGTTCAATGTGCATGTCAAACTAAAAATTTTCAGGTCTTGGTTTAGGCTTCTTGACTTTGATAATTGGTAACTTGGTTATACTATAGCATTCAAAAACGGAAGCTTATAATGGCGATTTGCTATTGAAGCTGCATTTTTCTTCAAATGAGGGTAGTATGGAATCAACTAAAATCTTTTCTGCAGAAGAACTAGAACCCGCAACAAATAACTACGCTGATAATCATATCCTTGGCCGTGGTGGTTATGGTACAGTTTATAAAGGAATTATAAGTGATAGACGTATTGTTGCAATTAAAAAGTCGAGAATAATGGATAAGGCCAAATTGAACATTTTATCAATGAAGTAATTATCTTGACTAAAGTCAATCACCGGAATGTGGCGAAGCTACTGGGATGTTGTCTCGAGATAGAAGTTCCTTTGTTGGTTTCTATAATCCGAGTTCTATATCTCAAATTAAATATTATTTCTTGTGATTTTGTAATACTAGGCTAATGTTTCAATCACTGAGACATTGATAAACCTTTATTATGAAGTTGTTAATATAAATTCGATAAATTTACGTCAATATGTGTTTATTTTTTATGATTGTTATATAACTGACTGATTTTCAATTAATTATCTACTAATTAAATTGTTGTGTGAATTTTATTATTCTAAGAGAGAAAATATGATAGATAACATGTTATAACAATCATTGTAGAGTTTGACAAGGAGGTCGAGATATAACGCTATGTTTTGCATGATTTTATAGATGTTCTAGCATTTTTAATGAATACTTTCATATTCTCATATTTTATAGAGATATAGGAATGTCACATGAGAAGATAGATTAAATTGACATTGATAGATGCTTTTAATTAATTTAGGAACATTTATTAAAAAGAATTTTGGCGTGCTATTGGTTTGAATTGAAATGGATTAATAAGGAAAATTCGAGGTTTTATAGGGATGACAATGGGTCGGATCGAGCCAATTAGGCCTATCTACCCAAGAGCTCAGCTCGTGCTCAAGGATCGAGCTCAGCTCGGCCCACGAGCTCAAGAATTTTTTGAAAAATATTTTTACATTTTTGCTCACATTTTTTATGAGCCCACGAGCTTGTGAACTTTAGGCTCGTGAGTCCTTGCCCATAAGCCGCTTGCCCACGGGCGAGCTGAGCTGGTTTGGCTCGCCAAATGGGCCGACCAGCTTGGCTCGGGCTCAGGCTCGAGCTCGTCATTTGACGAGCCAAGTTTTTACGAGCTGACGAGCCGCTTGGCCCGTTTGACATCCTTAAGGTCTTAGTAACATCTCATCTAAATTTACAATACCTTCATAATTTGCTCACTAGAATATTTAGTTTAAATTCTTCAAACACAATTTATTATTTGATTAATCCTTGATTATGTACATAGTACTCATGGGAGTGATATCCTACTCATTACTTTAATTCTTGTTCATGTTACTATACACATGCGAGAATTCAAACAATTGGGTTTCTATAAATGATCAAGTTTGAAAAATGGGAGATTCGACCCAACTACACCTAGAGTGGGGGGTGATTAGGTGTAAATATGGAATTAAAACTTAATTAACATGCAAAAAGTCACAAGTTAATTATGTCTAGGTGATTATTCAACCAATTCAATTAATCCTATCTTTGAATACCGCAGTAATATGAAATCAGTAAATAAAGCAGTAAACAACACGAGAATTGTTCACGGAGAAACCCAACGTGGGAAAAACTCCGTGCGCTTTGCCAGTCAAAAATCCACTATAAACTGTATTATAAACATACAGACCAATAGCAAAGTTGACGATACAAGCTTTCTGATCTCCTGTCTGAAGTTTGAAGTAACTCTCTTGGAATGTGCACACGAACACCATCCTAACTCTTCGCTGTAAAGCAGTCCTCTTGAAGTGAGCACACGAACTCCACTCCTGACTCTTCACGCAGTTTATCTCTTGTAGATCCACCAAGAACTCCTCGTTCTTAAGTTTCTTCCTTGATCTTAGCAGCCAGCCAAGTTGACGACACAATCTTCCTGACAGATCTAAGTGAAGAATAGCATCAGTGTATTGATTGAGGGTTTTGATGTTTTCAATCCGAAGGGTGCATATAAATGAAGTGATTGAACTGTTGAATGTTTGGCTCTTGAGAGAATAATTGTTTTCTCTTGAATGAATAATTTTCAACCCCTTAAATCCTAAGTGCGCAGCGTCCCTTTATATGTTGGATGAATATGGAAACTTTGGCCAATAAAAATCTCGCGAAATCACGAATTAGGTTTAGCCGTAAATTGGTCGCTTGAGCAATGAGCTATTTCACTCAAGCGAGGGCCATGTCACTCGAGCGATAGGTGGGCGAAGGTTAAGCGCTGGATGACCTGCTTCATCCGCTCGAGTATGACTCCCACGAGCAGCTAGCGATAATGCAGCGAGTTTCCTTCGTGTTCCAAACTTGGACCCTGAACCCTACACTATACAATCAACTATGAAACTTTACAATTAAGTCCCTAAACTTCTAAAATGTTCGAGTTGGTCCTTTTATTTACAGAATAGCCAATTACAATATTTAACATTAACAAAATCCCCCTTTGACATTCTGTGACAAAATCAATTACAATGCAAAAATAAAGCTATAAAAAATAACTAAGTCCAACAATCATCTGAATGTAGCTTCCATTTTGTTCAACCTGTATCCTGAAATCAAAATTCACATACTTAGTGTAAAAACACGTGATACAGGAAATAAACAATAAAGTACTTAGAAGCTTACACATATAATCAATCAAATAGGTATGCTAGTTTGAGGTGCAATATTAATGCTCATCAAAATACATAGACACTTTAGTACCACAAAATATCAAAACTCAAACAACTATGTATAAAGTGCAACACAAATGCATGGATACATGCTCCATATCAGTGCATGATATGTAATGCACAAGCTCTCCTTTACTGCAAACTCACTCAAAGTTAAAACAGTAAGTAAATGTATCTATGTCTCTTCCCATCGACCCCATAAGACATGTAAAATATATATCTAATGAAAGCACAGTGATGTCTTAAACATAATATCTATGTCTCACCTCAATGACCCCAAATGATATAGGACATAAGTGTAGATGTCAATGCAATGTAAATCAAGTCAAATGTCAAACAGTATTTATGTCTCACCTCAACGACTCCAAAATACATATATCAAAAGCACGCATATGTATAAGTAACAATTATCTATGCCTCACCCCAATAACCCCAATAGACACGCACGCAAATGACAATATAGCTACTCAAATCACAAATAAATCTCTCCCTCTTTTTTTACAAATGATGAAGGGAAAAGATTACACAATCAATGCAAAAGGAGATAGCAACATAGCAAATAGCATAAATAACTAAAGTGTGGTACAAAAGAAGTGAATACATCAAGTGCCTACCACAACTCTAGCTAAACAAAAAGAATCAGAGCCCACTACTACATAGCTAGCTCTAAACTACGAAGCAGGATCATCATCCTTAGTAGAGGTATCAGAATCATCATCATCATACTCTCAGTGCTCTCTCATCCATTGTAAGCGTCGTTTGCAATCTGTGACCACGCAGCTCAGAGCAGTGAGATATGCTCGAATCTGGGTCGTCTCTGCCCAATGCTTTGTCACTTCAGCTAGCAACCGTGACTGCTGGTTGACCAACGTAGACATCTGGCCCATCAAGGCGGCCATAGGGTCAACCGAAGAGGAAGCAAAAGGGACAGGACTTGAAGAAGACGATAGAATATCAGAAGGAGAGATGGTCGAAGGACCACTAAGAAGATCACCTATAGGATCTACTGGTGCTGTCGGGTCAGCAAGCTCAGTAGGCTCAGTAGGCTCAGCAAGAGCCGAAGAGGATAGGGCGACCTATGTGATAAGAAGAACCCTCGAGAAAAGTGACACAAAGAATCGTAACCAAACGGTGAATAAGACAGGCATAAGACAGACCTATCCTACGACCAGAGACGCGAAAAGAACGCAGAATATGTTGGCAGAGGAAGATAGGAAGGTCAACAGAGTCACCGTGAATAAGGGCATAGAGAAATCTAGCCCTATTGGACGGTAGAGAGGACGTATGTCCGACAGGCCATAGGTTCGTTCACATAATGTGCAATAGAAATTGGCGATCAATAGAAAACGATCCAGTGCGGACCGCAGTGGAACCCCCTTCCAATGGGGTGTCAAAAAGAGTAGAATAAATGATAGCATCAGAAGGACCGGTCTTGATTGAAAGATAAGGGTAAATAGGCTGAAGAACTCTAGGAATATGTAGAGACTCGGCCAAAATATCGGGGAAAGCCGAAGGGTGCGACCTCTAAGGTAGACTCGAAAGGTAGTGTCATGGACCTCATGAATGTTCACGTAAAACTCACGAACCAAAAGACTCGGTGGAGGAACTAACCCAGTCAATAACGAATCCCAACCCCGTGAAGTGAATATGGCGGCGATATCGGAGGAAATGTCAGAAAGAATTACCTTACGCTCCACGAGAACTGAATGGAGGGAAAACTGGGAAGAGAAAACCTCCAAGGCAGTAGAGGATATAAATTGGGCTTGACTTTAGGAAGATGAGCCACTGGGTTGCGCAGCTGCGGTCCTCGCTCTCGTAGGCGGCATCTGTGACATGATTGCAGAACAACACGTCAAAAGATGCTACGAAAAAAAGTATAGACCACAAGGGACAGCAATGCAACCAAGTGTATGAAATTGCGTGAAATGATGCACAAAAGAGGCATGCATGCAAAACGATGCAAAAATAAGTCGAAATATGAAAAATAACGTAAAAAAGCGTCAATCACACATAAAACGATGCACAAAGACGTCCAGACACGTAAAACGATGTAAGAATCGACTAATGCACGCAAAACAATGCAAAAGTGTCAAATATGCCACGAAAGGACAAGAACGTGCAGGACATGACGTGACGGGGTACAGCGGCGTCAAGGCATGGTGCAGTGACGTCAAGACACCGCGACGCGATGTGTGTTTCATGTCACGATGCAAAATTCAATGCAATTCAACTCCAAATCGAGACATGAGTGTATAAACATGTTCACGGCATGAAATAGGACTCGTGTGTGCAATGATGTCGCCAAAATCACACAAAAATGCCCAATGAATCAATTTATTGAACACTTGGCGTGCAATGTAAAATTAAGAAATTCAAGGCACAATTTAGCACTTTCAATGCCAACCCATGATCACACAATGTAATACTACATTCTTAATATCCAATCTTATCCCAAATATCTCAAAAATAGACCAAAAGTTGCACCAAATCCATGCATAAAGTCATGAACTTGAAAATTCAAGAAAATGACAAATTCACACCCAAAACGTGTTATAAATGATGCACACTCAGCCAAAGCATGTTAACAAGCTCAAAACGCACGAATTCATGTGAAGAAATCAAGCCAAAATCAATTAAAACACGAAAAATCCCAAAATTATCGAAAACTAGGTTTCCTTTGAATTCGTTGAAATTCGATGAAGAAAACGGTGTTAATGATGTCCAAATCAAATGCCAATGCAATGGGTAGCAAGATTTTGATGAATTAAACTACTGAGTTGAGAGAAAATCGAGAGACACGCGAGAGAAAATGTGAAAAATGAGGTTCAATCGCGTAATAAAAGGCATCATCGCTCGAGTGAAATTCGAGCGACAATCGAGCGAAAACAACCTGTTACCGTCGCTCGATCTACATTCAAGTGAAAATCGAGTGAAAGTTCAAATTTAAAAAATAGCACCAGCTTTTTGAAAAATTCATTTTTAAGCACAGTTTTCAAATTTTGACAAATATAGCACATTTTCCAAAACTTTCAAAACTAGAACCACTCGAATTTTTTAAATAAAATATATGGTACTCACTTCAACATGTTTGTCAACGAGAAAATGTAGTTGATCACAAATATGGTAATTTAAGAGCTTAAGTGCTGCCCCCACACACATAAAAAAAATTTAAATGGAGTAAATTGTATATGTGACTTACGTTGGTAGTGTGTCACTATTTCCAAGTAAAACAGACTGCAAACCTTAAATTTGTGAGAAGAGACAAGCAAATTCACTGTCAATAGGTCTATTCCCTTACTTATGAAAGTCAAACTTTAAGCACATTAGGACCTATATATGAAGTTCATTTGCTAATACGTCAATTCTTACTCCCCCTATCTTTGAGCATATGTAGTTTTTCAGATTTTTCAATATTGAACCAGTTTAAAATTTATTTCTTTTCAATAACTCATAATTTTTCATCTTAAGTGCAGATTCTAATTCATTGAGCAACTAAAATGACCCCTGTAGCGAGCTTTAGGTCGGTTATCCCAAGTCAAATGACCATATGCACCAGGTATAGAAATACCCTTCATACTTAATTGCTCGGGTCAAATAGCCTCGAAGAAGAAAATTAAGATTCGTATTACAATTTTACAAATAAGGGGCATGTATATGAACTAAGGTCTAACCAAATAGTCAATTCATGTTCAGAGTCACCTTATCAATAAGTGACACCCATCTCAAATCTTACACATGTGGTCTAGACCTATTTACATGGTCATAGTGTGTGCAGTGCAAGATGTATATGAACTAGTGTGTGCAGTGCAGTGTAGTCATGTGATGGGAATTGGACTATTCATCTAATCATTACATATTTGATCTCAGCATGCATTATCAAGTATAACACACATGATGCAGTAATCCACATAAACAAATATTTTTTTTGTTTTTCTAATTTTCAATGTTTTTGAATTTTTCATATAACAAAAAGTATGAAAAACACACAAATAAAAATAAACTATCAAGCACACAAAACAAAAATACACAAAAGTAAGTAAACGCACGCATGATATAAAAATGAATGCAATAATGCATATATAATATGCTCAATGCGTTCAGATTCCCAAGAATCGGATCAGTGAGGTGCATAAGCACCCGTGTCATATTCATTATCGAGAGTAGATTTCTTGACCCACACCTTCCTAGTATTCGAGGTAGAATTAATCAATTTAGAGATCATCTCAGTCAACTGAACAACCTGACTGGAAAGATGGTTGACCTGACTAGGAATATCCTGATTTATCTCCCTACGCACAAACTGATGACACCTCGGCCTAATGTGACCCAAAGCTCCACAGAGATGGAATGTGGGTACAAACCTAGGCCCAACCATATGAGGTGGCTAATAATGATTTTGGGGACCAGAATTCCTGCTAGACCTACGAGTCCTCTGTTTTACGATGCGCTTACCTTTAGGATCAGGATTTTTAGCAAAGTGTGGCTGAGTGGAAGCCGGAATGAAAGAAGTCCTAGAGGTACTAGCAACATGAGATTTATTCTTATCATAACCTAGACCTCATCTATTACCAACGGGCTTGTTCATACCTAAGATGCTATCTAACTTCTTAGTCTCACTAGAGAAAGCCTCGAGTTGTGAGTTGGATTTTTTTAGATCACTCGTGAGGGTCTTAACAGTCTCTTCTAACATCTCATTCTTACACATCAACTCACTCAAGTTTTTTGTAGAGTCTTGAAGTTCACTAGCTAACTTCTCTTTCTCTCGCTCTGCCAAATCAAGCTTCTTAAGAAGGGCAAGATTTAACTTCTTAATTTTAAGACTCTCCACATATAACTCCTGATACACTACTCGAATGTCACTTTCCACATCCGAGTCATCAGTATAGCTCTCACTAGAGTCATCAGACACAACTTGCTTATTAGCCTTATTAGATCCACTCTCTACCTGGGACACGAAGGCCATATAATTTCCTACTTTCTCACTATCTGACTGCACACTAGGATCACTGTCACTAGAATCATCATCAGGCAGTGCAGCAACTAAGGCTTTACCTTTATCTCTCGTCGAGCTCCTCTTAAGATTAGGACATTCATTCTTATAGTGTCCAATCCCCTGGCACTCATGGCATCTAACTGACTGGAGCTCACTACTAGGGATAACAACGGGTCGATTCGGGGTCGGTTCGGCCAAAATCATAACTGCACCACCAAATTTTTTGCTCTACCATAACCGCACCATAACCACGAAAGTCGGTTCGGTTCGTATCTCGGTTCGGTTCGGTTAATAACCACAAAAATAAATTATTTTTTATAAGTACAACCGTCAAATTGAAAAAAAAAATTATGAATAAAAATCAATAAAAACAAAAACACAATACTAAGCCAATTTAGCAAACAATATCCCAAATGAAAATGCAAACAATTTAAAGGATCTTCCTTTGGCCTTTGAGAAGTTAAGATAAAACAACCCAAAATAAGAGAATTATAAACAGATTAAAAAGCACTAATTTAATACGATATAGATAATTAACAATCAGTACACATACCAAAACTGTTAGCAATAAAATTAAAGTACCCAACCAAGTAAACATTGTATTAAGTAACAAAAAGGAGGGATAGAATTAGGAAACCAAATAGATTAATGAGCTCAACTCCCACGAGCAGTAAAAGAAAGAGGGAAATATCATAATCAAGAAAATTACGTTTGTATTCGCTAATCAAGAAAATGTAAGGGATAACTCAGGGAAAGAAAGCCTCATATAAATAGACTTACCAAGACCAATTCAAGAAATATCTCCATCACAATCACAGAAGTTGGAGTTCTTGATTCTAATTTCGAATTTTTTTCTTCGCCGTCGCCTGTCATTTTAATATTTCCTATTTTCTGTGTATTTTCAGTGAGTTAGTAGTGTGAGTAGGGTTAAGTTAAGGCCAAAAAATTGGGTTAGTGTGTCGGTCATGTTAACGGGTCGGTAAGGTAATGTATCATAATTATACAAAGAATTATTAAAAGAAGCCCAATTATCCAATTAAATTTTTTTTAAACGGGCAATCGGTTAGGTTCGGAGCACCGTTGCTAAATATCATACCCGTCCCCACCCCGAATCAGGTTGTTAATCAAAACCATAACCAACCCATTGCACCATCGGTTCCTTTTTTTTCGTCCCATTCGGTTCGGTTAACTGCGATTTTCAGTTTTAACAGTTCGAATTGTCATCCCTACTCACTACTAGACACTTTACCACCACTTTTATCATGTTTTTCTCTCTGAAACTTTCTAGGTGGACTCCTCTTCCTAGGCTATGGTTTCTGTCTATTTCGAAAAGCCCGATTAAACTTTTTCACAAAGTAGGCTATCTCCTCACCCTTAAGGGACTCAACATCACTAGACTCCAAATTATATTCCCTACAGGTGTTCAAGGCGACAGACTTTTTTTCTTAGGCTGTGCTAAGGTCAATTCATAGGTTTGGAGGGATCCTACGAGTTCTTCTATCTTAATACTATCAAGGTCTTTGCTTTCTTCAATAGCAGTTACCTTAGGCCTAAACCTTTCAGGTAGGGATCTAAGAACCTTATGAACGATTTTAATCTCAGGGATCCTTTCGCCTATATTAAAGCTAGAGTTCACAATATCGTTCAGTTTAACATAGAACTCATCAAATATCTCATCATCATTCATCTTAAGTTCCTCAAACCTAGACGTCAACATTTGTAATTTGGAGCTTTTGACAGTTTTAGTACCCTCATAGGTTGTCTCCAAAATATCCCAAACTTTCTTAGCAGTCTCACACATAGACACTCTTCTAAACTCCTCAGGAGACACAGCTAAAAACAAAGCATGCAGACCCTTACTATTCCAATTACATTTAGACAGCTCCTCTTTGGTCCAAAGGGAAATATTAGTAAGAGTAACAACTCCTAACACAGTAGTAAAGGGAGCAGACCAGCCATTTTGCACACAAAGTCAAATGCACTCTTCTAACGACTTAAGAAAGGCTCTCATCCTAACTTTCCAAGAAGCATAATTAGAACCATCAAAGTAAGACGGTATAGAAAGTGATTGACTCATCTAAACTAACAAATATGGATCAGGAATCGAATTTAAGTTCGGATACCACTTGAAAAATGGGAGATTCGACCCAACTACACCTAGAGGGGGGTGATTAGGTGTAAATACCGAATTAAAACTTAATTAACATGCAACAAGTCACAAGTTAATTATGTCTAGGTGATTATTCAACCAATTCAATTTATCCTATCTCCGAATACCGCAATAATATGAAATCAGTAAATAAAGCAGTAAACAAGACGAGAATTGTTCACGAAGAAACTCAACGTGGAAAAAACTCCGGGTGCTTTGCCAGTCAAATATCCAATATAAACTGTATTATAAACTTATAGACCAACAACAAAGTTGACGACACAAACTTTCTGATCTCCTGTCTGAAGTTTGAAGCAACTCTCATGGAATGTGCACACGAACACCAATCCTAGCTCTTCGTTGTAAAGCAGTCCTCCTGAAGTGAGCATACGAAATCCACTCCTAACTTTTCACGTAGTTTATTTCCTGTAGATCCACCAAGAATTCCTCGTTCTTAGGTTTCTTACTTGATCTTCGCAGCCAACCAAGTTGACGACACAATCTTCCTGACAGATCCAAGTGAAGAATAGCATCAGTGTATTGATTGAAGGTTTTGATATTTTCAATCTGAAGGGTGCATATAGATTAAGTGATTGAACTGTTGAATATTTTGGCTCTTGAGAGAATAATTGTTTTCTTTTGAATGAATAATGTTCAACCTCTTAAATCCCGAGTGCGCAGCGCCCCCTTTTATATGTTGGACGAATATGAAAACTTTGGCCAATAAAAATCTCGCGAAATCGCGAATTAGGTTTGACCGTAAATTGGTCGCTCGAGCGAGGAGCTATTTCGCTTGGGCGACAGGTGGGCGAAGGTCGAGCGTTGGATAACCTGCTTTATCCGCTCGAGCATAACTCCCGCGAGTAGCTAGCAAAAATGAAGGAGTTTCATTCGTGTTCCAAATTTGGACCCCAAACCCTACACTATACAACCAACTATGAAACTTTACAATTAAGTCCCTAAACTTCTAAAATGTTCAAGTTGGTCATTTTGTTTACAGAATAGCCAATTACAATGATCTAACACTAACAAAGTTTATTCTTGAAAGATGCACCACTTCTGATTGTAGCTGCGAGTCAAGAGAATGAGAGACTGATAAGGGATTTGAGATATACCACTATGATTTGCATGATTCTATAGATGTTTTTTTGTTTTTAATGCATGCTTTCATGTTTACATATTTATAGAGACGTAAGAAGGTCACATGAGATGATAGTTTAATTGACACCGTGAGATACTTTTAATTAATTTAGTAATATTGATCAACAAGAATGTGCACATATTGTCATGCTATTGGATTGAATTGAAATGGATTAATAAGTGGAATTCAATGTCTTAGTAATATCTCATGTAAATTTACAAAACCTTCGTAATTTGCTCACTAGAATACTTAGTTTAATTTGATTAATTAGTGTTAATTCTTAAAACACAATTACCTGTTTGATTAAAGTTGAAATTGATTGGTCATTAATTAATATAGTCTTCATGGGAGCAATATCCTACTCATTACTTTAAAACTTGTTCGTGATACTGTAAACTTGCGGAATTTTCAACGATCAAGTTTAATAGGTTCCAATAGTTTTAGGAATGTTTTCTTTCAATAAAAAGGTTGTCATGTCTACATCAAGTCTAGAAGGAGATTTTTTTTTTTATTTGAGTAAAAATAGAATGTGGCACGATTTTCAAAGCTCAATGGGCGTAAAAAAAATGATTATCATACACACCGCATAAGAGCTTTTAAACTATTTCTTGACTTTTATATTTGTGTTTTTTTTTTTTTTTTTTTTTTTTCCATCTTTTGTAGGTACAACGATATTAACGGAAGGGGGCTCAACAAGATGTAGAGTGAAATACACTGATTCAATAAAGCTTGCCTCCAACATAAGACAAAAACATGGGAAGTACCTTATTTCCTTTCTTTCCTCCTTTTTGTTGTGTATTTACTGCTTTATTATATGAAAAAAATGGGGAATAAAAAATTGCAAAAATTTCATAGATATTTTCTTTTAGTTTGCTTACTTGTGTGGGTTGGGTACCCTTATTGACAATGATGAATATTTTTGGAGATATATGTTGATTTATAAACTATGAATACGTTGCATACTTGATTAATTGATTCTTATCCATGTAGTATTTGATAATATTTGCGCATATAAATTAAGTTTAGCATTGTGAAGTAATGAGTTGATTCATATGCTTGATATGCTGAAATAATAAAACTTAGATACTAAACTTCAAATTTACTACAATATATATTTTTAGACAAAATTTAGCATGGTTTTGGGGTGATTAGGAAGATATTGATATGAGTTGGGATTTCAAGTGTGTAAATTCTTGTGTGGATTGTCTTAAGCCAATAAGATGAAAATTGTGTAAAAATATGAAGTTAAGGGTTGATTTTTTAGAATGAGTGTTTAATGATGAGTAGTATTGCACTAATCATGACAAAAAAGGAAAAAGATGGCTCATTGTAAAATGTCTCTTCGTAACCTTTATGATACGAGTGATTAAACGTGCAAGGGTATTTAAAACCTGGTCCCTATAGTTATCTGACTCGGGAGTCAGACGCTAAAAGCTTGCTACAATGTCATTTAGAAAGCTTAATGCACAGAAGTTCGTATAAAAAATACGTACTACATACCTTGGTTAAGCCTAAACACTTATTTAAGAAAATTGGATCTTTGATAAGGGTTTATTAGCCTAGCTGAATCATGAATGTTGAAGCAATCAAACATTTGGAGAATCCTACTTTGTTGATAAATTGACTTACAATTAGTGAGATCCATCTAAATTAGAGTGGGTGAAGAGTTAAAATTCAACCTTAGATCACACCTTAGGAGAAGAGTAAAAGAATAAGTTTGGAGATATGTGAATCTTATGAGTAAAGAAAGTATAAATTTGACCATCGGGGGTTGAAAATTGAAGCAACTCGTGAATTTACAATGTCTTACTTGATTCGTTACACACATTCATCAGTTTTGCATTAGAGAATTGACTTTGGTATTGTCATGCTATTTATGAATTAAATACAATGATTCCAATCCTAAAAAAACGATAGGTTTTCAAATAAAAACTTTATTGCATATTTGTCTATTTGTTGAGTTAGGTTATTATTTTGTTTGAGTACAAACAAATGTTTATGTTTGGGTATAATTTATAAGTGTATTTTATACACTTATCTAGACCTAAAAATATAGACATTTAATAGTTCTTTTGATTAATTATAGTATATTTTATTTATTAGGTGAAACTCGAAGAGTGGAAGTAGAATTGGAAGAAGGAAACGAAAAAAGGTGAAAAAGGACGAAATCCAATGTTCAAGGATCAAATTGCAAACTATTAAAAGTTGATTCTGACCATTAATTGACAATTGGAGGATGCTTGGGTCCAATTGGATGCAATTGAAATATAAAGGATAAAAACTATATCAAAAAAAGATTCCAAATGCACATTATACAGAAGGCTGGGACCAAAATAAAAGATGTCGAAAGTTGGAACCCATGCTCACAAAAGGGCAGTCTCGCACGTTTGGGACTGAAGCCGGTGCGCCCATGCCAGCTGGTTTCTTACGGTTACTAGTGCGACTATGTAGGCAAAATCAGGGGTCTGACGCAATTTGTCGTTTTGAACTAGAACTCTTTATGGAATATGATTTTGATGCGATTTTCAACTTATTTTTGAGACTTATAAATAACAAACTCCGGAATGCATAAAGGGGGCATCTCTCAGAAAGCATATTCACCAATTATCATCATAAAAGAGAGGTCAACTTATCAATCTTCTGGGGGGAAGGAGAGGGGGAGGGGGAGGGGGAGGGGGAGGGGGAGGGAGAGGGAGAGGGGAAGAATTACAAGAATTCAATCCCTTGGAATTTCAACATAGATTTTTATGGAACAATAAGAAGAATTGAAGATTTCATCAGGACACAATTGAAGAAATTCAAGAGATCAAGATTCATCTTCTTCCTCCTCTTCTTCAACAATCTATAATTTGGGCTTTATATCTGCAAGTAAATACGGATTCTTGTGATTTTGTAATGCTAGGTTAGAATTTCAATTACTAAGAGTTCATCTACTAAGAGTTTGATGAACACTTACTATGAAACTTTTAATATAAATTCGATAAATTGACGTGCCTATATGTGTTTATTCTTGGATGATTGTTATAGAACTTAATGTTTTTTTTTTAATTAATAAGCTACTAATTGAATTATTGTGTGAAATTTATTATTATAGACAAAAAATAGAATAGACAGCATGTTAAAACAATCATTGTAAAGTCTGATAGAGGATAAAGATATATCACTATGCTTTACATGATTTCTTTTAATGCATACTTTCATGTTCTCATCTTCATAGAGATATAAGAAGGTCACACGAGATTATAGATTTAATTGACACCGAGATATGCTTCTAATTAATTTAAGAACATTGATAAACAAGAATGTGACATATTGTCATGCTATTGGATTGAATTGAAACATATTAATAAGGGGGGATTCGAGGTCTTAGTAACATCTCATCTAAATTTACAAAACCTTTATAATTTGCTCACTAGAATAGTTAGTATAAATTCTTCAAACACAGTCGATTGTTAGATTAAAGTTAAAATTGATCGATCCTTGATTAAGTACATAATCCTCATTGGGTTGATATCTTACTCATTATTTTATTACTTGTTTGTAATACCATACAATTGCAGAATTTCAAACGGTCAATAAACTAAGAAAAATAGAAGAAAATAAATAAGTAAATAGATTGGTGTATTTTATTAAGAACAAAAGCCTATATTTTTAGGGAAGAATTAGGGCTGTAAATGGTACAATAGTCATAACAATTAGGGCGGTAGGGATGCAATGATCATTTATTAACTAATGTATAATTTACTACACTCTTTCTTTAATAACTCATTACATAATATATGCCTTGTCAAAACATTCTTTGATAAAAATTCAGTGGTACAACAGATGAAGCGAAGAGAAAAAGAGTATAATTATATTTTTGGAGTTTTGAAAATGAACGTTGCCTCAGTAAAACTTTGTTAGGAAAAAACAGCAGGATAAAATCTATGTGAAGGACAATGAGCACAACTATTTCCCTAATGTTGATCACCAAAAAAATTTGAATCGACGCATATCTATCTCGGGTACCATTCTTTTAAATGTAGATCTCGGTAATACTTCTGTCACAATATCAATTTATTTATATTTAACATAGATGTCACCAATCTTTTGAAGCTTATGCGTATATAAGAACTTTGGAGAAATATCTTTTGTCATGTCTCCATGATATAGTCTCTTTTCAGTTGTGCAATACAAAACACATTATATTCGTACAATATGGTTGAACTATGTTTTATTGAATCTAATCTACATGATTCTTGGATATGATGGTCATGTTTTTGAGCCACACATATTATTTACTTGCCTTATTTATTGTAATAATTTAAGAATAATTTGAAGATGTTTCTGTGAAGTTATGTTCTACAAATGTCTCATATAGCTTCTTACCACGTGTAAACACATGTCGTGCTTGTGATTTAGCTTAATCAGATCAAAGAGACTTCAATACCAAGAACATTTTTTCATCTTCAATTGGACAAAATGAATCTTTTTTCATATCAAGTGATCAAACAAACACATTTGATACCAATAGATGTGTTTTATCCATTTAAAATATTTTTAGACTTTTTCCGTCTATTGGTAAATATATAACCATTCTTGAAAATATTTAATCTATAACCTACGACAAACGGGTTTTTTTCCAAAAAATCTTTTATCTCAATTTATTTTTCAAATAATCTACAATATTGTTGAGCTCTTTAAGAGTTTTAATTAGATTTTAATCATCATGATAAACTGTTGCAATAAAAAATAAAATAGTTCTTCTTTTGAAAACACATGAGCAAACATTGTCATTTTTACTACCCTCATTCAACAAATATTTATTATAGTGATTATAACAAATATGTGTGAATTATTTCAATTCATATAGTGAACTTTGTAATTTAATTGAGAACACAATTCTGGAGCATGTATCATTTGTCACTACAACAAAATGCCCGTTTGCAACATTAAAAGACAATATTTATTAATTAATTATTCTTAAAGGGGTCTATTGCAACGTTTGAACAAGTGAATGTTGTTAAAAAGATCTATTGACAACGTTTTTCGAATGTTGCGAAAAGTGTCATCTGAAAAACGTTGCGAAAAGTGAGGCATTTTGTTTAGCCCAACCCCAAAACCTTTACTGCGCTTATGTTAGTCTTAGATTATTGTAATTGGTTATTCTGTGAACAAAAGGACTAATTTGAACATTTTAGAAGTTTAGGGATTTAATTATAAAATTTCATAGTTGGTTTATAGCGTATGGTTCGGGGTCCAAATTTGGAACACGAAGGTTTCTCGCCGCATTTTTGCTAGATGCTCGCTGGAGTCACGCTTGAGCGGATGAAACAGGAACATCCCCGCTCGACCTTTGCCCCACTGTCGCTCGAACGACAATGCTCCTCGCTCGAGCGACAGTTTTACGGCCTAACCTAATTCGAGATTTCACAATTTTGGCAAAAATAATCATATTCGTCCAACATATAAAAGGGGATACTGTCATTTAACTGTCAACTGTCGAAGATGTCCTCCACGCAAGCAAACCGTGTGGAATGAATTAAGACGGTGAGTAACAGAGTGCAATTGTTCAAAGTTCAGTGAGGTGTGCAACTCAAAGTTCGATTAGTGGAACGTGACATATTGCAAAGTTCAGTGACTGTTGAAACAATTAACTCCAGAGCACTATCCTGGGCATGAAGTTGATGGATCGCGTGGGGGTATTGGAGGAACAAATGGATAATTACCATAGAAGAATGGAAGCCTTTCAAACAGGAATGGATTCTAGGAAATCTGAACTTCACCAGATACATGGCATAGAGAAGAATATGGCGCTCATGACGGACCAATTCCAGTTTATTATGGATCACTGGGAAGAAGGTGAAAGTGAATGCAAAAAAATGTGCCAAAATAGTTTCTTTGTTAATGAGTATACTATGTTTCAATGGCTGTTGTTGGTGCTGATGAGCGGTATTATGATCATAAGTAATTGATTCGAATCTGTTTTTATTGGTCTCTGAAATTTGTTATTGTGAAAGACTGAGGGTGGAGGCTGCTTAGGATCGTATGCTAGTACGGAACGTTTTAATATTTTATTATGGGATTAACTTGCAACAAAGTCCATATTAGTCTTTGTTTTTAAGTAGACTGGCTTCATTTCAGTATCACTGTAACATATATCATTTCTCTCTTGATGATGAATAATTTATTCTGACCTCACAGGATCGAATACCAGCTTCCTAACCTCATTGTTGGTGCAATTACAAAAGAAAGCTTGTATAAAGCTTTTGAAAGGGAATTTCCTCAGAGCAGGCAAGGAACAAGTTCTCGTTGGCCTTCTAATGCATCTTTAGTGTTGTCTGGGATGCCATTTAACGACAAATATAGCTCTATCTTTGGTTTAACTTTACTCCTGGTTTCTACATATTCTACCATAGTGTATTCTGGATACAATGAGTTTCTCTTTCAGATGTCTTCTGCCTATCTATTCTTGCATCATGAGAGGGTTGAGACATTGCAAACCAAGATCTGTGCTTGGCATGCTGGAAATTCCTCAGTACTTTGCATCATGATAGAAAGATGAAAGATTGTGCTTATAAGTTCATTATTTATTTTGCAACAGAAAGAAATTATGATTTTCCTTCTGACGCAAAGGAGACCCCTTCATTTTGCTGTTTATTGGTTTGTTCAGATTTGTAACTCAGTTTTCTATGAAACCTAAAGCTTCAATTTTGATTAATTAAGTTTCTCCTTGTCAGGGAATAGTGGGTTTAGTTTTCCTTAGCTAACTTGCCTTGTGTGGGTTCAACATGTGGACCACCAGTTTAAATTGTTTAAAATTTGAAATTGAATTTTGGCAATTGCAGATAATTTCTTTTCTCCAGCAGAACGCACATCCTCGAGTTGCAGAGAGAATACCATCAGTACCAGAAAATGTTACCGATCAGGTTATTCCTTTTTATCACAGATCTAAGTTAACCTATTTTTTTTGTTCTTTCCGCCATACTTTCCAGCTCCATTGTGAAAATTTAATTTCCATCTATGTTTTCCAACTAGCAAGTTATTGCGACAGAATTTTTGAAATGATTCTAACTTTTGATGGTACTTGAGTCGATAATTTTCTGGTTAGTACTGTATCGGTGATTGGGAAACGGCTACATTTTTCTTTTTTGATGTAAAACCAGATTAGTTTGTGGGAATCGGATTTGAAAGTATTATATTAATTCATTTCTTGATTTTTTTTCTTCATATGAGAGTTGTTGTCAATATGATCTTATCTTATTCATACTTTTTATAGGTGATGTGAGGGCATCGAAGGAGAAGAAGAGCGAGTGTCCGTTTTGCATATTAGAAAAAAAGATTGAAGAAGTTACAACAGTGGTGGGAGTAGCAATACGGTGGTTAAAGAGATATTTGATGGGGCTATGCAAAGCCAAGTGAAGTTTTGCTTATGTATACTGATGGAAAACTTGTGCTTGTTTAGTTGTAAGAAAATGGTGGCAGCAAGGAAGCAAATGTCAATTTTTCAGGCACCAAATGTGCTTGTAATCCAATTCAAGGTGTGGCAATCATTGAATGTTCAAGTGTATGGATTCAAAAATTTGTAATGAAATTATTAATTTTTATGCAATTCCAAAATTTGTTCAGAATGAGTCATTTTAAATTTTGCAAGTCAATTTACATAAATTGCAGTATAAAAAATGTTGCCGAAAGTGACCTAAAAGGCAATGTTCAAAAAATGTTGTCGAAAGTGACCTTTTGGCAACATTTAAAAAACGTTGCTGAAAGTCTTTTGCAACGTTTAAAAAACGTTGTTGTATCTTTCCACTCTACGACAACACTGAAATTTGCAATATTCATTCAAACATTGCAAAAGGTCTTTAGCAACATTTTTCGAATGTTGCAAAATGCTTTTTTGTTGTTGTTGTAGTGTGTTTCTACACTTAAGGTCCTTTAGAAATTCTCATATATATGTAACTATCAAGCGAGCCATATAGATAGATGGTTATTACACCCATAAGATACATTTTGAACCTGATTGACACAAACACAATCAAACTAATTAAAAATTTGAAGATGATGGTATCCCTTACGGGAAAATATGTTTATCATAATCGATCGCATGTCTTTGTGAGAAACTTTGGACAATTAGTCAAACTTTGTATATAATAATTTCGTTGTTTTCATATCTCTTCCTTACAAAAATCTACCTGTATCTTACAGAGATTACATTTTCAAGAGTTCAAACTGCTTGTCCAAACACTTTTCGTTTCTCTAAGGAATTCAACTCTGCATATATGACTTCTTTCCATTTTGTTCAATTATTTCTATGTTAACAGTCATTAACTTTGTTCAATATCCTCGTTTTGGATGATTTCAAGAGTCACTTTAAAGGGGGAAAATATTATTTATTACAATATTATTTCATTTTCATAATTTATGGGATAAAAAAAAATTGAAATTTCATTATTTTTTAGACATTTATAGTTCTACGGGACAATATTACTATTATTTGATTGATCAATCTTTTCTAATATTGCTTCTTCTAAAATTTTTGTTGGTTTCTCTTTTGTAATTTTTTCTTTTGAGGTACAAAGTCTTTTACATCAACTGATCAATCACGCTTACGACATATTTGAATTTATTTGTTACAACAAATTGTCCTACAAAGACGTCAATTTTCGCATGAGTATTTTTTGCTAGCTCATATGACTTTGTCACTTTTCTTGCTTTCTTGCTTGTATTGATTGTTGAGGGGATCAAAGTGAGATGACGTTGTTTAATTCCAAGAAATTTGACCTTATTTTTCAGGATATAGTTTTGCCAATCCCAAAATTAGAAAGTAAGTTTATCAAAATGACAACATACAAAATGTGCAGTAAATAAATCACACGTTAAAAGTTTATGATATCGCATAATGAATGGTAAATCAAAACCAATATAAATTACAAGCCTTCTTAGTGTCCCATTTTGGTATATTGTGAGGGTAAAATTTGGACTTAAACAGCACAATCAAAAACTTGTATGTGAGAAATATTAAGATCGTGCCCAAATGCAGTTTGTAAAGGTGAATATTGATAGTAAGTAGTTGGTCTTATGTGAACCAATGATGAGTGGGTAATATAACATGGCAACAAGATGAGAGTTTTCTTATTATGAGTATGATAACCCAAGATTAACTAACCAAGAGGGGGTGAATTGATTTTTGAAACTTTTTCGACACTTAGTCTCAAAACTACTCAAAACACAAGTAACAAATATTAAATGTAAGACAACAAGTAAATATGCAATTTGTTAACTTAGTTCAAGTATAGATATTGCACAAAATAAATGACAATGTAAAGTAAAGTGAAATAATGTAGAGATAACCACCAATTTAAAGGGGTTCGAACACAATGTGATCTACGTCTCCGTTACCAAGCTCTCCGTTACGAGCAGGGCCAAATTCACTAAAGTGGTAACTTACAACAAGGAGTACCAAATCGTTAGGTGACTTACAACAAGGAGCACCTACCCTTAAGTGACTTACAACAAGGTGCACTTAACCTTAGGTAACTTACAACAAGGAGCACCTAATCCTTAACAACAATCGAGTTTTCACAAGGCTCTCGAAACCGTCACAAAGTAAATGATAATTTTACAATAGAAAGAACTCTCTTAACAATTGATATAATCAAGTCAAGTATTTAGAGAGTTAGGATAACACTTCAATAGATAGCAAATAGTAAAGCTCCAGTGTTTATGAAGTAAACCTTGATAGATGACGAATAATGAAATAGTTTGTACTTTTGTATCAAAGTTTTCAACCACTCAATCACTCTTTAACAAACAATACAAGTTAAGTATTTAGAGAGATTTACACTTCAATATAAGTGTTGGCAAAGAAAACCTTTTTCAAGAATAGAAAATAGATGAGATTAAAGTTTTCTTGGAAGGGAAATTTCTTGATGAAATAGATGAAAACAAGTTTTGGATCAATCAAGAAATTCTTTGTAATAGATGAAATAGAATATCAAAACAAGTAAATACAATGCCTTTCAATAAATAAACTCTCTTAAAATCTCTTGTAGGTTGGTGAAATTGAATGCCAAAAGAGTGCCCTATTTATAGATGAAAGAATAAGGTTCAGGGAGTTTCGGTTGAGCTCTTTCGATCGATTGGAACTCGTAGCCGTTACAAGATTTTAAACATTTGAATTTTCGGTTGACCAAAGGAAGAGTTTCAGTCGAACATGTTTCGGTCGACCGGTACACATTTCGGTCGACTGAAATGTGCTGAAATTGATTTTTCGTTTTTACATCAATAAGTTGATTTTTGCAAAATCAATTTCATGCAAGTGCTGAGATATGAAAAAAATAAGTTGAGCTTTATGCACTTGCTAAATATTGATAAGTTATACCTTTACATATATAATGACGTTCGATAAATAACTCTATTTTCAATGTTCTTGTTCTCTTCGAGCCTTATTTTGACTTGTATATTGATTTGCGATTCTGTTAAATTCCAATTTGATCGTCACATGCTATTCTCTATTGTCTTGAATGCTTGTTTAACCTTCACTTTGAGTATGAAAAATACTTTGATGGCTTTGAAAGCTTAATTACTCAATTCAATTTGTTAGTAAACAAAGATGATTTGTTTGTTATAATCAAAACAATAAGGTCATAATCAACCATAGGTCAACAATTTCCCCCTTTTTGATTATGACAAACAAGATAATTTTGCAATGTAGATAGTAACCAAATTAATATAAACTTTAAGTATATATTCCCCCTATCAACATGCATATATCAAGTTTAAGCATGTATTTCATTGTTTACAACTTTAACAAGCATAATCATAGTAATATATATCTCTTCCCCCTTTTGACATAAGCAAAAAGATAGCACATATAAGAAGAATATGATATCACAATCTTGAATCAACCATAGGCAAATACATTTCAATTGAATTCCCCCTTTCAATATGCAAGTTTAGCATATACGACTTCCTATTTATATTTCCTTTATCATGCATAGTTATTTTATCCATTGCCCCTTTGTATGGAAAAAAAAATAAGGATGATAGGAAAGCCAATAATTTGCATAACATGTATTACCATAAGTCATACACCACAATTCATAGAGATAGTGTAAGTTACAATTTAAGCCACAAGTCAAGTCATAATTCACAAGTAACCGTAGGTCAAATAACCAAGTAGAGAACATAAGCAAACAACACATAGTTTTAATTTGCATAAGATTAGAATGTTTGAACAATAGTCATAAGATAAACAAGTCTAAAATAAGCAACATAAGCTTGAAAATGAAGAAAAGAAAGAAACATTTCATTCTTTCGGCGGTGGAGGAGGACCGCAAGGTTAAAAAGAGTACATGTGGGCAAAGAAATTCTCTTGTGATAGGCTCAATTGATCCATCCTTTGTGCCATTCTTTGCTCAAGAGTATCCATTCTTTGTTCCATCCTATGCTCAAAAGTATCCATTCGGCTATTGACGGTAGTAGCAAGGGAGTCTATTTGGCCTTGTAGAATGTTAAATTGATCTTCAGACATATTTTGGCCGTGGGTAGGTGCAACTTGTGGAATAGTAGACCTATGTCTCGGTCGATGTCTATCATTTCCATCACCGCCATCATCATCAACACCCATTTCCGCCACTTCTTTAGTAAATGGCCAAGTAGTAGGCCCCGAGGCATTATCGAAGGCTTGAGTATGACATACCTATTCCCCATTACCCTTAACAATTTTCATGCGTTTAAGAGTGTTAAGGTTAATAATGTCGGTGTGTTTGGATTTAACAAAAGACTCTTCTTCTAATGGGATTTTGAAGTATTGAAAGATTTTAGTGAAGAGCATCCCATAGGCAAACCTAGAACTCGAGAAGATGCGTTGAAAAATATTGACTTCTAAAGTCATATTTCCAAATGACAGCTTCATTAGACCATTCCTGCAATTGATAAGAGCATTAGCAGTGGCAAGAAAAGGTCTTCCAAGAATTATAGGAATTTTGGAATCAACTTTCACATCAACCTTCAAGTCTAGTATCAAGAAATCGACGGGGTAGTAGAACTTATCAACTTGAACTAACACATCCTCTACCATTCCCCTAGGCCTAACTGTGGACCGATCAGCCAATTGTAAGACTACAGATGTAGGTTTCATCTCACCTAATCCTAACAATGAGTAGATAGCATAAGGCATAAGGTTGACACTAGCTCCTAAGTCTAGAAGGGCTTGTGCAAACTCATGGCTCCCAATAATGCAAGAAATGGTAGGACAACCGGGATCTTTGTACTTAGGTGGGGTCCTTTGTTCAATTACAGCGCTAACCTGTTCAGTTAAGAAAGCTGTTTTCTTAACATGATGCTTCCTCTTCACAGTGCATAAGTCCTTGATGACTTTAGCATATGTGGGAACCTGTGAAATCACATGCAAGAGGGGTAGGTTGATTTTGACTTGCCTAAGGTGTTCTAGGATTTCATTTTGTTGACCGGTTGATTTCGAGGTGGACTTGAGGGCTTGAGGGAAAGGTACTCTAGTAGGAATTTCCACTACATCCTCGTTTTTCTCTTCTTCCCTAGGCCTGTTGGTTGGCTCTGTAGTCTTTCCGGACCTAGTGGTTATGGCATTTACTTCCTTAAAGTTGTTTTCTTCCGAGTTTGAAGCTTCTGCCATATGTTGCCCTCTGGGATTTGGTTGGGCTTGAGCTGGAAACTTCCCACGCTCTCCTACAGCTAGAGCATTGGTTAGCTTGGACATGTGGGCTTTCATCTCTTTACTTTCCTCAACAACCTGGGTAATCATAGTCTCAAACTTGTGATTGGTCTTACCCTGTGCTTCTATAAAAGCATGTAGTGTGTCCTCTAAGGAGTTCCTAGAAGGTGTAGGTTGAGATGAGGGTGTAGTGTAGGTCCTATTTGGTGGGGTTTGCTGTTGATTGTCAGATTTCCAGCTAAAATTGGGGTGATTCCGCCACCCGTTATTGTAGGTTTCAGAATAAGGAGCATATGGCTTTTGGTATATGCCTAAGGCATTGCAGTGTTCCTCATACACTCCTCTCATCTCAGCATAAGTGGCACACTCTTGCGCAGGGTGGTCACTTCCTCCACACACAAAACAAGGCTCTAAGGTCTCAGCTCGGGAAATAGGTCGAGTGGTTTTTGACTCCTTAGTGCGTAGGGCTTCTAGTTCTCTAGTGAGGGTTTCTACCTTAGCTCTAAGGTTGTCTTCCTCCTTAAGTTGGTAAATTCCACTACTACATTGGTTTCCTACGGGTCGTGCTCTATTGGTGCTCTCAGTAGCACTAGGTCCTGTCCAAGTATGGGCCTTCTCAGCTAATTCATCTAAGTATTCTATAGCCTCATCCGGATCTTTTTGCAAAAATTCACCATTGCACATCATCTCAACAAAATTGACGCTCCCTAGGTAACAACCCTTCATAAAAATAACTCACCACGCGCCAAGTTTCATAACCATGGTGGAGACATAAAGCTTGCAATTCTTTGTACCTTTCCCATGCTTGATATAGAGTTTCGCTTTCTTTTTGAGTAAAAGTAGAAACTTGCTTTTTTAACGCAGTTGTTTTATGATGGGGAAAGTACTTGCCAAAGAATGCTTGAGTCATTTCAGCCCAAGTCCCAATCGAACGTGGTCGCAATGAATATAGCCAGCTTTTAGCTCGGTCTTTGAGTGAAAATGGGAAAAATTTTAGCCTGACTGCATCCATTGTACCTCGTTGATTGTAAAAAGTTGCAACCACCTCTTCAAATTCCCTAATATGCACGTATGGATTTTCATTTTCAAGACCATGAAAGGTGGGAAGAAGTTGGATCATTCCTGGTTTAAGGTCCATACGTGGCATATTGGGTGAAAATATAATGCATGACGGTGTAGATGTGCGTGTGGGGTGGAGATAATCGTGCAAAGTCCTAGTTGGTGCCTCTTCGTGCTCACTGTCAGTCATTGTGTTATGTGTGCCAATAGATTCAGTATCAAAAAGAGGGTTAAAGAGATTTTCAAACACTGGAGGATGTCCTTCGGTATAACTTCCTATATCGCCTCGATCCCTGCTCATAAACACAAGCAAAAGAAAAAAAATGGAACTATGTGAAAAACAAGAGATAATAACGAGAGAAAGTAAACTAACAAAACAAAAAAATGAAAATGAAAAAGGGAACGAAGTCACCCTTTTGTTAGAAGATCCTTCAATTTATTGTACCGTCTCCCCGGCAACGGTGCCAAAATTTGATTACGCCCAAAGTTTATCGCGGTGTTGTAGTGTAGCTTTGGGGTGTCGTATCCACAGAGAGATGGAAAAATTATTAAAGGTTTCAAAAGTGGTGATTTGTTCTCTCAAAGTTCGCAAGAAAATTTGGTTGTTGACAATTAAATCAATATCAAAGTTTTTGGGATAAAATTCAGTAATTAAAATAGTGAAGCTCAGAATTCCTTCATCCGGATTAGATTATTCAATGTCAATCATTCAAATTAATAACACAATTAAAGGCTTTCGTCCCGACACTTTAATCGGAAGATTTATCATTTAAGACCAAAATAATTCATACGTGTACTCTTAAATTCTAAATTCTCTTCACAATTCACGCATTTGTTTATTGAAATTAGATTACAAAACGACCATATACTTATAGCATAGGGCAGTAAATAATCACACCAATAAATTCGTGAAATTGAAATTCAATAATTAATTCGATTAAACAATGGAGAAAACATGATTAAATCCATGAACAATCTAATAATCATTAACCCAATTTCAAGATAAATTCACAAAGATGAAAATCTAGATTTAACATTTAAGATCAATATGGTTCACAATTGTACTTCCAGATTTAGGATTCCTTTCACAATTTCCACAAGCAATTATTAAAATTAGATTATAAACCAACCATATACATGTAGTAGCATAAAGTTGTAAATAATCACATCAATAATATCAATGCAAGAAAGATTCAACAAATACTTCGATCATTCAATAGAAAGAACGTGATTAATCCTATGAAATACCTAATATAAGTTAAACCAAATTATTCATAAATTCATAAAGATAAGAA
Source organism: Osmanthus fragrans (assembly GCA_019395295.1). Lineage (NCBI taxonomy): Eukaryota > Viridiplantae > Streptophyta > Magnoliopsida > Lamiales > Oleaceae > Osmanthus > Osmanthus fragrans. Next base: position 11,812,377 of record CM033359.1, read on the forward strand.
TCTAGATCTACAAGTGTTTATCAAAATAAATACCAAATGTTTGAATAATCGACATGAATTCCCCAAAATTGGATGAGTTCCTTCTTTGCTTCACATGTTTTGATTAGTTCTCCATAGGTTTCTTGAGAGAAAAAAATGGTAGAAAAAGGTTCCAAGATGATGAATAATGGCTTCTGGACGTGTTTTGATCTATTTAGGTCGAGAAAATTAAGCAAAATGCGTTTCCATAAGTGTTTAGGTTATTTCCAAAATTAGAACAGATCTGCCGAAAAAATCACTAAGCTACCGCTTAGTGTAAATTCAAGTGGTAGCTTAGTTCAATGATATTTGCCTTTGAATTCTCGGTAGGGTTGTGGGCGACTGCTTGCCAATTTACTCTAAGCGACCGCTTAGTTATAGTTTTTTTCCGTCGGACAGCTTTTAGTATTTTGACATATCTTTCTTTTCCGATATCCGATTGAGATGATTTAAAGTGCGTTAGAAAGCTGACTCGATGGGATACAACTTTCATTCAGATGTCAACTTCCAATTCGATCTTATATCATGTGAAAAAGGGTCTCAAGATGAGGCTAAAAACCGGTGCAAAAGTTTTTAGCTTGAAAGTTGATGTGTGAGAATGTCTTGGCTATATATCACCCCTTTGACTCCTTTCTTCCTCCAATTGACGCCGAACACTCTCAAATCTTCATATCTTCATTTTCCTTGCCGAGTCATCTTTTGGTATTTGCAATTTGGTCCTTTAACTTTCATTTTCTTCTATTTTGATCCTTTTTCACTTGTTTCTTCCATTTTTCACTTGTTTCACCCATTTGCCACCTAAACCAAGATATAGAAATATTTAGTGCATTTCGGTGTCAAATAATCGTATAAATGAAAATATTAAAGGGTGAAAAACGTAACAAATATGCTATTATCAGTAGACCTATGTCTCGGTCGATGTCTATCATTTCCATCACCGCCATCATCATCAACACCCATTTTCGCCACTTCTTTAGTAAATGGCCAAGTAGTAGGCCCCGAGGCATTATCGAAGGCTTGAGTGTGACATACCTATTCCCCATTACCCTTAACAATTTTCATGCGTTTAAGAGTGTTAAGGTTAATAATGTCGGTATGTTTGGATTTAACAAAAGGCTCTTCTTCTAATGGGATTTTGAAGTATTGAAAGATTTTAGCGAAGAGCATCCCATAGGCAAACCTAGAACTCGAGAAGATGAGTGAATGTGATTAAGGTGTTTTAAGAAAATATACGAGATGTCCAATTTTCGACCTATGATAAGTGAATCAAGAATGAATAGGTCAAGATGGTGAACTTCTTCAAAATGGCCACTACGAGGGACTATAGTGTATGTAATGGCACGGTGAAGAACCTTGCATGGAATAGTAAGATGGTTTTAGTTTAAGGTCATCGTGTTGGATAATTGTCGATTGGTGACACGACAACAAGCATCAAGTTCGTTGTACCCCTCAAAACTAACATGATAGTGTTGCATTTAAACGCAATTATCACAAGCATCTAATTCAAAAATACGACGAATAGTGGACCTATCAAGAGTGATACGTATATCTTTGATAATGCAAGAGATAAAGGTTGAATTAAATGAAGCACTACGGAAAAATTCGCGAATTTACTTAGGGTAAACACATTCGGAAATAGAAATGATATTTTTCCAACCAATATTTTCAAAATAGTCTTCTATCCTAAGTGAAGGGGCTGCAAGGGATAATTCAACAACATCAATCGACTTACCTATTAAAATGGAGCAATCGGTGAAACGATCGGGTAAGGGCGGTTCAACATCAACATTAACCAAGCTTCCTTCTCCCTTTTTCGATTTCTTCTTCGGTGGCATTGTGGATTTGGTACGGGTAAAAACGACCTAAGTGTGAGAGATTTTTGATATTTCAAAATTTTGTTGAGAAATCGAGTTTTAAATCGATGGGAGATGAGTGGAATGCAAATCTTTGAAGTGGGTAAATGATTGGAGAGGATTTGCAAGGAGATTTCAAAGAAAAATCAAGATTTTCGAGTTTTGAAGAAAAATTCTAGATTTTTTTATTTTCTTGATAAAACTCTAGATTTTGATGTGAATGAGTGATGAATGTGGGAGACTTGTTGAAATTTTGAAGTGATTTGAGGAAATATTGGGAGATTTGGGCGATTAGAAGAGAGGAGAAGAAGAGAGTTGCTGTTAGGGTTTAAAAAATGATGATTTGGGGATGAAATCTGATTTTTAAAACAGCCGATTCGCGCAACTTCGGTAGACCAAAATATTTACCGGTCGACCAAAACTCTGCAGAGTTTTAAACTAGGTAGCTGCAGGAGGTTTTGGTTGACTATTGGTCGACCGAATGGTGGACTTCGATCGATTAGTTGGTCGACCGAATGATGCTTTCGGTTGATCGGTTGTACGACCGGAAATATATCGTTTGGTTGACCGTAATATTTCAGTCGACCGAACCACTGAAGTTCCAATTTTCAATTAATCATGCATATACATCAAGTTTAGTCACAAATTTCAGATTCATCGATGATACCTAAGCCTCGTCGAATATAGGAAAATCTATCGAGAGCTAGAGGTTTAGTAAGAATGTCGGCCAATTGATTATCGGTACTAACAAAATCCAAATAAATCTCGCCTTTTTGCATGTGATCTCTAAGAAAGTGATGTCGAATTTCATTATGTTTAGTGGAAGAGTGCAAGACGGGATTTTTAGACAAATTTATAGCACTAGATACTATCACACATAATAGGAATATTTTCAAATTTTAGACGATAATCGCTAAGGGTTTGTTTCATCCAAAGAACTTGAGCACAACAACTAGCAGCTGAGATATATTCGGCCTCGCCATTTGATAAAGCAACGGAATTTTGTTTCCTACTAAACCATGACACAAGGGCGAAGCCTAGAAAGTGACAAGTTCCGCTTGTGCTTTTTCGATCAATAGTGCAACCCGCCCAATCGGCATCCGAAAAACTAATAAGGTCAATATAAGTGCCCTTTGGATACCAAAGTCCCAAAGTTTTAGTACCACATAGATATCTAAAAATTCGTTTTACGGCACTTAAATGTGATTCTTTAGGATTTGATTGAAATCTAGCACATAAACAAACACTAAACATGATATCGGGTCTACTAGCGGTTAAATAAAGAAGAGATCGGATCATACCTCGATATTTTGTTACGTCAATTGAAGTCCCATGCTCATCTTTGTCCAATTTAATTGATGAACTCATTGGAGTATTCATTGACTTTAAGTCTTCAAAGTCAAATTTCTTGAGCATGTCTATGATGTACTTTGTTTGACTAATGAAGATCCCTTCATTAGTTTGTTTGATTTGAAGTCCTAGGAAGAACTTTAGTTTTCCCATCATGCTCATTTCGAATTCCTTACTCATACACTTTGAAAATTCTTCTCAAAGGAAAATATTAGTTGCACCAAAAATAATATCATCAACGTGAATTTGTACAACAATTATGTCATTGTTTTTGGTTTTGATAAAAAGTGTAGTGTCCGCATTTCCCGTTTGAAAACCATTTGAGATGAGAAATTTGCTCAATCTTTCATACCAAGCTCTAGGAGCTTGTTTCAAATCATATAGTGCTTTTCTAAGTTTAAACATCTTTTCCGAAAATTTGTGATTTTTAAAACCGGGAGATTGTTCGACATAGACTTCTTCTTGAATAAAACCGTTTAAAAATGCACTTTTGACATCCATTTGATAAAGAATAAAACCTTTATGGCAAGCAAAAGCGAGAAGCATGTGAATAGATTCTAGTTTAGCAACCGGTGTAAACGTTTCTTCGAAATCAACACCTTCTTCTTGATTGTAACCTTGGGCCACTAATCTAGCCTTGTTACGCACAATTATACCATTTTCATCTCGTTTATTTCGAAAAACCCATTTTGTGCCAATAACGGTTTGATCATTTGGTCTATCAACTAAATCCTAAACATGATTTCTTTCAAATTGATTTAGTTTTTCTTGCATTGCTAGAATCCAAAACTTATCAAATTCGGCTCTTTGAAATTCTTTGGTTCAATTTGAGAAATGAAAGCACAATTGTTTAGAAAACTTTTGGTAGAGTTTCTAGTACTTATACCTTTGGAAGGATCACCAATTATGAGTTCCTTTGGATGAGAGGGAACAAACTTCCATTCAATTGGAAGTGTTGGATCACTAAGATTTTTAGGGGATTCTTCTCCTTGTTGAGAGATTTGTTTTTTCAAATATTTATTTTCAACATCTTTAGAATCTCCATTGTTTTGATCTTGAATGCTCATTTGCTGAAGAGGAGTTTCCAAACCTATATCAATACCTTTCTCTTGACCAAGAGAATTAGTTTCATCAAAAGTAACATGCATGGATTCTTCCACTACTAGAGTTCTTTTGTTGAAAACTCTATAAACTTTGCTAGTAGGTGAGTATCCAAGGAAGATTCCAATATAGGATTTTGAATCAAATTTTCTTTGGTATTTAGTATGAAACATTTGCAACCAAAAACTCTAAAGTAACTAATATTGAGAATTCTATTTTTCCAAAGCTCATATGGAGTTTTGGTGTTCTTTCGACTTACCAAAACTCTATTCATGATATAGCAAGCGGTGTTAACGGCTTCGGCCCAAAAATATTTGGGTAAATTATTTTCATTCAACATGGTCCTAGCCATTTCTTGCAATGTTCGATTCTTTCTTTCTATTACACCATTTTGTTGAGGAGTTCCAAGAGCCGAAATATTATCAAATTCTCCACCATGATCACTTCTAATGGTTATAATAGAGTATCTTTTTTTCATTTTGAACCTTTTTGCAAAAATGTTTGAATATCTTTAAACCTTCATTTTTCAAGTTTAAAAACAAAACCCAAGTAAATTTTGAAAAGTCATCAACAATGACAAAAGCATAGTGCTTACCACTTAAACTTGCGGTTTTAGAAGGTCCAAAGAGATCCATGTGAAGAAGTTATAAAGGTTTTGTGGTTGAAGAGAATTGCTTAGTTTTGAAAGAACTTTTCGTTTGTTTTCCAAATTGACAAGCATCACAAATTTTGTTCTTTTTGAATTTCAAATTTGGTAGACCTTTAACAAAGTAATTTTTTGAGATTTTTGAAATTAGGTCCATACTAACATGGCCTAGTCTTCTATTCCATAACCAAGTGCCATCTTTAAAGCTTGACAAACATTTTAATTCCTTTTCAAATTCAATGTTAATGACATAAACATCTTTACATCGGCTTCCTATGAACAATATCTCTTTCGATGTAGCATCCTTAATAAGGCATTTTGAAGAATCAAATTTGATATGATAACCTTTTATCACATAATTGACTAATACTTAGCAAATTATGTTTTAGATTATCTACTAATAAAATATTTTCAATAGAGGGAGATCGATGATTACCAATATTTCCAATGCCCATGATCTTTCCTTTAGCATTATCTTCAAATGTGACATGACCCCCATCTTTCCTTTTGAAGTTTGACAATAATGTTTTGTCTCCGGTCATGTGCTTTGAGCAACCACTATCCAAGAACCAATTGCTCTTAATCTTTAAAGAGACCTACAAGAATTGATTCAAATTTTTTGATCTTGGAACCCATTTAACTTTGGGTCCTTGATAGTTAGTGCTAGTGTCCTTGAAACCACTTATTTCTTTGAAAGTGTAACCTCTTTTTAATTAAGCAATCAAAAACTACATATCCAAATTTATTACAAAAGTTACATGTGGTATTAGAAGCTTTAACAAATATGCTTTCAAGAGAATTTTGTTTTAGAAAAGGTTTGTATCCGATTCCACCATCATCAAAAACACATTTTTGTTTCCCAAGCATTAACTCAAAGTTTTTCTTTCCTTGAGTGAAGTTGTGCACAATTTTGGTCAAATCTATGACCTTTTCTTTTAGAGAAGCATTTTCTTTTATTAAAGACCTATGATCATCTTTTTCTTTTTCAAAATTCTTTTGAGTTTCTAGAATCTTTTTGTTTCATTTTTCAATAAAATGTGTTGCTTTTTAAGAGTGGAATGTTTGAGAGCAAGTTTTTCAAAAGCTTCAATAATCTCATCTTATGAAGTAGATAGTTCATCATAAGAAGGAATGTCATTTGTGTTTACCTCATCCTCAATGGCCATGAAGCACATGTTTGCAACTTCATCTTGACTTTCATCTTCTTCTTGCTCATCATCACTTTCATCCCAAGTGGCTTGTAGAACTTTCTTCTTGAAGAATTTTCTCTTGTTAGGACACTCGGTTCTTTTGTGACCGGGTTTGTCACAATCAAAGCAAACAACCTTCTTGTTCTTGTCCTCACCTTTGTCTTCTTTCTTTTGAAATTGACGGTTGTTGCGAAAGTCTCTCCACTTTTTGACAAGGAGAACGAGATCATCAAGTTCCTCATCACTTTTGTTTGAGTTTGAGGTTTCTTCATCATTTGATGACTTTAAAGCAATTTGCCTTCTAGGAGGATCCTTCATTTCTTCCTCTTTTACTTTTCTAGATTTCTCCTTTGTTTCGGCATGATTTAGCTCATAGGTCATCAATGTTCCATAAATCTCTTCCAAAGGATATGTATTGACATCTTCAGTGTTTTCTATCAACATCCTCAAGGAGTCCCAATCTTCGGAGAGAGACCTAAGCACTTTGCTTACAAGTTCACCATTAGTAAATTTGCGATCAAAGCCTTTAAGGCCATTAAAAATGTCGGTGAAACGAGTAATTATGCTAGCAATAGATTCATCTTATTTCATAAAGAAATTTTCAAAGTTTTTGAACAAAAGATTTATCTTAGTTTCTTTTACTTTGTTAGTACCCACGTGAGTGACTTCTAATGCATGCCAAATTTCATATGCGGAATCACATACACTAATACGATTAAATTCATTTATACTTAACGCACAATAAAGAAGATTTTTGGCTTTAGCATTTAAAGACAATTTTCTTTTATCATCTTCATCAAATTCTTCTTTAGGTTTTGAAATAGTTTCATCCGGTTTTCCATCAACTTTAATAGTTTTAGGAAGCTTATAAGGACCGGACTCAATCACCTCCCAAACATTATAATCAAATGATTGGATATAAATAGTCATTCTAGTTTTCCAATAATTATAATTCTTACCATCAAAGAGAGGAGGACGATTTGTGGAAAACCCCTCAAGACTTTGAGAAATGTGGTTAACCATTACTCAAGATTGTAAAATATTTTTAAAAGGAGCACCTTGCTCTGATACCAATTGATAACCCAAGATTAACTAACCAAGAGGGGGTGAATTGGTTTTTGAAACTTTTTCGACACTTAGTCTCAAAACTACTCAAAACACAAGTAACAAATGCTAAGTGTAATACAACAAGTAAATATGCAATTTGTTAACTTAGTTCAAGTATAGATATTGCACAAAATAAATGACAATGTAAAGTAAAGTGCAATAATGTAAAGATAACCACCAATTTAAAGGGGTTCGAACACAATGTGATCTACGTCCCCGTTACCAAGCTCTCCGTTACGAGCAGGGCCAAATTCACTAAAGTGGTAACTTACAACAAGGAGTACCAAATCGTTAGGTGACTTACAACAAGGAGCACCTATCCTTAAGTGACTTACAACAAGGTGCATTTAACCTTAGGTAACTTACAACAAGGAGTACCTAATCCTTAACAACAATCAGTTTTTATAAGGCTCTCGAAACCGTCACAAAGTAAATGATAATTTTACAATAGAAAGAACTCTCTTAACAATTGATATAATCAAGTCAAGTATTTGGAGAGTTAGGATAACACTTCAATAGTTAGCAAATAGTAAAGCTCAAATGTTTATGAAGTAAACTTTGATAGATGATGGATAATGAAATAGTTTGTACTTTTGTATCAAAATTTTCAACCAATCAATCTCTCTTTAACAAATAATACAAGTTAAGTATTTAGAGAGATTTACACTTCAATATAAGTGTTGGCAAAGAATATATTTTTCAAGAATAGAAAATAGATGAGATTAAAGTTTTCTTGCAAGAGAAATTTCTTGATGAAATAGATGAAAACAAGTTTTGGATCAATCAAGAAATTCTTTGTAATAGATGAAATAGAATATCAAAACAAGTAAATACAATGTCTTTCAATAAATAAGCTCTCTTAAAATCTCTTGTAGGTTGGTGGAATTGCATGCCAAAGAGTGCCCTATTTATAGATGAAAGAATGAGGTTTACGGAGTTTCGGTTGAGCTCTTTCAGTCGACCGGAACTCGTAGCCGTTACAAGATTTTAAACATTTGAATTTTCGGCTGACCAAAGGAAGAGTTTCGGTCGAACATTGTAACATCCCAACCCCTAGTGGATCGGGACGCTACTTACTTTACTTAACTTAACCGGTGGTTTAGTAACAAGTGTACATATGTTAGCGTAAGCTTAAATTTTAACAAATATTTTTTTTGACGGATATTGAATTAAAACACTTTATAACTTTCCAAAATAACGAAATATAATTTATTTGATGAAATCATGACTTGTTCAAGATACTCAAAAGCAATAACGTTGGAAATAACGTTGGAAACGTTAAAGACTTTAAATCTAAATAACTTGTTCACCGAGTTCCCATAGGCTTATTGTATCTCCTTCCATCTCTTCCATCATCCAACCCGGTGCATCAACATTTAATCTGTAGATATAGGGTAGAAACCCGTGAGTTGAAAACTCAATAGGCGTCATAGGTGCAATCGTGATTAAGCTAAGCATTTCATAACAATTAACATTAGAAGTTCCATAAAACATATCGTACTCGGAGGTACCATTTGACATGAAAATGTATGTCATACCAATGGAACCATTTGACATGAAAGGTGCATGCCGAACCGAAGATACCATTTGACACACACCATTAACATTTAAATGTATACCGCACCGATGGAACCATTTGACATGAAAGGCACATGCCGAACCGACGATATCATTTGACACACAGCATTAGCCTTTAACATAGAACATTACTTGCTAGAAATTATAACTTAAACACGTATAAAAAATTTATGCACCTCTACCTACCTCGATTTGATGCTTGATGAACTTTGAAAATAATTTTGAAAATTTTTGATGAACTTCAAAAACTTTGACGAAGTTTGGACGTTTGGACATTCCTTTGTTGTTTGAAAACTCCTTTTGAAATCACAAAAAACCTTCTTGCAGAATCTTTTTTTGCCCACACTTAAAACTTCTGGAAAACACTTTGAAAACCACCTTCCTTTTCTCTCCCAAACTCTCTATTTTTCTCTCAACTTTGAAAGCAAATTGAAAGTGTTTTTGGTGTGAAAAATCAAATGAGTGAAGAGGGTATTTATAGGTGATGTTTGGGGTGGATGAAAGGTCATATTAAATAGGGTAATTAAGTTGTACAAGTAGTGGCCATTACTTCTCAAAAATTTGTGGGTTTCGGCTTTTCCGGTCGACCGGTAGTTTCTCCGGTCGTCCGGTAGTCCGGTTGACACTGCACAGCCTACTGTATTTCTATCATACCTTTTTTTTTTCCGATATCCGATTGACGTGATTCAAAGTGCATTGGAAAGTTAACTCAAAGAGCTACAACTTTTATTCAGATATAATGTTCAAATTCGAATGTTTTCTATGTCGAAAATGGGTCTCAAAGGAGACTAAAAATATTTGAAGTATACCTTAGCCATAAAATGAAATACTTTGCATTCCGTCCAATTTTCATCAAATCGTTTTTAAGAAAATACTTTATAAACATCATTTTACCTTTAAACATGTATTGGACTACCTTTTGGGTTTATATTTCCTTTATTGGGCCTAATGTAAAGTTAATCACACAAGTATGGGCCTAGCTTTATAGAAAAGATTCGGGCCTCTACATCCCTCCTCCCTTATATAAATTTTGTCATCGAAATTTACCTTACAATTGGGCAAGGAGTGCGAGATACTTGACTTTAACTTCTTCTTCCTTTTCCCACGTAGCTTCTTCCATTCCGTGATTATTCCACTGTATCTTAACCAGTTGAATCTCTTTATTCCTTAGCTTATGCACTTTTCGTTCCAGTATCTTAATTGATGATTCCTCATAAGATAAATCCTTTTGTACTTCTAGGGTCTAATAACTTATCACATGATTAGGATCATGCACGTATTTCTTTATCATTAATACGTGGAACACATTGTGTACTGCTGACAATTCAGGTACAAAGCTAATCGGTAAGCCACGTTCCCAACCTTATCAAGTATCTCGAAAGGTCCAATATACCTGGGTCGTAGCTTGCCTTTCTTTCCAAATCTATGTACACCTTTCATCGGTGCTACCTTTAGAAAGACTTTGTCTCCCAGTTGAAACTCTAAATCCTTTCTTCTCGTGTCAGCATAGCTCTTCTGCTGATCCTGTGCTGCCTTTATCCTTGCTCGGATCTGATCAATCGCTTCAACTGTCCTTTCCACTATTTCTGGTCCCAAAATTCTCTTCTCCCCGACTTCGTCCCAATGAACAGGGGATCTACATCTTCTTTCATAGAGAGCTTCATACGGTGCCATTCCAATAGTTGCTTGAAAACTATTGTTATACGCAAATTCTACTAGGGGTAAGTATGACTCCCAACTACCACCTAGATCTAAAACACATGCTCTCAACATGTCCTCTAAAGTCTGGATGGTCCTTTCAGACTGTCCGTCAAACTGCGGGTGATATGCTGTACTGAAATTCAGCTTCGTTCCCATAGCTGCTTGTAGGCTTTTCCAGAATTTAGATGTAAACCTTGGGTCTCTATCAGACACAATAGACACAGGTACACCGTGTATCCTTACTAGTTCTTTTATGTACAATTGTACCAACTGGTCCATACTGAAAGTCATTTTCATTGGAAGAAATTGAGCTGCCTTCGTCAATCGGTCTAATATAACCCATATAGCATTGTGTCCTTTTGCTGACTTTGGAAATCCAACCACAAAATCCATTGTGATGTTTTCCCATTTCCATTCAGGTATCTCTAAAGGATTCAGCAATCCTGTTGGTCTTTGGTGTTCCGCCTTAACCTGCAGACATACTATGCATTTCTGCACGTACAGTCCGATACTCCTTTTCATGTTTCTCCACCAGAATGTATCTCGAAGGTCTCGATACATTTTCGTACCACCGAGATGTGCTGTGTACGGGGTGGAATGAGCTTCTTTTAATATTTCGTTCCTCAAATCCTCATTCTTGGGCACGCAGATTCTTCCTTTAAACATCAGTGCTTGGTCTGCGACTATTCCAAAATCTTTCCTCTCATCTGTTCCAACTTCTTCCTTGATCTTTATCAAGAACAGGTCATTACCTTGTGCTTCTATAATTCGCTCTCGAAGAGTATGTCGAATTGTCTAAGCTGCTAATCTCCCTGTGACTTGTCTTGGTGTGGTAACCACCTCAATCTTCAATCTTTCATAGTCCTTGTCTAACTCCATTTGACAAGTGAGTAGTGACGTCAACTGTCCCGTCAATTTCCTACTCAAGGCGTCGGCCACCACATTTGCCTTACTTGGATGATAGTGAATGGTACAGTCGTAATCATTCACTAACTCTAACCATCGTCTATGTCTCATGTTTAGTTCCTTCTGTGTGAAGAAATATTTTAAGCTCTTACGATCCGTATAAATTTCACACTTACTTCCGTACAAGTAGTGTCGCTATATTTTCAATGCGTGTACTACCGCCGCAAGCTCTAAATCATGCGTCGGGTAGTTCTGCTCATGCTTCTTCAATTGCCTTGAAGCGTAGGCTACTACCTTTCCATTCTGCATCAGTACACATCCTAGCCCTTGCTTGGACGCATCACTGTATATAACAAACCCTTCTGTTCCCTCAGGTATTGTTAACATAGGCGCAGATATCAGCCTCTACTTAAGTTCTTGAAAACTCTTCTCACAGATATCCGTCCATTGAAATTTGACGCCCTTTCTTGTAAGCTGCGTCATTGGGCCAGCTATCTTGGAAAATCCTTCAATAAACCTTCAATAATATCCGACCAATCTTAGAAAGCTCCGTACTTCACCAGCATTAGTCGGCGCTTTCCAGCTAGTTACTGCTTCCACTTTTGCTTGATCTACTTCAATCCCTTGGGCAGTGACTACATGTCCTAGAAATCCAACTCGTTCAAGCCAGAATTCACGCTTCTTGAATTTTTCATAAAGTTTCTCCTTGCGTAGTACCTCTAGGGCTACTCTTTGATGCTCTTCTTGTTGCTCCTTACTCTTGGAGTATATCAAAATGTCATCAATAAAGACTATGACAAATTAATCTAAATACTGATGAAATACTCGATTCATCAGATCCAAGAATACTGCTGGTGCATTGGTTAATCCAAATGGTATCACCGTAAACTCGTAGTGTCCACAACGAGTCCTAAAAGCTGTCTTAGGTATATCCTCTATCTTCACTTTTAATTGATGGTACCTAGATCGTAAATTGGAAAATACCTTGGCTCCTTTCAGTTGATCTAACAGATCCTCGATTCTTGGGAGTGGGTACTTATTCTTGATGGTTAATCGATTCAACTCCCTGTAATCGATACACATCCTCATGCTTTCATCTTTCTTCTTCACGAACAACACTGGCGCACCCCATGGAGATACGCTTGGTCGTACGAATCCCATATCAAGGAGTTCCTGTATTTGCTTCCTTAACTCTTGTAGTTCCTTCGGAGCCATTCTATATGGGGCTTTCGACACTGGTGCCGCTCCAGGAATTAGCTCTATGGTGAATTCCACTTGCCTATCTGGTGGAATACCAGATAGCTCTTCTGGAAACACATCTCCGAACCTCCATACTACTGGTACGTCCTCAATCTTTACTACCTCTTGTTTTCCTCCTAGGATATTTACCAAATATCCTTGACAAGCACTTTTTCTCAACATCTTCTCAGCCTATAACCCGATACTAGTCGAATAAAAGGTTTCATCTTGATTCCAAAGAAGGAAAATGGTTCATCTCCTGGTTTCTGAAATAATACTTCCCTTTCCTTACATCAGATGGTAGCATAATTACTAGCCAACCAATCCATGCCTAGTATTACATCGAAGTCATTCATCTCTATCATGTATAAGTCTGCTTCCATAGGTTTTCCCTCAACTTCAATACTAACAAATTTGGCTATCTTATCAGTACTCAAAGGGTTACCTGTAGGGATACTAACTTCTAATATACCTTCCGATTTATCATAGGTAATACTAGACTTAGCCATAAAAATCGTCGATGCAAAGGAGTGCGTAGCTCCTGAATCAAACAGTACATAAGCAAGCATATTGGCTATCAATAGAGTACCTGCTATGACGTTAGAGTTCTCTTCTGCCTCCTTCTGAGTCAGTGCAAAAACTCGTGCTTTCCCCTTCTGATCTTGATCCTTGCTGTCATCCTTTTTCGGTGTAGACATGGGACAATCCCTGATGATATGTCCTGGCTTCCCGCATCGGTAACAAACATTCTTCCCTTGCAGACATTCGCCACGATGCGTCCTTCCACACTTAGCACATGGCGCAATGACCGGCACTATGCTCTTATTGGCATTAGCTCCGCCATTAGCCCTCTTGTTCTGCCACTTGCTTTTTCCTTTATCTTGGTCATTCCACCTTCGTTTCCCAAACTGCCCTTTATCCTGTCGGTTGTCCAATTGAACCGATTTCTCCGTATTGGCCTTCTAATACCAGATTGTATGAGCTCGTTCCAACATTTCACGGTAAGACGTGAAATCGTAGGACATAAGGATCATACTCATGTCCGAGTTCAGCCTTTGCTCGAACCTTCGTATTTTCTTGGCCTCCGTGTATACCAAATGTGTAGCATACCTTGAGAGTTGGTCAAACTTCCGTTCATACTCCATCAAGGTCATGGTTCCCTGTTTGAGTTGAAGAAATTCGCCCTCCTTGAAATCCCTTAGAGATTGGGGAAAGTACTTATCCATCACTTCCTCCTTGAACTGTTCCCATGTTAGTGCCAATTGTTGCTCCGGAGTCCTAGTTCGAGACATTGATTCCCACCAGTTACTTGCATCACCGGAGAACATAAACTCAGCACACTGGACTTTTTGAGCGTCCGTGCACCCTATCAATCGGAATATTCTCTCCAACTTGCGAAGCCACTCCTCGGCTGCAAGTGGATCAGTTGCTCCATTGAAAGTAGGGGGCTTGTGCCTTCGAAATTGCTCGACCACTGAAGCATGGGTTTGAAGACCATTAGGAGCTGGTGCTAGGGGTTGAGCTTGGTTCGAGTTCTGTCTGCCTAGGTCTTGGACTGCTTGGAGGAGATTTCTTATCTGGTTGTTTTGGTTGGCTCGCTACATTTTCCTACGGATTAGATGTTAGATTTCTTATTAACTTTTTTTTTTTGTAAGGAAGAAAGATAAGATCTTTATTTCTCATACTTCTTGAAATCAGGATACATAATAGTTTGATAAACTTAGCATGAAAGAAGACATCATAAGGAAATAGGAATATCTAGATCTCTAATCCCTATGAATTTTACGAAGCTTCCTTGGTGGAATTTCATCTTCGGAAGAATCTTCCGCCTCAGGCCCGGACTTTATATCTATCACCACTTGTGGTTCTAGTTCAGGCTCCTGCTCCTCCTCGGGTTCCTTTTCAGGGTCTTCTTCCTTAGCCATCGGTTCTTCCTCAGGCTCCTCATAGATTACATCATCCCATAAATCTATCAGGGCATGGCATTATCTCTCGAACTCGAACATGTTTGGATTGCCTTCTAACATTTCATCTCTAACTGTGACTCTCATATCTCCCCATTGAGGTGGGAGGGAGTGCATGAGGTTATTTATGGCTTCAATATGCGTGATCTCCATACCGACATTAACCGCCATCATGCATCTCTCGTAGATGTCATGCACATGATCGCTAAGCGGTCGGTTAGGATCCGTTACATAGTTCTCATAAGCATGGATAGCAATTCTACAGTTTAAATCTGCCCTATAAGCCCTAGTCGTAGTCTTCCTTGCCATTTGTAAATATCTAACCATTCTGTTACATAAATGCCCAATTATGCCTTTTATCACATAACATCATAACATACATTTCCTTTATGCCCATAACTTTAAGATTTAGCCCAAGTCCAATACATATATTTGAAACAACACATTTAACTTTAACATAAACATATACTTGAAAATGTGCCATAACTTATCAAAGCATCAATCATAACTTCCACAAACATAACTTCCATAACTTTAAACTTTTCACATACCTGGGCTGTAGGATGAGATTCGATGGATGAATGCAATATGCCATGGAATACCTTAAACTTTCAAATTTTCTTTTTTGTTTTGAAAAGATACTTGGTCTACAGAACCGATTTAAAAACCATTGCTCTGATACCACGTTGTAACGCCCCAACCCCTAGTGGACCGGGACGCTACTTACTTTACTTAACTTAACCGGTGGTTTAGTAATAAGTGTACATATCTTAGTGGAAGCTTAAATCTTAACAAACATTCTTTTTGACGGATATTGAATTAAACCACTTTAAAACTTTCCAAAATAACGAAATATAATTTATTTGATGAAATCATGACTTGTTCAAGATACTCAAAAGCAATAACGTTGGAAATAACATTTGAAACGTTAAAAACTTTAATTCTAAATCACTTGTTCACCGGGTTCCCATAGGCTTATTGCATCTCCTTCCATCTCTTCCATCATCCAATCCGGTGCATCAACATTTAATCTATAGACATAGGGTAGAAACCCGTGAGTTGAAAACACAATAGGCGTCATAGGTGCAATCGTGATTAAGCTAAGCATTTCATAACAATTAACATTAGAAGTTCCATAAAACATGTCGTACCCGGAGGTACCATTTGACATGAAAATGTATGTCGTACCAACAGAACCATTTGACATGAAAGGTGCATGCCGAACTGAAGATACCATTTGACACACACCATTAACCTTTAAATGTATGCCGTACCGACAGAACAATTTGACATGAAAGGCACATGCCGAACCGATGATACCATTTGACACACAACATTAGTCTTTAACATAGAACATTACTTGCTAGAAATTAAACTTAAACACGTATAACAACTTTATGCACCTCTACCTACCTCGATTTGATGCTTGATGAACTTTGAACTTCAAAAACTTTGACGAAGTTTGGACGTTTGGACCTTCCTTTGTTGTTTGAAAACACCTTTTGAAATCACAAAAAACCTTCTTGCAGAATCTTTTTTTGCCCACACTTAAAACTTTTGGAAAACATTTTGAAAACCGCCTTCCTTTTCTCTCCCAAACTCTCTATTTTTCTCTCAACTTTGAAAGCAAATTGAAAGTGTTTTTGGTGTGAAAAATCAAATGAGTGAAGAGGGTATTTATAGGTGAGGTTTGGGGTGGGTGAAAGGTCATATTAAATAGGGTAATTAGGTTGTGTAAGTAGTGACCATTAATTCTCAAAAATTCGTGGGTTTCGGCTTTTCCGGTCGACCGGTAGTTTCTCCTGTCGTCCGGTAGTCCCGTTGACACTGCACAGCTTACCGTATTTCTATCATAACCTTTTCTTCCGATATTTGATTGACGTAATTCAAAGTGCGTTGGAAAGTTAACTCAAAGAGCTACAACTTTTATTCAGATATAATTTTCAAATTCGAATGTTTTCTATGTCGAAAATGGGTCTCAAAGGAGACTAAAAATATTTGAAGTATACCTTAGCCATAAAATGAAATACTTTGCATTCTGTCCAATTTTCATCAAATCGTTTTTAAGAAAATACTTTATAAACATCATTTTACCTTTAAACATGTATTGGACTATCTTTTGGGCTTATATTTTCTTTATTGGGCCTAATGTAAAGTTAATCACACAATTATGGGCCTAGCTTTATAGAAAAGATTCAGGCCTCTACAAACATATTTCGGTCGACCGGTACATATTTCGATCGACCAAACTGTTCTGAAATTGATTTTTCGTTTTTACATAAATATGTTGATTTTTGCAAAATCAATTTCATGCAAGTGATGAGATATGAAAAATATAAGTTGAGCTTTATGCACTTGCTAAACATTGATAAGTTATACCTTTACATATATAATGACGTTCGATAAATAACTCTATCTTCAATGTTCTTGTTCTCTTCAAGTCTCATTTTGACTTGTATATTGATTTGCGATTATGTCAAGTTTCAATTTGATCGTCACATGCCATTCGCTATTGTCTTGAATGATTTGCCTTGAATGCTCGTTTAACCTTCACTTTAAGTATAAAAAATAACTTCGATGGCTTTGAAAGCTTAATTACTCAATTCAATTTGTTAGTAAACAAAGATGATTTGTTTGTTATAATCAAAACAATAAGGTCATAATCAACCATAGGTCAACAAAGTAATCATTTAACAATAAATTATAGAAGTGTGATATACATTCGGCCAAGCCATTGTGTATGGACATGAGCAACCAAATGTTCAATAACAATTCCAATTGACAGACAGTACTTGTCAAGTACATGTGATCCAAATTCATCAAAATTATCAAGAAGAATTATCTTGATTGAGTTATCAGAAAATTGAGCTCATAATTTTATGATTCGAATAAGTAGTAGAGAAAAAGCTAAATTCATAGTGAAAAGTAAGTAGACATGAAACCATTTAGTAAAAGTATCCATTAAAATCTTAAATTAACGAAATAGTCCACATAATGGGTGTGTTGACCCACATATATCGCCATGAATTCTTCCAAGAAAGTTAGATATTCAACATTAACCTTTATGGTGCAAGGTATGATGACTAAATCGCCTTGCGAACAAACAACACATGTATAATCATTAGATAAAAGAATTTTCTGGCTTTTAAGAAGAAGTTCACGTGATTTGTTAATGTTCCGGTACATCATTATTGTTCCTTAGTGTCCAAGTATATCATGTTAAAGTATAAATATTTTTAGGCCAATGAATTTCGATTTCGTGAGAATGTTTGATTCACATTTTTATGAATTTATAGTACATGCCATAGGAGAGTGCCAAAAGTTGATCTGATCAGATACAAAAGAAGTTATGCAATATTCAATATTATTTTTTTACATCGTTTCAATATGATATCTGATATGATCCGGGCTATGCTAGAAACTATCAAGAATCCAAAGCATGTTGGAGAGAGATTTGAGCCAAGTCCGAGATTTCAAAGAGTTGATAAAAGCTATTCATTTACATGTTCAAGCAATGGAGTCCATAATGTTGAAGACCACATGCCAAGGAACAAGTTTCATGTACTGATACGAACCTCGTAGCAATAGTGACTACAAAACCCACAACTAGATTGATGTGGAACCCAAGAACGCCAAAAAACCCATTTTTGGATTTAAACCCAACGAAGTAAACCAAAAAACCCAACGATAGCAAGACACGCTGAACCCCTTGATTACACAATGAAGAACTCTCGTACCAATGTTTGAACACACAAGAATTGATCTTGGAAGTTCGATTTGTTGTTCAATGAAGAACAAAGGAAAAAACAAAGCTTTTCAATTTAATTCAATATGTCAAAAGTTGTAAAATAACAAAGTGTTTAAGTATTTATACTAGAGTCCTAAATCTAGCAAAAACGTGCATAAGGCAACAATTAATGTCAAAAAAATGGAAAGAAATAGAATTCTAAGGAAACTAGGTCTTTCACCAAAAATAGGAAACTCAGACGGATTTTATAACTAAGCGGTCGCTGTGTTTGACGCCTTTTGAGTTTCGGTAGCGACTGGGCGACCGCTTGCCCTTTTACTCTAAGCGGTCGCTTAGAGGTTCTAGCTGTCCTCTTTCTTCGATTGTTTGTATCGTGTTGATCCAATTGGTTCCCGACCTCAACCCTAACATGAAACTTGCTCCATTTTGCGTCCCGAACATAGTTTCATCAATAGTGGCTTTGAAGAGCATCCCCAACGCCTCTTTGACTCATTTTGCTCTCGATTGCATCATTGCCCCTTCTTCGATAATCAACGGGTCTCGGGTTGAGCTTGCACTGGATCATATCATCCCCTCCCTCTCTAAAAGGATTCGTCCTCGAATCTGTATCTGCATCAAACAGAGAGAGATCAGCAACATTAAGGTAGCTGAAACATTATACTCACCTGGGAGATCCACTTTGTATGCATTGTCATTGACCCTCTTGAGGACTTGGTACGGGCCATCTCCATGCGTCTGCAACTTAGACTTCCTCTGCTCCGAAAAACGCTCCTTTCTGAGATGCACCCAGACCCAATCTCCTGGTTCAAATATCACGTGCCTCCTTCCTTTGTTCGCTTTCTATGACACAAGCTTTCCTTTCTTTTCAATCTGCTCCTTGACTTTCTCATGCAGTGAGTTGACCAATTCAGCTTTCCTTGTACCATCCAAGCTACAGACAACGGTAACAAATCCAACGGTGTTAGTGGATTAAACCCATAAACAATTTCAAACGGTAAATGTAGTAGTAGAGTGTACAACTCTATTATAAGCAAATTCAATAATGGGTAAACACTCCTCCCAACTCTTTAAGTTCTTATTTATCACCGTACAAAGTAATTGAGTCATAGTCCTATTGACCACTTCAGTTTGCCCATCAGTTTGTGGGTAACAAGTCATAGAATACAACAGTTTAGTGCCTAACTTATTCCACAGAACACACCAAAAATGACTCAAAAACTTAACATCCCGATCTGATACTATACTCTTAGGGACCCTATGCAAACAGACTATTTCCGTAAAGAATAAATTTGCAATATTAGTGACATCATCGATTTTGTGACATGGCATAAAGTGTGCCATTTTACTAAACCTATCTACCACAACAAATATAGAATCCCGACCCCTTGTAGTCCTAGGTAAACCCAACACGAAATCCATAGAAATATCCACCCAAGGTTCACTAGGTACAGGTAAAGGGGTATACAAACCATGAGGTAAAACCTTAGACTTAACCTTTTTACAAGTTATGCACTTCCCACAAATTTGTTCTACATCACTTCTCATTTTAGGCCAGTAAAAATGTTCCCCTAACATGTCTAAAGTCTTTTGTACCCCAAAATGACCTATTAGACCCCCACCGTGTGCTTCCCTTACCAACAATTCACGTATAGAGCAATTAGGAACACAACTTATTTTCCCTAAACAAAAAATCTTCATGCTTATAAAATTTATCAATAACTCCTTTATTGCATGACTCGTAAATGTCAGCGAAAACAGGATCACTCACATACATGCTCTTAATGTGTTCAAAGCCAAGTAACTGTGCATGTAAGAAATTTAGCAGTACGTACCTTCGTGACAACGCATCTGCAACCACATTTTCCTTACCTTGTTTATACCTGATGACGTAGGGAAATGACTCTATGAATTCTACCCACCTTGCGTATCTTTTGTTCAACTTACCTTGACCCCGTAAGTACTTCAACGACTCGTGATCGATGTGTATCACGAACTCCTTAGGCCACAAGTAGTGTTGCCAAGTTTCCAATGCCCGAACAAGCGCGTACAGCTCCTCGTCATATGTAGGATAGTTTAAGGCAGCTCCACTCAACTTCTCACTGAAATAAACTATGGGCCTGCGTTCCTGCATCAACACTACTCCAATACCTATTCCTGATACATCACACTCAATCTCGAAAGTTTTGTCAAAGTTAGGTAATGCCAAAACAGGTGTTTTACACAATCTATCCTTAATAATATTAAATGCATGTTCTTGTGCATTACCCCATTGAAAACCTACGCTCTTCTTAACAATTTCAGTGAGTGTGTAGTGATTGTGCTAAAATCCTTCACAAAACGCCTATAAAAACTAGCCAATCCATGGAAACTCCTAACTTCAGTTATGCTTTTAGGTGTTGGCCAATCCTTAATAGCCTTAATTTTCTCTTCATCCACTTCTACCCCATTAACACCCACCACAAATCCTAAAAAGACAAGTTTTTTCATGCAATATGTACACCTTTTGAAATTAGCATACAACTGTTTTTTCCTAAGTACCACAAGCACACAATTCAACTGTTCCAGTTTCTCATCTAAGTTTGTGCTATAGATTAAGAAATCATCAAAATAAACAACAACAAACTTCCCTATAAAAGCACGCAAAACATGATTCATCAAACGCATAAAAGTGCTCGGTGTATTAGTGAGACCAAATGGCATAACCAACCACTCATACAACCTATATGTAGTTTTAAACGCAGTTTTCCATTCATCACCCTCCCGCATATGAATTTGATGGTACCCACTTTTAAGATCAATCTTACTAAAGATACAAGCACCATGTAACTCATCAAGAATATCATCTAACCTAGGTATGGGATGACGATACTTTATCGTTATGTCGTTGATAGCCCTGCAGTCCACATACATCCTCCAAGTCCCATCCTTCTACGGTACCAATAGGACAAGTAAAGCACATGGGCTCATGCTCTTCCTCACATATCCTTTGCTCATCAATTCTTCCACTTGCTTTTGAAGTTCCTTTGTCTCCTCGGGATTGCTTCGATAAGCTGGTCGGTTTGGAAGGGCAGCTCCTGGTATGAAGTCAATTTGGTGTTCGATCCCTCAAATTGGTGGCAATCCACTTGGCATGTCCTCCGGAAACACATCTTTGAATTCCTGTAACAAAGACTCAACCAAGCTAGGGAGGGGTGTGTTAGATTCCTCAAAGTTGAGAAGTGATTCCTTTTATACCAACAACACTGTTCTTTTATCAATTATAGCCTTTTGCAACTCACTCCCACTAGCAAAGAAGTTCGCTTTCGGCTTTTTTCTCCTCTCAACTGACTCTTTTTCTTTCCTCTCATGTGGCCTCTCTCTCTTCTCCCCACTCTCGGCCACCTCTCCATTTTCTCTCTTACTCACTAACTCACTGTTTTCTCTCATTTTTTTAGACTCTCTTACTCTCTTTTCTTCAGCTTCTCTCAATTGAATTTGGTCTTCATAAACTTGAGCCGGTGTTAATGGTGCAAGAGTAATAGACCTTCTCTCTTTGACAAAGCTATACCTATTTCTATACCTATCATGGTTAAACTTTCTGTCATACTGCCATGGCCTTCCCAACAAAATATGACCTACCTACATAAGTACCACATCGCATACAACCTTGTCACTATAACCCCCAATCGAGAAAGAAATCATTATCTGTCTATTTACCCTAATTTCTTCACTACCATTTAACCATTGTAATTTATAAGGCCTAAGGTGTTTAATTAGTACCAACCCCAATTTCTCAACTAAAGTTGTGCTAGCTGTTTGCTGAAAAATGTACCGCAAGCGCACGGATCGTGAACAAGTAATATAGTGGACTTTTTGAGTCCGAATATCGATCCAACGAGGAATGTTACTTTGAAATTACATACTCTAATCGATTTTAATTCTAACAACGACTGACACACACACAATTAATATTCAAATTAAAATATAAACTAATAACGATAAAACTAAACTAACAAACTAACAAAACGTAGTTGCATCTTTGATTTGAAAAGCGGTTGAAATTTATGATTTCACTTAACCTTTATTTCATTAACATCAATTCAATAACGTACATGCAAATTACCAAAATACATAGTTGGCCCCCGATTCTCCAATTTTAAATTAATATCTTCTTTCGAGCGATATTAACCCTAATTGATTAAATTATACCACATATTTCTATGTCGATACAAAATTAACCAATTGCATTAAATTTCTGTGAAAATACTCAATGGGTCACATAGGGTAGATGTCTATTTCTAGATCATCTAAACGCGTATAGTCGGAACCATACAAACCTATGGTATCAATTATTTCGGTCTAGTAAGTGCAACTATTTTTCAATAATTACACAAAATACCTAACTACAACATCTATTGATCAGATAAATGAAGTAATTGTAAACTAATAATCAATACACCATTATTTTGATAACAAATGCATTTCTAACAACATATATCAATATTAATGAAATTAAAGTTAAGATTCAACATAAACTCCAACACAAAATCTTTAACTTATCATATATAAATAATACAAAGAGATTCTTTTATACAATACATATCAATCTTGGCAAAATAAATAAGAGAAAACAAAGATAAAGATAAAACCCTTGTAGTATGGCTTGAATTCTCCAATTTTTCCACCAAGTTCTTTGTTGTTAATCTCCTTGCTCCATTGATCAAGTCATCCAAAATGAGTTAAATAACCAAAGAACAACTAACTAAAAAAAAGAAAAAGCAAAGAAAGCAAGGAAAGAAAATAGAAAAGCAATGAAAAACTAGAGAGAAAAACTAACTAAAACCTAAGCTAAACTAATCTAATGTGTAACTTATGAGGGAGAGAGGGATATATGTAAAGCTATGTGAGACACCACAAAATATCCCAAAATATCTCCATTAAACAAGTCCCAAAATATTGCCAAAGTTGACCAAAAACGCGTGGAAAGAAAATAGACCGCCTTAGTATTTTAACTCTATGCGGCCGCATGGTAGAATTCCATGCGGCCGCATGGAAGGGCCAAGAAATAAAAACGACGTCTCTGGACAAGCCATGCGGTCACATGGTTAGACCGCATGGATTTTTTCATATTTGCAACTCCGGTCCTTGAGCGTTCTGTCCTTGCGCGATTTCATCCCTCATCTTTGAAATAGTACAATTTGGTCCTCATACTTTGAACTTTATTTCATTTAAGCCCCTACCAAATTGCAGTCAAAGCCCTCCATCTTTTGGTCAAGTGCATTTTAGTCCTCAACTTCACATTTTTGTGCACTTGAAGTCCTTTTTCACTCGTTTTGCCTCCATTTCATTCCAATTCAAGGTTTTGGCCTATAAATACAAAAAGTACACAATTATGGGTAGAAATATACTCAAATTTATCAACAATTAAATCCCAAAAAGTGTCTAATAAGTGTGCAAAAGCGCACTTATCACACCCCCAAACTTGAGTTCTTGCTCGTCTCGAGCAAGATTACTTCTAACATAATCATGCAAATGTGAAAATAATCAACATATGAGATGATTTGCCAGATATATAATAGAGTTTAAAATTGTATACCAATTCACAACCATGCATCCAAATAATGCTATTAAAAATATTTACAACTTATCCAATGATCGATCTGTGTGTGTGTGCATAGCCATTTTCAATTATTATCTAAACTAGGAAAAGAATGTTAAGATGGAAAAATATGTAAATTGGTCTCAACTCGACCCTCAGTGGTCAAAATATGTTCTTTCATACTCGTAAGATTCACACTCAAAAACAGATGTTTCATTTCTATCCCCAGGTGTAAATCTATAGGTTACTCTCAATCACTCTTTTCTTTTAAAAGCTCAAAAATATAATCAACCAGCATGCATTTTCAAGTGAAGATAGAGTAACTGACTAAGTAGAACCTCACAGATATAGTATAGTATGAACACTCACTCTCAAGTGTATAAGATCAGGTACTGTTTCGCTCAATATCGTTCCACTGAAAATATTCTACCATAAGCTTGCATATTTTCTCAATCGTCACCACTTAGATTACATGCATTACATAAATCACAAGGACTTTGCAGGGTTTATATGTAGCTTAAGGTAAAGGTGTGGAAATATATGGATAAGTGACTAAGAAGCCTCAAATAAATCAGCGGAGTAACATATATTCAAATCGGCTCAACTGAGATAGGATCTGTACACAATCCTATCACTTCAAAACAATAACTTCTCAATCAGCATCAAATCAACTCAATCACCTTTTTCTTTTGAATATCAGGAGGAATCATACATATAAACATACACATCAGTCTCCTCCACACACTTCTATAACCCTTTCATCATCTTTTTTTTTTCAACATAAACCAAACAGAGTACCTCAATAATATTGATACCCCCAAATTTCTTTTCTATCGCCACCCAACATTCAGATGTCTAACAATACTCCACTAGCTTCGAAGGCTGGTTAAGACTATTGTTTTTCAGTATATGAGAGTTTGTAATGTAGGTAACCAAAGAAAAGGCTAATAAGCTCAATAAGGTTATCAAAAGGAAAGATTAACTTCAGGGTAAACTGTTTGGATAATGTGGTAAGTCAAAGATGGCCTTAATCATATTCATGCATACATGTGTCAATGTGATCTTGACGATAATCAACGCAAGTTCTAGATAAACAAAATCATTGAACAATGTCACACAAGAAAGAATTGATAAGACTGTAACTAAATGTCAGTCCATAGGCTCAAGATCTCACCAGTTTTTGTGTTCACACTATTCAGTTACTACCTCTTCAATAAAAATAACTAACTAGCTGATTCAAAATTTTCTCAGACTATGGTAAAGTGAAAGAGAAAAAGAGTATAGGTTGATAAAAAATTTCAAAACAACTCACAACCTATGTTATACCAATTCAAAATTTTCACATCTAACACCTATTTCCGTATCTAAATGATAATCAATTGTGACTATGTGCTCAATGTAACGTATGATCTCATAATGAATAAGCCATTTTTGAAAAAAAAAATAATTCGCACCAATAGCATTTTTGGAGTTGCGCATGCATAGCTCATGAATCAATAACAATTTCAACTCATGCAATCCTGAGCCCGCAAGGCTATCTAACATACTAATATAATCACCAATGTAAGCTCAAAACAGCCGGTAAGGCTGTAACATCAAATTAAAGCACACAATAGCCGGCAAGGCTCAATACCCCCAAACTTAATTCACACATTGTCCTCGATGTGTAAATTAACATATAAAGCAAAGAGTAAAAAGGAACTTCCCTGAATCCATTGTGAAGAAGAACTAATGCATGAACTGGACTCGGAATGCAATTGAGTAGCTTGGGCAACAGACCTCATTGTACTCCAATTCAGCTCCAGAATCGTGAGGAACCATTCAACTTTGGGACCTCAAAAAGTTCCCTAAAAAAATGAAAGCATATTAAATAGAAGCAAGTAAAGACATAAAAGTAAATAACAAGCGTAAAAGTTAGAAAAGTTGGGTTGCCTCCCAACAAACGTTTTTTTATAGTCTTAGCTCGACTATGCAAAAGATTATGGGCACAAAAAGTAAGCTTTGGATGCTCGGCCCAGCTTTATTCTTTTGGCTCAGATCCACTCCTCATTTGATCGCCAAAACTCATCAGTGCCCTTTTCAACATAATAAAACCTATCCATTCCACCCGATTCAAACTCAAAACTGTAGATTTCCACCTCCTCATTGGAGTTAATCACAAAATCAAACTCTATGCAATCACTGAAGTCGGTCGAATGATCTTCAATGATTTCTACATCTTCACTCAAATCATTTGTGATTAAATCAGAACTTTCTTCAGATTCTTCTACAATCTTTGATATCTCCTCGGATTGAATGACCGGTTCGCAATCCAATGGTACAGGCAACGAAAAGTCGGTCTCAATGATTTTCTTGAGTGGATAAGACCCCCACTTCCTAAATCCATCCCAATATTTGTAATCTCCCACTAACATATCTTCTTCATCCAACCTGGCAAGCTCATTGTAATACTTTGCAAGTACCCTCTCATTCAAACATGGAGGACCATCTCCTAGGAATTTGATGTCCTCATCCCAATCATCAGGTACATAGTCTCCCTGGAGCATATAACTGTCATCTAAATTGTCCAGTGCTTGTCTCCGGCATTTCAAATAATATCGAAACTTTAGAAGTTTCAACATTGCAGCTTCGGTACACGAATACAAGCACATCCCTGTACAATGCTCCGCTAAACAAATATCACATCTTGAACCTCCAAGAATATTTGTATAGTCACCGTAGAGACTCGATAGTGCAAACATCTTGTTACTTTACCAAGATTAGAATCCTGCAAATATCAGACAAGTGCAGGGTGCAGAAAAAAGACTACAGATACAAGAAAGATTAGTAATACGGGGTTAGCCAAAATACACAAACAGTAAAAACAAATAAAAACAAATAATTACAAGTTGCTAAAACTAAAATTAACTAAAGCAGTAATCAAAGTAAAAACATTCATCGGCAACGACGCCAAAAACTTGTTCGCTGAAAAATGTACCGCAAACGCACGGATCGTGAACAAGTAATATAGTGGACTTTTTGAGTCCGAATATCGATCCCACGAGGAATGTTACTTTGAAGTTACGTACTCTAATCGATTTTAATTCTAACAACGACTGACACACACACACAATTAACATTCAAATTAAATTATAAACTAATAACTATAAAACTAAACTAACAAACTAACAAAACTTAGTTGCATCTTTGATTTGAAAAGCGGTTGAAATTTATGATTTCACTTAACCTTTATTTCATTAACATCAATTCAATAATGTACATGAAAATTACCAAAATACATAGTTAGACCCGATTCTCCAATTTTAAATTAATATCCTCTTTCGAGCGATATTAACCCTAATTGATTAAATTATACCACATATATCTATGTCGATACAAAATTAACCAATTGCATTAAATTTCTGTTAAAATACTCAACAGGTCACATAGGGTAGATGTCTATTTCTAGATCATCTAAACGCGTATAGTCGGAACCATACAAACATATGGTATCAATTATTTCGGTCTAGTAAGTGCAACTATTTTTCAATAATTACACAAAATACCTAACTACAATATCTATTGATCAGATAAATGAAGTAATTGTAAACTAATAATCAATACACCATTATTTTGATAACAAATGCATTTCTAACAACATATATCAATATTAATGAAATTAAAGTTAAGATTCAACATAAACTCCAACAAAAAATCTTTAACTCATCATATATAAATAATAACAAAGAGATTCTTTTGTACAATACATATCAATCTGGCCAAAATAAATAAGAGAAAATAAAGATAAAAATAAAACCCTTGTAGTATGGCTTGAATTCTCCAATTTTTCCACCAAGTTCTTTGTTGTTAATCTCCTTGCTCCATTGATCAAGTCATCCAAAATGAGTTAAATAACTAAAGAACAATTAACTAAAAAAAAAGAAAAAAAAAAGAAAGCAATGAAAGAAAATAGAAAAGCAATGAAAAACTAGAGAGAAAAACTAACTAAAACCTAAGCTAAACTAATCTAATGTGTAACTTATGAGAGAGAGAGGGATATATGTAAAGCTATGTGAGACACCACAAAATATCCCAAAATATCTCCATTAAACAAGTCCCAAAATATTGCCAAAGTTGACGAAAAACGCGTGGAAAGAAAATAGACCGCCTTAGTATTTTAACTCTATGGGGCCGCATGGAAGAGCCAAGAAATAAAAACGACGTCTCTGGACAAGTCATGCGGTCGCATGGTTATAATCCATGCGGTCGCATGGATTTTTCCATATTTGCAGCTCCGGTCCTTGAACGTTCTGTCCTTACGCGATTTCATCCCTCATCTTTGAAATAGTACAATTTGGTCCTCATACTTTGAACTTTATTTCATTTAAGCCCCTACCAAATTGCAGTCAAAGTCCTCCATCTTTTGGTCAAGTGCATTTCAGTCCTCACTTCACATTTTTGTGCACTTTAAGTCATTTTTCACTCGTTTTGCCTCCGTTTCATTCCAATTCAGGGTTTTGGCCTATAAATACAAAAAGTACACAATTATGGGTAGAAATATACTCAAATTTATCAACAATTAAATCCCAGAAAGTGTCTAATAAGTGTGCAAAAGCGCACTTATCACAAGCTACATTTGTACAACTACCTCCGTCAATGATCATACTACATACTTTATCATGGATGTGGCATCGTGTATGGAATATGTTCTCCCTCTGCTACTCTATATCATCTGTCTTGACGTAAGTGTTAAGAGCTCTCATTGTGACCATTAACTTCGCAACAGGAGCAAATCCACTATGTCCCCATGCTTACTAACATCTTCCAATGGCGACATGTCTTCCAATTAATCCTCACTGTCAGTCTCTATTTCCCCATCGCGTAGAATCATTATCCGTTTGTTTGGACATGGATACGAGATGTGTCATTTCCCCAAACACCTAAAATACTGAATATCCCGATTTCTGGTTGGCTGTAAGTCTGCCTTTGGTGCTGTCCTATTAGTACTTTCAGTTCTCCCTTTCGACTCAACTCCATCCCCTTTGTTATCCTACCTCGGTTTCAGTCTGAGTTAGAACCCGAATTACTGAATGATTGCCTAGTTGTCCCCTTCCTCTTCAACTGTTTCTCAATTTTCATGGCCACATGCAACATGTCATCCACTCTACATAATGCTACAATTCCACCACATTAGCGATCTCTCTGTGCAACCCATTCAAGAACCTAGCCATAGTAGCTTCTCGATCTTCCTCTACATTTGCTCGAATCATCAGAATCTCCATCTCCTTATAATAGTCTTCCACACTCTTCGTCCCTTGATATAGACTTTGCAGTTTCTGTTGGACTTCCCTGTAATAATAACTAGACACAAACCGTTTTCTCATTACTGCCTTTAGTTCGTCCCAAGTATTAATAGGACTCTCCCGATTCCGACGTTGTGAAGTAACCGTTTGATCCCACCAAGTTATGGCGTAATCAGTGAATTCCAACACCGCAACCTTCACCTTCTTATCCTCAGAATAGTTATGACATTCAAAAATCAACTCTATTTTCTTCTCCCAATCTAAATATGCCTTGAGGTCACTTCTACCCTTAAATTGTGGAATAACCATTTTTACATTTCCCAAATTGCCATCAACGTCACCTCCATAATCATTCGTACCCCGTCGTTCAAACCTATCTCCTCTATGTCTTATCCGTCCCATCTCAACTCCTTCGTACTCATCTTCTCCCCATTCGCTACCCATCTCATATTCATCCATCCTAGGAACCCGCCTACTCATTCCCCTAGCAGGGGGTACTCCCACCGGCTGTTCCCTATTAATATTCGTCATCGAAATACTCAATTTCTCCATCTTTTCCCCCATATCTATCAATAATTGCTCAAACCGATCCATCCTATCATTCTGTTTATTGGTTTGATTACTGTACCTGCTGGAATTTGAACCTTCCATGTCAGACATTCTCTCAATTTCTCCCTCACCAATTTCGGTCGAAATCACTCAATTGGCTTTTACCCTCTAATAAGCTCACTCTCTGCCTTTTACCACTCAATTGCTTTCCCCAAGTGCTTCCCAAGTCAACAAAGAACTTACCGGACCAAACTTGTAAATTCAAATCGAATACAAGAAGGAATGTGAATCAAGAGCAATATAGAAACTGAAATTTGGAATGAAGAATTTAAGAAACTAGATGAAAGTTTAACTTTGAATTTGGACACCACTTATATGACAAGATTTCGATAGTGAATCAAAACTTGTAAAAAAGGTGTTGGTAGCAATTCAAATAGTCAACTCAACTTATTATTATTATTTTTTTAAATTGGTACGGATGAACAGTACCGTACGGATGAATAATATTTTTTTAAACACAAGATTAGGCTACCAACAAAGCAAAAAGTGGATCTAAAAATTCAAAAACGAAGAACGACCCAAGAACAAGGAGAAGAATTAGAAGTAATTTTTTTTGACTCAACAACGAAAATAAAAAGATAGAACCTGATTAGATTGGAGCCAAAACTCTGATACCAACTTGTAAAAAGGCTAAGTCTAAGGTTTTACCTCATGGTTTGTATACCCCTTTACCTGTACCCAGTGAACATTGGGCGAATATTTTTATGAATTTCGTGTTGGGTTTACCTAGAACAAAAAGGGGTCGGGATTCTATATTTGTTGTGGTCGATAAGTTTAGTAAAATTTCACACTTTATACTATGTCACAAAATCGACGATGTCACCAATATTGCAGATTTATTCTTTAGGAAAATAGTCTATTTGCATGGGGTCCCTAAGAGTATAGTATCAGATCGGGATGTTAAGTTTTTGAGTCATTTTTGGCGTGTTCTATGGAATGAGTTAGTGATGTGATCCAAGCAACGAGTCCAAGGAAGTCGAGCCTCGACCGAGACCCGTTGCTTATCGAAGGAGGTCCGATGACGCGATCAAGGGAAAAAAGGGTAAATCAAGCATTGGGACTACTCGTGCAAGTAACAATGGACGACGCCATGATCTAAACGCAAAAAGAGACAAGTTTCATGTTGGAGTCGAGATCGGAAACCAATTGGATCAATAAGATACAAGCGACCGAAGAAGGAGTCCCACCGGAAAGCCTAAGCGACCGCTTAGAGTAAAAGCCAAACGGCCGCTCAACCACCAACCGAAACGCACAGGGCATCAAAGAAGCCTTCCAAGCGACCGCTTGGCTATAAAATTTTGCGAGTTTTCTATTTTTGGCGAGAATCCTAGTTTCCTTAAAATTCTATTTTTATTGATGTTTTACCATGTTTGGGGATTATGCACGAATTTCATAGGGTTTTTAGCCTTAGTATAAATAGTTTATTTATCATTATTGTAAGGACTTTTGACAATTTATCAATCAAGTGAGATTATTGCTTTCAATCTTGTTCTTCTTAGAACAACGCGAACTTATCAAGATCTTCTTGTGACGTTCAACATCGAGTGCAGATCACGAGTTTTGTAATCAAGATGTCTATCAAGCGTCGTTCTTGTTGGGTTGCTTGATTCAACATTCTTGGTTGAATCTCTAAACCGGAATTATCTTTGGACTTTCTTGGGGTGTCAATCTAGTTGCAGGGTTGCGTAGTGATCGTTGCTATGTGGTTCTCATCAGTTAGACACTAAACTATTGTATTCTATGACTTGTCACCCACAAACTGATGGGCAAACTGAAGTGGTCAATAAGACAATGACTCAATTACTTCGTACGGTAATAAATAAAAACTTAAAGAGTTGGGAGGAGTGTTTACCCTTTATTGAATTTGCTTATAATAGAGTTGTACACTCTACTACTACATTTTCACCGTTTGAAATTGTTTATGGGTTTAATCCACTAACACCGTTGGATTTGTTACCGTTGCCTGTAAATGAACATGGTAGCTTGGATGGTACAAGGAAAGTTGAATTGGTCAGGTCACTACATGAGAAAGCCAAGGAGCAGATTGAAAAGAAAGGAAAGTTTGTGGCACAGAAAGCGAACAAAGGAAGGAGACGCGTGATATTTGAACTAGGAGATTGGGTCTGGGTGCATCTCAGAAAGGAGTGTTTTTCGGAGCAGAGGAAGTCTAAGTTGCAGCCGCGTGGAGATGGCCCGTACCAAGTCCTCAAGAGGGTCAATGACAATGCATACAAAGTGGATCTCTCAGGTGAGTATAATGTTTCAGCTACCTTTAATGCTACTAATCTCTCTTTGTTTGTTGTAGATATAGATTCGAGGACAAATCTTTTTGAAAAGGGAGGGGATGATATGATCCAAGATGCGGGAGTGTCCAATACAAGCTCAACCCGAGACCCGTTGATTATCGAAGAATGGGCAATGACGCGATCAAGAGTAAAACGAGTCATAGAGGTGTTGGGGATGCTCGTCAAAGCCACTATTGATGAAACTATGTTTGGGATGCAAAATGGAGCAAGTTTCATGTTGGGGTTGAGGTCGGGAACCAATTGGATCAACACGATACAAGCAACTGAAAAAAGAGGACAACCGGAAACTCTAAGCGACCGCTTAGAGTAAAAGGGCAAACGGTCGCCCAGTCGCTACCGAAACTCAAAAGGCGTCAAACACTTCTTCTAAGCGACCGCTTGAAATATAACCAAGCGACCGCTTAGTTATAAAATCCGTCCGAGTTTCCTATTTTTGGCGAAAGACCTATTTTCCTTAGAATTCTATTTCTTTCCATTTTTTTGACATTAATGGTTGTCTTATGCACATTTTACTAGATTTAGAGCTCTAGTATAAATACTTAAACGCTTTGTTATTTTACAACTTTTGATATATTGAATTAAATTGAAAAACTTTACTTTTTCCTTTGTTTTTTATTGAACAACAAATCGAATTTCCAAGATCAATCGGTACGAGAGTTCTTCATTGTGTAATCAAGGGGTTCAGAGCATCTTGCTATCGTTGGGTTTTTTGGTTCACTTCGTTGGGTTTAAGTCCAAAATCGAGTTTCTTGGCTTTTTGAGTTCCGCATCAATCCAGTTGTAGGTTTCGTAGTCACCGTTACTACGAGATTCGCATCAATATCTATCTTAAAAAAAAAAAAATCCTTTTGAATTGCTAGAATAAAGTGCAGCGTGTTGTATTATTTAATAAAATGTACTAGTTCTTCCGAAGTCTTTAACGATATTCTATACAATGATATCGTATTAATATTATTTTTTTTAATAATTTTAAGTATGAAAATTACATTTTGCATTTAAAAATAGTATGCGGAGTAACACTATCAATTAAATAGACATTTTAGTAGTTCGTCTTTAATCTGATTCATTAAATAATAAAATCTCATATATGTGCTCAAATAATATAATTATCCACGTAATTATTTGATTCATGTATATGTGTGCATATCAATCAAAGCTACAGTGAGTAATTATTTCAACACGTGAATCACATATACATACATGAGTTTAAAATAATACAATTTAGGGATGATAAAAATTTATTAGTGAGAATAAGGGTGGGTGGAAGTTTTTAAAAAATATTTTCGATGGCTATATTTAATAATACAATCACTAAATTATTAATTGGCGGAAGTTTTTTAAAAATATTTTTGATGGCCATATTTAATAATACAATCACTAAATTATTAATTGGTGGAAATTTTTAAAATGTGTGGTTGAAAAATTGTGGGAATCCATGAAAGATGTGATTAATATTGATTGCTTGACTTTGATTTAGATTAAAATTAGATTTTAATTCGAATCAAACAGGCTCCAGTATATTTTTCTTTGTAATTTTTTCATATAATTTATATTCTAAGACTCTAGGCAGAACAATATTGTTCAACACCCACGTTTCTATCAAAGGTCATTAAGGCTGAAAAGTGAGAGAGGATTAGAAAAAAAAAATGTGGTTAAAATTCATTTGTATTTACTTGTTGATAAGAAATATTTATAATTAATTTTCTGGTAAGAATTGAAGGTTTCCATCAAGTGGGGACATATTTACTTAAATAAATTGAAGACTCAGAACTTCAAATTGTATAGAAAATGACATTTTGCGATGAAAAAAATGGTGAATATGTCAAAAAATGACAAGTAATAACGTTTTTCTAATAATAGTGAAAAGTAAGGACGTTATGTACTAATTATCACAATATTATGTACTAATTTTTTATATTGTATTCACTAATAAGTATACAATTAATTTTTGAAAAATATGATTAAATATAGTGCAATCATATAAGAATCAATGCTGCACATGGCATGCGTTGTATATTATCTTTTAGGAATAAACATTATTTCATAAATTACACACATGATGTATTTTTCGAGAGGTGTTACTTCAAGAGCACGATAAAATATTACTATTATCATTATTTTTTGAAAAATGATGTTACATTTTATTATTGCTTATTCAAATGATATTATATTTTATTATTTTTTCTTCAAAAGCTATTAATCAATATTCTTCTGAAATATTAAAATGTAATGCTGTACTCATAGGCAGGGGCAGATTTAGATGGTTGCGAGCTAGAGCGGCCGTTCTAGCTGGATCCGTCGAGAAATTTTTTTTTAATGGATAAACGATTTATATTATATATCTGACAATTCATTTTATATACAATCATCATTGATAGCTTAGTTGGTTAGTACTTCCTCTTTTAAACCACAGGTCCCTGGTTTGAAACCTTCCAATGACAATATTTTATGTAATTTTTGTAAACAATTTTTACCAAAAATAAATACCAAGTGGATTTGAACTTGTGATATTAGCTAAACGATATTGATAGCTTTACCATCATAGAAAGCATTGATGTGTGATACTTAATGAAACAAAATAATATATTTTCATTTTATCGGTTTTAATGCAAATAGAAACATTTTAACCGATAATTTATCCCTCTTCTTGATTTTTTTCTCTAATCAATTTATTCGAGAGTTTGGTCAATTAATGATGAATGAATTTGTAAAAAAAATTGGCTTTAATGTCATAAGGAGTCTTTTAACAAAACTTATTTAATTAATAGACGGTTCCACTTTTCTTTCACGAAAAATCGATTGTGGAAAAGTGAAATTACACAAGTACATAAAATTGATATAAACGCATGAATAATTTCAACTTTGTTAATATAATAATGCTTGCTTAATTAACTTTAATTGTAAATTGAATATTGACATTTTATTAATATACATTGCATGTTTGATTGAAAAATAAATTAGAACATTTTATAGACTATAGAACGATTTTTTCATCCGAAATGAAAGTTGGTACATAATTCTAGTTCTAGTGGTGTATTTAGTTCTTCTAGTTCTAGTCCGTACAATTTTTTGAATATTATTTAATTAAATATTAATAAACAACACTGCTATTACGGACGTTGATCGTTGACAGTAATCGTTTAATGTTCGCGGTTCACTCTAACTTAACTCGAGCCGTGGATTCGTCCCTGCTCATAAGAGCAAGTAATATTCTTCTGAAATATAAACATAATGTTGTGTTACTTTATGAGTAACAATAGTTTATTGTCTAGAAATATTAAATTATGTAAGGACTTGAGAAAAATATAATATATGTTAAATTTTACTAAATTATACTATTCAAAATCAAGTGATATTTTGGCAGATTATTAATATTTATATTAGTTGTACTTCTTTGGAGCAACAACATAGTATATTATTACATAAAAATGATCAATATTACAAAAACATTGGTGTTACTATAAAACAAAAAAAACAAAACAAAACAAAACAAAAAAATTACAATAACACATCTAAAAGTAAAAAACTGACTTACAACTACACATGCAACCGTAAACATATTAAAAACATACTATTAATTAGTCATTAAAAATATATTTAAAATGAAATTGACTACCGATTCATGTGTAAATTTATATGCATATAATACTATTAGATAGTCATTAGTAATATTAAAATGTCTTTGTTGGCTCAATTCATACTATAGTTTGCGTCATGGTGCTTGCTTCATTTCATATTTAGAAAACTAATGTTTGTGTGCATTACGATACCTTGACATCGTTCAGTTACTGATGACAAACTCTGGCAGCATATGGATGCAATGTATTGGTTCTTTATGCTCCTATGCTCCTTGCATACATCTATATCTTTGGGATGGATTAGCAATGTGGTCTTTCTTTTAATGGCTTATTAAGCTTGTGTGTTGTTTCCCTTTTAACTATCAATTATGATTCTTTAAATTCATTTGTTCCGCTGTAGTATATGCTTCTCATCCAGAAGCATAGTAGTTTTGGGTTAACATATAAAGCAATACGATGGAATATGGTTTTGCAAAACCGTTTGGTTTGATGCTGTGAATATTACAGGTTTATCTATATTTTAGATTGCTGTTGAATGTGATCTTGAACTTATTGGACAACTACAATGCTATGAATCCAGAACTGTATGTTGTGCATGGGTTGCAATTTTTCTGTTGTTGGGTCAGCATAGGATTGGTGAAGGTTTCATAACTGAGCCCTCTACTATTTTTAGAGGAGTACTCTCCAAGTTTGCTCCCCATTTTCATTGTTAAAGCCAAGGTTTGGTAATCTGAGACAGTAGTTGCTGTTAATAAGAGTATTTTTAGCTTAAGTTCTCTGCCCCTAGCATTTTTATGTTAGTTATTGGAAATTAGGAGTCCATTTGTCTTATATTTTTTATGTGGTGACAGGATGGATTATGGAGTGTGGACAGAGAACAGTAGAGGAATTTACAACAAATGGGATGGTGTAGCTCACTGCACTACATAGGTTATCATAGTCTTGAATTTTTGTTTCTTTGAGTTTATTATTGTTGCAATTGCTTGAAAGGTGCTTTAATTCCTTTCTTGGTCAGAAATTGAATTGACAGAGTAGCTTTGACTAGTCTTCACCATTTGATGGCTTTCCTTAACAATGCTCAACTTCTTATCCACACGAGCACATGGTTGTCCCATGTTTCCTGATACCATTGTCTGTTGTTATGTATGGGATAGATATATTAATTTAGTATTTATGTTGTCTGCACTCTTTTGCTTCAAAAATATGTATATCAATGTTTTGTTTTTTGTCTTCTTAATATCCACTAGTACTTGTTCTGATCTTTTAAATTTTAATAGCTGATTTCATGTTGCATTCATTTAGAGCATGACACTGGAAGTAATTAATTTTTTTTTAATTTTTTTTTTTAAATTTGCGACGGAAATAGCGACAGAAAATCCGTATCTAATTACCAACGCACAACATTCGTTGTTAAAATACCAACAAAATTTTTTGTCGCTAATTTACCGACGATCAAAGAAATCCGTCGGTAAATTAGCCACGGGGGTATCACTATCCGATTATCAATGGATTGATTCCGTTGGTAAACATTGTTAGCGACGGAAATCAAGCCATTAGCGACGGAATAATCCATTTCTAAAGCCTCATTTTCTTGTAGTGTTTTTCAGTGCGGGCAATATCAAAAAATGTGCAAAAAAATAACAACATTATAACACAATACGAACCATTCACCATGTCCATTGCAAACATAAGATTGTAAGGTTAACTAACAGTCTAACATAAAGAACCATTCAATAAGTGATTACTTGTAGATCCCACTCGCTAGATAAAAAAATTCAGCAAGTACAAACCTTCTACCACAATCACATAAAAGTTTAAGCATTTTACTCAGGAAAAAGGATATGAATCATATGATCGACTAAACACCAAGGAATCAAGTCATCAACATTTATTGTGCAAAAAATCTAAACGGCATTACGGCACCAATCCCATTAACAATTCATTTTATAAACCCATATATAAATAACACTAACTCTAACAGTATATTAAACTTCAGAAATCACAAAGGAAGCTAATAAATCAGTGGGCTTTGCAATCAGCATTTTTATACGTCAAATAACTCAAATAATTGGCTGATAGCTTTGTTTCAATTGCTTATGACACCACAAAAAAAAGGTACATTACGGCACCAATCCCATTATCAAAACACTGCACAATTTTGTAAAAAAGGTGAAGATACATGGTATGACAGGAAGGCAAAGACTCCAAGAACTTAATTTTATAACTCATTCGCATCAAATAAGGCTAATAACCCATGCGAAAGCAGCGGAACAGACAAATAATATCAAAGAAAACACGATAATAAAAGTCAAATTGTACCTGTAAAGAGTTTAAATGTTGTCGGCGCACACTTCGTTGCGTAATCTAGAACACATCAGATTTCTTTGTCATATACAAACCTGGATCAAAGGTACATCGACAGGTTTGGCTCTCTGAAACCTACAGGCATTCAATGTAATACCAAACCAATCGCCATTGATTAGAGCTATAAATCATGACCCCAGGTCCCCAAATATCAATCAACAAGGCTAGGTTATATGGGTAGGTAATGGTTTATATTTTCGGCATCCGGGATGACATTTCCCTCACAATAGGAGGGTCATGATTATTTTATTGGAGCGTGGACACCCTTTCTTGTGAGGGGGAATGTCATCCGGGATGTCATCCCGAATGTACAAATAGCAAAATCCTTATATTTTTTTTTTTGGAAGAATTCAAAAGTAAGACATTAACTATGCACACTTCAATTTCCATGTTTCAAGTTGCCCAAATGCAAAAATCAGGTTTATATTTTTTAATTAAAAATATTTTAGTAATTAATTATAATAAGGTCAAAAATATACAATTAATGGTCACAAATACATAATTATAGGTCACAACTTATTTGCTGGTCACATATTATCAAATTAATTGGTCACAAATTATTTTGAGATTACAAATAAAAAAATTTATAGGTCACAGATTATT
The DNA here is from genome assembly GCA_019395295.1 of Osmanthus fragrans. NCBI lineage: Eukaryota > Viridiplantae > Streptophyta > Magnoliopsida > Lamiales > Oleaceae > Osmanthus > Osmanthus fragrans. The sequence continues at coordinate 11,851,098 of CM033359.1, forward strand.
TCGAGATCATAAATCAAAATTTTTATAGGTCATAGATTATATCGAGGTTACAAATCAAAATTTTTATAGGTCACAATTTATTTCATTGGTCACAAATTAAAAAAAATTATAGGTTACATTTTATTTGTCGGTCACAATTTTCAAATTTATTGGTCACGGATTATTATTTTTAGTCACAGATTAATTTTTTAATCACAAATTATCATCATTTATGGTCACAGATTATCGAATTTTATGGTCACGATTTATTAGTCAGTCACAGCAAACCAAATACTTGGTCACATTCACCAAACCCCGACCCCGATCCAATAATTGAATACAAACACTACCCCACCGCACCTCACCACAAACCCCACAAAATACCTCAACACCGTACCGTCGTCACAGACACCCGACACCGGCAGAGCCACCACCACTGCACCCAACATCACCGCCACAACCCAACCACAACATCGATCAGCTACCACCACCACCACACAAATCAACACACATACCACAGATCGGCCACACAAATCACCACATAAATTAGCACACATACCAAGGATTGGCCACCATTACCATTTGCCAGCACTCAAAATCGACAACGTGATGACTTCACAGCAGTCGCGGCACCAACGCTCGTCACGGCGAAGAGAGCAGTACTCAAATTTCAACAGGCCAAACGACTCGAAACTACCCCAAAACCAAAACTACAAGCAGCATCAACACCACCACCACACCCCTGAAAACCTCTGATCTTTGAGCACATGATGGAGTTTCTTCGAGCATGGGAAAAGAAGAAGAATAAATCAGAGATAGATATCGTTGGCGGCCTCGCCTAGCTCGGATCTGCAGCAATGTTGTGTCGTGTTGGAAGCGTGTATCTCGTCGAAGAAGAGAGAGCCGGCGCAGCTCATCTTGGGTTGAGAGAGAGATGAGAGTTATAGAGAGAGAGAAAGGGTTTGGGAGAATATTTAGGGAAATTGATATAGGTTAATTATAATACCTGATTTTTGCTTAATTAAAGTTTGTGTCTGAATTTTTAAAAGTCTTCTTTAAACATCTACTATTGTGTAATTTCCACTTTTTTTTTAACTTGGGTCTGGACATAGGTTTTTAGTGGCAGCGCAAAGTCCAGTGCACGTGGAGGGCCTTCACTACGTCCGTCCCTGGTCATGTAAAGCAGTGGTGGATCCAGCACCTGGCGAGCTAGGTCGGCCGCTCTAGCTAGACCCGTCGGAATGTTCAGTGACTTCAGTTACCGCCAGGTAAGGTTGCAGACAGTTGCAGTTGCAGTTGCCGTTGCAGACGGCGAAGGGGAGAGATGAAGACTGAAGAGGAAGAAGAGACGCCGGGCTGAGTTCCTTTTTTTCTGTTTAGGGTTTGGACTTGGGCAGTTGGGCTGGCCTTTTTTTTTAAAAAAAATGGCTGGCCCAATAGAATAGAGCATCCATAAGAGATAAGACCATATTAATTCCCCCAAATAAACGAGGTTTCAGGGTTTTACCAAAGTCGGGGCATCAGGGGCGAAGTGTGAACTAATTGAGGTACGTGTGCGAAGTGCGAACTAATTGAGGCAGAACTGTAGAAGCGGAACTGTAGAAGCGGGATGGGTGGGTAGTTCATAATCACTGATTTGACTACTTGAATTGTTTTTGTTGAATTTTTTATTTTTTTATTTTGGTTGCTTTTCCTGTTTGTTTTTTGCGATTTGCCAAGTGAAATCAGAATCTCTTTTTGTTGAATTGTTGATTATTTTGTATATTTCAGGTCTTGGCTTAATAAGGAAAGTTCATCCCTCACATCAATTTCAAGTTTCGAATGCAGGTAAGTGGATCGAAAGTTTCTTTCTTCAAATTCTTGAAATCGAGTTTAGTTGTTCTTCATTAAGCCCGGTCTTATTTTGTAATTAGAGGTTATTTAATTCTGTGAATTTGAAGTTTTTGATAGGTTTAATGTTGAACAAGTAGAATTTGTTGTGATGAGTTCATCATTGAAGTTTTTTGGGGTTCCAAGAGATGTAAAACTGAAGAAGAACCGATAATACCAATCAATTAAAATCAAAGGAGAGGATTAACTAATAATATTTAACAGCCGTTAAGGTATTAGTTGTTAAAAAGTAATTGAGGTGTAAAATTGGCGTGATGTCTCATGTGTCCATAATTTATTGGTCTAAAAGAAAATATTCATATTACAGATCTACTTATAGATTTCTTGCTTTCCCACTAATGAGGCAAAAACATTGGGGATACCAGAGCACAATATAAAGTGGGGTTATATAGGCCACTAAAAGTGAAACCTTTATCCCTTCAGAAACAATAAAAACACACAAGAGCTTAAGCAATTGAATTGGTCATGAATTATTTATCTACAACTCCCACCATAACTTCTTCTTCCTCTAAAAATGCTTTTGATATTGGAAATCATTTAATTAAGTTGATTAAAATTGAGCCTAAAATAAGCAATAACAGTGGTTCAGTCTGTTTTCCTCCAAAGCCATTTTTAATTGGCACACCAATAGAATCAGGAATTTTACCGGTACTTATACTCCTTCATGGTTATCTTCTTTATAACTCTTTTTGCTCTCAGCTTATTCAACATATTTCTTCACATGGGTTCATTGTTGCTGCACCCCAATTTAGGTTCTTCAACTTATATATAAGTTTATTTTCAGGAAGATTTTGTGAAATGATTTGATTAGTCAGCTTTTTATTGTTGAAGATGGTATTATGAAATGATTTGATTAATCCGCAATATATGTTTGGTACAAATTGAAGTGCATTTACATATATATTCAATAATTTTTTATATTATTTATTCAAATTTTAATAAACGAACGACCGGATCGGGCTATTACGATCATTGATTGTCGACGGTCAACGGTCAAAGTCAACTTCCACTCTAGCTGAACATTTATGCTGGATTCTCCGCTGATGCAAAGATACAATGATATTCGCAATTTAATTTATAATTTACAATAGAAGATAGTATTTTCTCTATGTTGTAAAAAAAAGTTTATTAGGGTTTGTAGTGAATGATAATTATACCCTTGCAGCTCTAGAAATTATTACCATTGTATCCATGATTCTTACCTATAAATATAGGGCTTTGTTCATTAATAAAATACACACAAGTCTATTGACTTAATTCTCTCTTCTACTTTTTCTCTCTTTTATAACACGTTATCAGCACGAAACTCTAATCAATTTTTCATAGTTTAGTGAAGGTAATAATTTTTTAAAAGCATAATCATCTATCATGTCTATCAAAATTAATTTGGTAATACTTGATTTTAGATATACATTCGTCGAAATCGATTTATTTACTGTCGATAACATAAACTGCCACTATACGCATGCAAATCTAATTGTCTTCACCCAGCCGCCAGACTCTGTATATGTTTATTCCTCGGCCATCAATTGTTGACTCCCAACAAAAGGACTTTTCTCTTCCTCTGTGAAGTGTGTATATATTAATCTTTTTTTTTATCCTCATCCCCGTCTTTCTCCGTTGGTATATATCTACTCATCCCCGTCTTTCTCCGTTGGTATATATCTCCTAATGGTAGCTGTCCAAATTCACAAAGTAGCTGATCAATTATGTGCGTATAAGTTAAACTGCCAATTAGTTTATAAAAAAGGTTGAACCCCAATTAGTTTATTAAACGGCCAATTAGTTTATTTACTGCACATTGGTAGGGTTTAGAGTTGCTATTTTATTTTGGTTACTTGCTATTAATAATTTTTTTTATAAACTTTAAAGCGTGTATCTTTTTATTCATAATTAATATTTCAGAAGAATATTAATAATAAATCTATCTATTATAAATAATTTGTTGTTACTCTTGAAGTCGGACAACATTTTAATTAATATTCTTGAAGAATATTACTTGCTTTTGAAGAGCATAAACTATAATTTTTAATATTTCAGAAGAATATTAATATATTGCTCTTGAAGAAACAATATTAAAATACAATGTGCTCCCGAAGTAGCACATGCTTCGAAGAATATAATATTTTAAATTAGGGAAAACACGTAACTTATATTGATATTGACTTCAAATAAAAAAGAAAAAGAAAAAAAGAAAGGGGTTATCTAGTATACATTTGTCTTCAACAACCAGAAGCAGCAGCTTAAATCTATGGAAGGCCAATATCATAAATATTGTCATTTTATGTTGTGCCTTGACCTTTTCAATCACATGGTACAAAGTCAAAAATCAACAATACATTAGCATACTCTAATCGATAGTCACCATGGCTATGCACCAAGAATCATTGATAAATTAATGGAAAGAAATCAGAGTCATAGTCTGTGATAAATCAACGTCATCATCCGTTTCACGTGTCATACCACATATCAGGTTTAATTTCTTTTCTTTCTCCATATCTATGTGGATAGTAGACTTCACATTCTATTCATATTATTATGTTATCCAAATAAAGCGCACATCTATACTTATTAATGTCCATGAATAATATTTTACAATTCTTGAAGAATCCAAAATTATGTATATTAAACTTCATATGATTTCAATATTCTAGGAGAATATTACTTGCTCTAGACTAACGAATTCTGTGAGATATAGTTTATTTCATGATTTTAGAAATTTTCTATATCGATATCATAAATGAATATAGTGTTGTTGCTCCTGAAGAAGCTCATCTCTACAAATAATACACGACTCCATAAGAGCTAATATTTCTTTATTGGTGCTTTTGAAGTAGCACAATATTGTTAATATTTTAAAGAAGATTATTATTTATGAAGTAACACACTATTATCGACAAATATTTTTGTTAGATTTTACTTGTTATCGAAGAGCATAATTATTAAAATCTAACATAAATTAAGTTTTTACTCCTGAATAGTAAATTCTTATACAATTTATTATTTCAAACAATAATATGTTATTGCTCCTGAAGAGCATAACCCTCCGATTCCAACATTTCGGAAGAATATGTATCTATTGCTCTTGAAAAATAATAATAAAATATAATGTGCTCTCGAAGTAGCACATGTCTCGAAAAATATATCATTTTGAATTCGTGTTTATTTTTGAAGGAAAACATATAACTAAATAATGTCATGAGAGTATTGATTAGTTTAACTACTTGAATGATATATGACTGTATAATGTTTGATCATATTCTTCAAAATTAAATAAGTGAATTATATCTTATGTTGAACCAGAAGTTCAATTTTGGTTTTACTATTTGGCATAATTAGTTAGACCATCACTGGATAAATAATGATGCGAAATTAAAAATTTTAAATGGATATTCAATGAAGAACCAGAAGATTCTTCAATCCAATAAATTTCTATAGATCATTTATTCTCTTTATCGACAATTGATCATTAAACATTACTAGCTAAAATAGGGATTGAATTTTCTATATTTTTGAAAATTAATAGGGTTCAATATGGGGCCCCGTCACCCACCACATTGACCATTTAAATATTATTCGTATCTAATAGATTTGATACAAATACTAGATGATTACATGATGTTCGTAACCTGAAGTTTTCGAAATTATTGTTTTCAAATTATATAATCAAGACTGTGTCTTGTTAATGCTAGTGGGCATAACTCTCAATATTTGAATAAGTGTTAGTTGAGATGTCGATAAATGATTTAACGCTACTATTTGTTAAATAGCTCCAATTAATATAATTGAGAACAAGGTATTTTTCTCTTTTTGTTTAGGAAATTCTATTACGCATCATGTCAACATCATAGTTCTCCATATTAAAATTGGCTTATGCTTAGAGCCTAATTTTTCATCTAATTATTTTGATAGTGCAATATATGTAAAATCAATCTACCACAATGCATTGAGATGAAAAATAAAGAATGTTGAGAATAAATGCATAGTTTGAACCCTTATCCCAAATATGTGAAATTTTATAACACTGAAAAAACAATTGTCAAATTGACTGGACAATTCTCTCAGTATTAGGGGGAGAAATTGAGAAGTTGAAAATAATGTACAAATGCATCATTATCTAAATCCTCGCAAAAGATCACTCGAACCAGAAGTTCGAAAGATAATTTATTTAGATACATTTACTGATAAAAAGATCAACAATATATAATGCACCAATTTTAAGTGCTCCAATATGAATTGATGTCATAAGAGGACAATTTGATAACCTTATATTTGATATATCTATGGCACGCCTGAAGCGTGATGTGTTCGATTCTGATACAAAAAAAATCTTCAAACGAAAATGGAGCAATTAGCAAATATGGTCTCATTAAGGAGACATACACTTTTAATGAGTATTTAGACATAACAAATTATAAAACCCCTGAAGAGGTTCTGGTACCTGATATATTGAATTTGAGATATCTCGATAAGTTATGTCGTTATGGAGTAAAAAATAGAATCGGAAAAAAAAAGTTGCCGACAACAATTTTGTACATGATGTGCTACATCATCTATGAATCGTGAGGAATCAAAATAAATGCGTCAAATTGTATCGATCGAAGTAATGTTTGGCCAAATAAAATGGACGCAATTCTAAATTGATTTTACTAGAGAAACATGATGTTTTTGGACTTGTAGTCTAATAATCTAAAGATATATACTTATGCGAAAAGAAAATGAGAAAAATGAAGTTATAATGTGTAAGTTACGACTCTCAACATGGTGAATTTCGCAAAGATCGTCGTTGATGAAATCACGAATCTATATCATGTTATCTTGACAATATATGAAATTTGAAATACGTGATAGTCAACTCATGGCATGACCATTAAAGTTATCTCTGAAATATTTAATATGCCTGAAGCATAACTCAAATGATGCATGTCCGAGAACCCTGTTTCAAATCAAATTGCAAAGATCATTATATGGATTGAAATAATCTGGACGCATGTAGTATAATCGTCTTGACGAATATTTGTTAAATGGGGGCTATAAGAATGACGATATTTGTCCATGTGTTTTCATAAAGAAAACAAATGTTGGATTTACAATTGTAGCAGTTTATGTGGATGATTTAAATTTAATTTGAACTCCTGAAAAGTTCAACGAAACTGCTAATTATTTAAAAATGAATTTGAGATGAATGATTTGAAAAAAATCCAAATTTGGTCTCGAGTTGCAGATTGAACATTTCCCAGAAGGATTATTTGTTCACCAATCTACATATACAGAAAAGTTCTAAAACGGGTTTATATGGATAATGCGCATCCATTGGCATCGCCTATGGTTGTTCGATCACTTGATGTGAAAAAAGATCAATTTCGTCCACTTGAAGATGAAAAAAAAATTATTGGTCCTGAAGTACCATATCTTAGTGCAATTGGAGCATTAACTTATCTTGCAAATTGCACTTAACCCGACATAGTTTTCTGTAAATTTCCTTACAAGATATAGCTCTACACCAACTCAAAGACATTGGAATGATGTTAGACATATTTTTCGTTACCTAAAAGGTACGATTGATTTGAGATTATTTTATTCCCAAACGTCGGGATGTACTTTAGTGGGATATGCAGATGCAGGTTATCTCTCTAACCCACATAAAGTAAAATCACAAACGGGATATGTGTTTACACGTGGAGGAACAGCTATATCATGGAGATCTGTGAAGCAATCCTTGACAGCAACATCCTCAAATCACTCTGAAATTATTGCAATCCATGAAGCAATGCGAGAATGTGTATGGTTGAGGAACATGACCCATCATATCCAAGCATCATGCGGGTTAACTTCAACAAAAGATAGTCCAACAAATTTGTATGAAGATAATGCAGCTTGTATTGCAAACCCTATATCAATGGTGATAGGACGAAGTATATTTCTCCAAAATTCTTTCATACACATGAGTTTCAGAAGAATGACGATATCGATGTTCAACAAATTCGCTCAAGTGACAAAGTGACCGACTCATTCATAAAAGTATTGCTAACATCTACATTCAAGAAATTAGTTCATGAGATTGGAATGCACCGACTCAAAGATTTTCAGTGATTAACATCAGGGGGAGTAGCTGTACTCTTTTTCCTTCGCATAGATTTTATCCCACTGGATTTTTCTAACAAGATTTTAATGAGACAGCATTTATTTTTAATACTCCAAAATAACTGTAATTTTTTTTCCTTCATTTGATTTTTTTGTCTCATTGGATTTTTATCAAACAAGATTTTAACGAGACAGATATTTTGTAATGTGTCATTAAATGGGGAGTGTTGTAAATGAAAATTTTATTAGAGTTTGTAGTGAATGACAATTATACCCCTACAGCCCTAGAAATTATTACCATTGTATCATTGATTCTTACCTATAAATATAAGGCTTTGTTCATTAATAAAATACACACAAGTCTATTGACTTAATTCTCTCTTCTACTTTTTCTCTCTTTTATAGCACTCTCAATAATATTATCTCTCCATTTTTTTATTTTTCTCTCTACTCCCTGTATCGCTCAAAGAATGAAACTCTGAGATTGTGATGTATTCTTGCGATAGAAATCCTTCACTATTTATAGTCAATTTCCTCCTCATTGCATTAACAGTGTAGCACCTCAAATTTCAACTCTAGGCTGAAATTTACTGTAGAAATTAAAATTTTGCAGTTGGCACTCTCTTCGATCATTAAATGCTTGAATCATGCTACCTGTACAAGTTTAGTTGACAACTTCACACTTGAAAGTATCACATTATCCATTTTACAAATTGTCAAAAACTGTTTTTTAAATCAAAGGCCCGAATTTTGACAACACCAAAATTGTTAACAATTATTGTCAACAAAGGATTGTACAAATAGCTTAATTGTAAATGCCTTTATATGAATGGCAGTATGAATTATTTGCAATTCATTTTCCCATGCAAGACTTTTCCAGAAGAGAGAAGTTTTACCCAAATACCTCTATGCATTACATCAAGATAGGCACAAATTAAGAAAATGTAATTAATATAATTAAAAATATATACTTTTTCTTACATTTTTCTCAATATATTCCTACATTAAATAATGATTTAATTAGGACTATATCATATTTGTTGTGACCTTCGACTCGCGAACTGACTCGACTCGACTTGTTTACATCGCTCTGCACGTCACACCCTAAATGGCATAGCATGTATATAATAAGGCTCAATGACCACACATGTTTATATCAAGCACCATTGATATATATGAAACATTCAATTAAGCGAGCACTCTCAAAAACAAAAACAAAAACACGCGAACTCAAAATGAGCCAAAATTACTCATTTGTGGAAAACTTTATAAGCGACCCTAAACTATGCGAACCAATATACTTGAACAAAAATGAACAAAGTGAAATTGTAAATAAAACGTGAGCTAATAATTAAATAAGATTGAAATAAATCAATCATTGATGTCACATGTCATGAACTAAAAAGACACATTCACCCTCAAAGCTTGAACATAAATCTATAAGAAGACGTGCTTGGAATGAAGAATGTTATGTTGAAATTGAAATATCTTCTTCAAAAATAGTCATTTTTTCTTCTTACTCTCCATCAACCAGCAAAATAGTAAATTTAGGATAAAAAAATCTTGATTAGATGAGCAGAATTTGTTGTTCATCTTTTTGAGTTCAACAACCATATATTCTATTACCTATCAATCCATTGCCACCGCAAACCATCTTCAATATACTATGGCCAAATATCAGAAAATTTTTACTTTTAAGTTTTCTAAACAAATTAAACTTAACTTTTATAGAAATCAACTAAAAAATTTATCCTTTAGATTTACGAAATTAGAAGCGTCCCCTCACCAGCTCATCGCCTAAGAAGTATTTCTTAATGGGTTATTCTTAATCGGCTCAGGCCCATAGGCCTACCAAGGATCCTTTCCATGTAGACGGTTCTCTATATATATATATATATATTGTTTACCAATCAGTGAATCACACACACAGACACACACACAAATTAACTTTGAAAATTACATATGTAAAATGGACAAAATGGACAAAAAGATCATTTACCATTTCTGACTCATTCGTCTAATTAGCAAATCAAATTAGAAATGAATGGTTCCATTCCAGTTTGGTTCTATATCTTAAAAAAAAATCATTGGTTGATTGGTTCCATTGTTTAAAAAAAAAAAAAAAAAAACTTTGAAAATTACAAATGTAAAATGGAGCCATGAATTCTCGTCATGAAGTACTTTATTTGTTGAATGTGATTAGTATTGAAGTAACATTATAATTTTTAATTAGTCCTAGTTTTATTGCATGTTAGAACTAGTTTTTATTAATATTTTTATGAGAAATATGATAAAAAAACGTTCCGCATATTTTTAAAATTAAATTTATCTTTAATTAAAGGTTATTCATTTTTTATTGAATGTCATTTTATAGAAATTTATTTTTAAACATGTTAAAAAATTCATATTTGGTAACGCATTAGGTTGCAAGAATTTGAGGCATTACATGACATACCTGAACGATATAGTATTAGTGACTCTTGGTAGAACAACATCTAATATTACTAAGTATGATTGTCTTATATAACCTACTATGATGATCTCTAGTCGAATGATCAATTCCACTACCGAATATTATCGTAGCGACGCTTGATGATGCAACTTGCAACTATGACAAGCCAATCAGTCTTTGCATTTGACTTCTTGTCATGCACAGGATGGCTCTCATTGTCGCCAATATTGATGTTGGCTATTGTCGCCAGATCGTCGTCGGCCCACCACTTTTAGACAAAAAATTATTTCCTTCTTAAATAAGATTTTGGAACATAAAAATTAATTTTCTTAAATTCTAGAAACAACTAATCAATAACAATCAACTATTCATTATTCCCAAGATTCAAATTGTTTTTGACTAACACAAAGTCAGCCCCAATACCATTATTAAGAATTTACTTAGACATACGCAGTGGAATTAAAAATATTCCCTTTAAGGATCATCTTTGTGTTTAGATAAAAATCGTGATTAGAATTTTACTTCTAACGATTCTTCAAAATCCTTTGAGAACCTTGATCATAAACAATCAAGATCTTTGCTCCTCCTTGTGAATCTTAATCTACCATGATCTTTTCACACCTTATGAATCATTATTTTTTCACACCTTCGTGAATCATGATCTTTTTGCACTACAACTATCTAATGGTCCAGTCTTGATGATAATCTACATAAGAGAACATGACCGAGATATTATAAGTTATCTTTCTTGTACTAGTAAGATTATGAATTGTAGTGTGAGTTATAAATTGCCGTTATGTAATTGCAATCTTAATTGCTATTGTAACAATTATGAAAAACTCAAACCCTAATAGTTTATTTATAAATGTTTAAGTGGCTATATCATTTTTCTAGTTCTACTTCTGTGTTTGATCTTTTAGGTTACCGATCAAGATGTCGAACGACATGAATTATTATTTTGATATAATTAAAATAAGATATATTAAAATTTCCCTATTAATTTATCATTAATTCACATAGATTAATTAATTCACATTCGTCGTCCCCGATTGACATGTAACAATGTATCACGACAAACACATGATGGGAAATATCATCGGGTGTGACAAAACTAGTTCGTTTACGGTGAAACTCTAATCCCTTAGTTAATATTATGTGCAAAATGAGATATGAATGTGTGTTAATCTAGATTATCAATAATATCTTTCATTTGACTATTCTTTTCCACTTACGTACTTACATTAGCCGAGGATTTCAATATTAACTTAACCGAATGAAAACGTAGATTATAATCTCTTATTATCTAAGAGCGACAAATCCCCACTAAAGTATGTTTGTCCTCAGATAAGGTACTATGATTACTCCTAGTCGAATGATTAATTTTTCAACCGAACGTTGGAGATTAACCATTGTCAATAAGATAACAACCATTGTGGAATCTGTGCATCAAGTCTCCAACATTTTGTTCTTTTAACAAAACATCTACGCGTCCATTTAAAAATCACTACATTTTAGCTTGTAAGTTGAGATACTCCATTCATAAGTGAGAAATGCCACACATGCTGGTTTATCCGTAATAATGATATACATATTTCATTATTAATTACGACCACGGATAATTAAAGATTCGATCATGTGTACAATTCCTTGTGATTATCAAGTTAACAACACTTGAATCTACGGACTCTAGTAATTTAATTTGTTAGAATAATAATTCAATTAAATAATAGATCTACCATAGATAATAATGAATCAATCAAGTTAAAAGTGTCCGTAATTGATTGAATTTAGGGCACAACACTTACATATTTAACTTCACAAAATATCAAATGAAAACATTATAGATTTTACATAGGAGACTGGAGTTGTTCATATTAGTATAACTTGCGATAAAAGCACAAATTGGGTTTGGACCATATGCATCATACAACATTGCTTCAACACACTAAAGCGTGTCTAACGTTGTACTCTTAAGATAAATGCACATCTTGGTCCATATGCACACTTTCGTGTCGTGCGTCAAAAACTTATGTACATGTCCAAATCTAATAAGCATATAATGATCTGCGAGACACGCCACCAATCATTTTCTTCTCAATGGTCCAATTTGATTTATAACAGTCGTATATTCTCTCATTTTTATTTTTCTCTCAATCCACCATTAAAATTGATTACTTTTCCCATTGGGACATTTTTGATGCTCACATGGGATGTTACAATCTTTGTTCAAAAAGAGTTACAACATAAAATTATAAAATACAAAATTTAATTGGCTACTAAGTGCATGGCAGCAAAAGTAAGAAATGTGTTGGATTCTAGCTTGTCTTCCAAGTTTCCATTGGTATACCATCGCTTTTTAATACTTTCCCCACTCAAATCTTTCTGCTTTTTATTTTTACATATTTTTCATGCTCAAATGCCTTTATATTTTGCTTCCTTTTCTATCTCTAATTTCTGAATTTATGTTATTTATATTATTTGTTGCTTTATCCAGCAGATTCATGTGGTGCCTTTATTCCAACTCATCTTTATTTTTCATCCTTGGTTTTCTCATAAATTAAATATTTAAAGTTAGTATTTATTATAATTCTGAAAAATAAATAAAGTACAGATTTATTAGAGATGATGCCCACATGAAATTTCAAATAAAATAAACAGTGAAATGTCATTAGACTAATTTTCCAGGGATGTGCTACTTTGACAACCCCCTGGTTGTCCAGGGAATTATGTGGCGCCCCCCAAATAGGCACCCCTGGACAATCAGGGGGTTGTTCAAATGGTTTTTCCAAATGTTCCATTAGTCAAATGATAGTGAATAATTGTGATTCCAAGAAATATATTCCTTTTCTTTCGAACTTTAATTTTCCAAGTAGAATTTTTTGAAAAGATAATGCGAGCCTATGTAAATTATTTAGCCCTTATTTGGTTTGGTTAGAGTCTAAATTAAAATTTAAATGAAAATTATCAATTAATTTTAACTACACACTTCATGAGATTCATAACTTTTCTTTCAACCACAAATTTTATATATTTTTATCAAAAATCTACTGAAAAAGTTTTCTTTTATTTAAACCAAACTGGGGCTTGTTAAATATGTACAATGATTCACATGGGACATATTTGAAATTTGTCTTTTTATTCAGAGTGTTTCAAACGCGACACGATTCTCTATGTATAGTTTCATTTGGCATGGTGATGAGGACCTCTCTTTGCAGTCAAAATAAGTCAATTACAATCAAAGCAAAATAATTAGGACTAAATGACATTCTTGAGAGAGATTTAGCTTATATTTGGCCCTCATATTCTCAAAAATTCATTTTTTAATCATACGTTCTCAAATAATATACATTTTGATCCAAAAATAGGACTTATAAAGCTTAATTAGTCATGCCACCCTAGAAGCAGATAGAGGAATAAGGAATAAAAAGATCTAAAGAGAAAAAGTGTAAATCATCACGTGGATTGTGGGTTCATATAATTAATATAACAATGTTGACTAGCTATTGTAAGATTTATTCTTGTCTTTATGGAAATCTCTTTTAGGATGGGATCATAATGAATTAATGCTGCTGTGGCTATGTTTTATAGGCATTAGGTCTCTGTCAGTGGAGAATTGTAATGCACTTCTTTTGGTATACAATGTCAATAGTGGAAAGTTTCTAGCACACTCTTGACTGCCACATTTCAACCACGTAGATATTATTAATGATCTCGTTTAAAAATTAAAATTTTTACATTTATTTATTTAAATGTTTAAATATGCTTTACACATGCTGAATCCATTAAATTAAAGAGTTATGCAAGTGTGTTAGAAATTTTTTGATACCTTAGTTGACATACGCTCACAATAGGGGTGAGTGGGGGAATTTTTTTGAATTTTTAATTCACGCGGATCCTGCTTACATATGAGTGCATGTCAATTAGGGTGTCAACATTTTTCTGGCACAATATCATTTTCCTAAATTAAATCCTATCACAAATAACCTTTTTATGAATGAGTTATGTCAACGGCAAAGGAACCTAGATATATAGGTGAAGAATTTTCTAGGAATAATCTCATTGCCTTTCTTTCTTTGATCAGAAATATACTAGAATTTAATGTCTTTTTCCTTATTTTTGACGTTATTTGTGATATCATGAAAATCATCTTACCTAAAAGTTTAAACGATTGAAATAGTCAGGTTTTTAGTTAAATTTGATCATCAATACTTCAGAAAAGATGAGCGTAGTTCAATGAACAAGTTCTTAAACATTTTTATTATTTATTAATATTATTCAACTCAGTGTTGCATGTTCACGATGAGATAATAATAAATCAAGGGTATTTTGATGATTCTGAGATTGTAATTTACTAGTTTATCCCATCATATATATATATATCATGCACAAGAGAGATGAAAGTAGAAATGCATCAAAAGCATAAGAGTATCTCAATGATTAAAACCAAAAGCATTCGTGTTTCATATGGTTCCAACTAAGAGAAAGAGACAAAGATGATACCTATATGGTATACTTTTGGTCCCTTCTATTTTCATTTTATGCCATTTGGTCCATTTCCACCTTTTTGTTCCCACTAATGCATGGTTGATACCTTGTGTGCCATACCTCAAATTGAAAAATAAATAAATAAATTGAAAAGGACAATTCAACCACCATACCATTTCAAAATGTTTCAAATGAGAAAAAAAAAAATTATGACTCTCGTAAATAACGTTGGGAATCTGTGCTAATTTAAAAATTTGCCGCCAAAATTATTTTCCAGAAAATATCAAGACGTACAAAAAAATAGAAAATATAGGATAATAACAATATTACTAGCACAATGATAAAACTTGATGTCAAAATTCAATTATTATACATCCATGTCATGGTTCCACAATTAAAAAAAAAAAAAAAAAAGGAAAAAAAAAAAGGAGTGCTTGGTATTATTAGGTGAGCCTGAGAATAAATAGGCACATTAAAAGTCCATAAGATCGAATAACAGGATTTGTTCACCAATTGGTCCATGTGTACTAATAAAGTTTATCAGTAGTCAATCCACTATGAAAGAGGAAAGCTTGCAACTTAATTAGTTATCCACATTTTTAATAAATATTAAAACAGAGCATAATTAGGTTATAACATTGTGAAATGTGGAAAAAAATAAAAAATAAAAAGATTGAGTGAAGATCTGCTGTCGAATTTTAACACATAACTGCATCATATCGAAATTGATAAAAAGAGGTAAATAATTTTTCTAATCTATTTAATTTAAAAATTATTTTGTCAAATGGAGTAAATTTTAATATGTAGGATATTTTTTATAATGCCTTATCCAACGAAACTCCATGAAATGACCATGTGGTAGTCACGTAATAAGCGAACTCAAACTTACACTCCTATCACTATCCTACCTGGCCTATTTGAGGCCCTTGGGTAATCGAAATGATACACTCTTTCGAGCCTTCCATGGATGAGGTAAGGCAACGTAACGCAATATGCTGCAACACCAATCCGAAACAAATATGCTTTAGGCACATGAAGGCACTTCCCCTTGAAGGTCTTTCATACAAGGTTTTCTACGATTGATCGATGTGACCTCTCTGCATCAATCACCCTATCAAGTTAACTTGTCAATGTACTCTTCATATGTGAGTAGTTACATTTCAGAATCATTTAATGTCCCCAAATCTAGGACTGTAAAATGATGCCTATGACAAGGTGTCTCAGACATCAAGATGATGTTAGGTATCTCTTCAACAAGATGAATGCTAACCATTCTACATCTTGTACTATCAAAACTCACACTTAGATTCATTTAAAGGTACTGTAATTTTACACACACATAGTAATATTGCTATCTCATTTGTTCTCTCTTATTATCCCCGGTATCCGCACACAAACATGGCTCACGTCTTCTGTCCATTCTACACCCTAATAAATTTATACAAGTCTATGCTCTTGACTGTCAGAGTGCTCGCGATCGCCTTCCCCATCTCCGAAGAAGGCCATGTGCTCCTAATAATTTGTTCGAGTATGCAGGAGTTATACGTGTATATGTGATGGAGCCAAAATCTATTGACTATGTCATCCATGTAGAAATCGAAGTCAATAGGGCCTTACCTCTACTTCAACTCAATTTTATCAAAGCTGTCATACTTTAGAGGCTTGCCCTCATGTAAGGGCTTCGACTCTACATCACTTGCATTCTTGCAAGCTGTCCCGAAAGGTCTTCACATACCATTAACAATGTAACTCCACACATTATATTAATATCCATTCTTCCACCACAATTAAAGTATCACCCTCAACAGCACAGCTTAAACCAAGACAAAATATTCCACATCGAAGCATCACTTATCAAATTGTAGGTCACCACATAGCAAGTGTCACGCACCTCAATCTAAAAGTTCATGGATATTATGAATATTTATATATGAATTTTGGGGACTATTGTTACGCCTCACCCAACGAGTTCTAATAAACGGTCACGTGGTAGTCACGTAATAAGAAAACTCTAGCCCACACTTCCCATCACTATTCTACCTAGCCTATTTGAGGCCCTCACGTAGTCGAAGTGAAGCACTCCGTTGAACCCTCCTTCGACGAGGTGGTGCGACCTCCTACAAAACCAATTCAAAGCGAATAGCATTTCTTTCATACACAATCATCTATGATTGATTAATGTGATCTCTCTACAACTGTCAATCTATCAAGTCAATTTCTCAGTCTACCATTTACATGCTGACCTAGGTCGTACGATTGCTACGTTTTAGAATTGTTTAATGTCCCTGAATCTAAGACTGGTGGAATAATGCCTATGATAAGGAGTCTCAGTTGTCAAGATGAGGCCATGTGTCTTTTTGTCCAAAGGTAACCATTTCATATATTTTACTATGAAAACTCACACTTAGCTACTGTTTGGTGGCCTTAAAATTAAAATATAAATATATATATATATAGTTTTAAATAATATTTTTTGAAGAATGTATGGTTAAAAAGTAAGAAAAATTTTGGGTTTGTGTAGAATATTTTTTGTGAATGTGCTGTAGAAATGACTATGAGAAACAAATTAAAGTAAATGTCACCAAACAGGGGCATAGTGTCATTTGAAAGTAATGAAATTTTATACCCCCGTAGTAATATTGCTCTCTTATTTGTTCTCTTATATTATCTTTGGTGCCCGTACACAACTTGACTAATGTCTTTCGTGCATCCCTCACCCCCAATAAATACAAGTTCACTGAATTGATCGTCGGATTGTTCGCGGTCGCATAACGGTCTGTCCAAGTGTACTGGAAATGTATGCGTAGATGTGAGTAGAGTCGGAATTTGTTAGCCATGTCATGTGAACTGAAATCGTTGTCAACATTTTTAATACAATTGTATAAATATACATGAAATAAACATTTGGACATAATATATTATAGAGAAGAAATTAACTAGACAAATTGAGCATTTTTTTAATTTTTTTTTTTTTCATTTTCTGAATTTTTGAAAGATTTACATCATTAAATAACGCGAAGACTGTCAAGAACTTTGCACAATATGATGAAGGCATGATGAAATCCTTGGACCATCAACTCATACCTCCATTTGGACTTGTGAATTAAAAAAAAAAAAAAAAAAAAAAAAAAATTTAAACTTAGTGCTTGTTCGAAAAGCTTACAAAATTGAGGTCAAAAATAATAATTAATTTTAACAATACTATTTTTTGAACTCACAACTTTTATTGAAAAAAGCTAAAAAAGTTATCCAAAACGTTGTCAAATAACCCCTTAATCTTCAACATTTTTCACTTGGCAAACAGATACGTTGTTTAATCATAATCCAAAATCTCGCAAAATATTTGTATATGTATTGTGACAGAACTTGAACCAAATCTTTCATCTACTTATATACTTTTCCTTTGTAATTTTTTCTGAGAATATAATGAATATGTGTGTACATTATTTTAAAGTCGCAAGTTAATCCAAATAATTTTTTATTTTTTATTTTTCTCTCAAATAGAAACTTTTACGGGTAAGGTAGTTTAAGTTAGCTTGCTGTAAATTGTTAGGAAATAAAGGTGTAAATTGTTCAATTGTCACTTTTAGTAAAATATTAAATCTAGCTTGCTGTAAGGGTGCAATTGTTACATAATTTAAATAATGAAATGGTTTATTTTTTAAGAGAGTAAATTTTTAGATAAATATATTCAATACACAAAGGAATTCTTAGATAAACTGCACATCTTTTTCGGATAATACCCTTTTTACACTTTTACTATGTAAGAAAATAACAACGAAGATCCATAACATCAGTTGTAAACGTAAATTATGAAACTAAAATGTTAATTTTAATTAGCTGCTACTGATAATTAGGCACCACGTTAAAGTGTCCAATCAGCGACCCGACAAATTCATTCCCATAAGGAAAGGTCTTCAGCCAGGAATTCGCTTGGAATAAGCTCAGCACCAGCCAGCAGCCATGGTGGTGGCGCCGTCGTGTTGCAGGATCCATCAAGTTGGTGGCTGATGCCAAGGAAAAGATCAGGCAAACCAATAAATATTGGATCTTCATCTTCATTTGATGATTCTCTCGTATCATCAGCTGCGGCCATTGTATCATTCCCACCGCCCTGCTCCGCCACTAGCGCTGCTGCTTTCGCTGCGGCAGCCTGGACATCTTTCGGGGACTTGGAGATGGCGCGGGGCAGTTCCTGAACCAGTTCTGGGAAGTTAAGAAAAGCTGAATGCCCTTTGATTGCAATTGCAGCTGCATCATGGGCTCGAGCAGCCATTTCAGCAGTGGCAAAAGTCCCTAGCCATATCCTTGATTTCTTTCTTGGCTCACGGATTTCCGACACCCATTTTCCCCAGCTTCTTTTTCGTACTCCTCGATATATAGGGTGTTTACCGACGACATTTTTCTTCAAATCATGGCAAGATTTATTGTTATTACTTCCATTTTGTTTATTCTTGGTTGCACAGGACCAGGACGGAGAGAGGTCAGCGCTCGAGGAGGAGGCTGCCGAGGAGAAGGGTATCGAGGAGAAGGAGGATGTTGATTCATGAATAAGCTCCAAGATGGTAACTTCTTCCATATGTAGGAGAGAGTGGTGTGAATGGTGGTACTAAGAACTTGGCATGGTTACCCTTTATATATTTCTCGTGCAGTCTTGCTAAAAAGAAATTGGGAGTGTTTTATTTTTATTTATTTTTTGTTTCAAGGTTCATTTTGGGTTTGTGACATCAGATTCTGTAGTTTTATTTTTGTCTACTAATGATATGGAAACACACAGGAAAATTAGAGAAGTGAAAACTTTTTGGATATATAATCATAAGGAAATATCACTTTTCCAAATGAAATTATTATCCAACTGACCTCACTTGTAGTATTGTTTATCGATATTGATAGCTTAATCTTATCGAGTTATCCAACTTAACACACGTGTGGCACTGTTTATGATAAATTATAGTAATTAATTTTTATAAAAATTTTACGTTGTTAGTTTACTTTTTTTTACTTTAAAATTATTGAAAATTTGATATAAAATAAAAACTTTTATCACACTTGAATTACTTCGTCTACTTTATTAATTTGGCCGACAAAAAAGTTAAATGTCAAATCGTTCTATTAGACACGTGATAAAATAATACGTATGATTGAAAATAAGTTTATAAAAAAAATGAATTTTTTAAAAATGAGATTCAAACATGTGCCAATTTTTAGTAATCTTTATATCCATACAAAAAATATATAAAATTTCTCTAATGCAATAGATATGATAATAATGTCTAGAAATTCACGTGCAAACCAAGCCGTTGGTGCCTGACTTTTAAGGGTAAAAATACAATGTAAATTATATTAACGTAACAATGATAATGATACTTTATATTATTACACATACTATATAAATTTACATCTCAAAGCAGTGGCAGATGCATACATTTTGAGTTAGGGGAGCACAATCAAACCTTATACAAATCGAATATTTTGCCCTTTATTTTCGAATAATTCATATTTGACCTGAGAAAATGCATATTTGCGTTTGAAAAAAAAAATCATTTCATTAATATTTTGCTCATCATTTTCATCCATCTAATTTAGAACATACATTTTATTAATATTTTACTCATCAAAAAAGTACATATTTACGTTTACGGAATTTATAGTGTATTTTGATACAAATAATGAATTGAAACAATCAATTCAAGCAATCGAAAGGAAAAACTTGTAATCAATATTCAATACTAATAATCAATCAATCAAATAAATATAATTCGTTAAATATAAGTCACATTGGATGTAATCATTTCAGACACATTTTATATATACAATTTGACACGATAAAATGAAATTTTAGGTTCTAAATAGTTGAAAATTTGATTTGGAAGTAAAGATTTGTAAGTATATGTGATAATTTGTAGAGTAATTATAGACAAATTTTAAAAAAATAAAAATAAAAATTAGAAGGGTTAAGGTATTTGTAAAAGGTTTGAGGGAGAGAGTCGTGAAAAAGTACGAGAAAAGAGATAAAGTTAAAATCTATTGTGATTTCGCCCCCCTATTCAGTGAAGATTAAAATCATATTTTGAGTATATTTTGATAAAAGTTGAAAAGTTGTGGATCCCATAAAATATGTTATTAAAATTAATTGATAACTTTGATTAGATTTCAAGTATACCAAATAGGATTTTATAAAAAAATTTAAAATAAAATTCCAAAAGTTGGGGATCGCGTGACCACCCAAAACCTCCCGTGTCCGTCCCTATCTTAAAGAAAAAACTTTGAAATATATATATTAGTAAGCCCACAAACTAGGGCTGTCAATGGATCGGATATGGACCGGATCTACCCATATCCGATCCGATCCGATAAGAATGATTTACTGATCCGATCCGATCCGATAATCCGATGGATATTTGATTGTTAAATCCATATCCGATTTGCTATATTATCGAATATCCGATCCGAAAATCCGATCCGAATCAAAATTTGGTTTGATTAATACTAAAAACCCACTTAATCAAAAGTCGGTAAAAAATCGGCCAAATGACCGATTTGTCCAAAAATCGGATGACCCGAAACCGGATTTTCCGATTAAATTTTAAAATTTTAATATTAGAAACTAATAAACATCTTAAACCCTTTTGACTTGTTTTATAAATTAAAAGGCCCAAAAGGTTGAACTACCTAATAACTAATGACCCACTTATTTATAGACTACAATTCCCATGTGTTTGTAGTAAACATCCGATGTGGGACAAAATAAAACTAAAAAAGCTTATTTGATTTAATCAAATTATAATTTTCTTATCCCTTAATTTTTTATTTACTTTATTAATTAGAATAATTATTTTTCTAACTTATTTTAATTAATAAAAAATCAAAAACTCTATAAATATCCCCAATAATAATATTATACTATTTTCAAAGCACCTCTTTGTATTTTTTTTTTTCAAATCATTTAGCAGTTAAAAAAAGTAAAAAATAAATAAAAAATAAAAAGCATGTTTTTATAAAATATATTATATTATTATAAAAAATCGGATCGGATTATTATCGGATCGGATTGACCTATATCCATATTTGATCCATTTAGTTAACGGATTATCGGATTCAGATTTTAATCCGGTTATCGGATTGAGATTCTAAATCCATCTCCCATTAATTTCATCGGATTCGGATCAAAATCCAATCCATTGACAGCCCTACCACAAACTATAGGTTCAAAGGAACACAACCATGTTCTCAAATAGCTATTTTTCCTCTTCCTCCAACTTTAATAATTGAAATCAAAGAGGTTAGGAATAGAAAATCATAGTTAGGTGAAAGGATTTATTAATTCAATTTTTACCATCCACAAATTGACGTCGACTGTGGGAAACTTTGAATAAAGAAAACCATGAAATTCTTTGTAGTAGCTAAGAACTCCTTGAGATTTAAAAGGTTAGACGGAATAGAAACAAATCTGGAAAATATATAACCATTAGAGGTTGAAATAAAAGATTTTAGCGATGATTCAACCAACAATTATATCAATCTTAAAAGAAGATGGGACGGAGCATCGACGAAGTTTTAGGCCTGCGTTTCTCCTGCCCAATGCTACTACCAATGAAAGGAACATATAAGAGATGTACAGGATATAGAGGAAAACCTCAAAGCATTGGTAACAGAAAATGCATATTTGCGTGCAAAATATGAGGATCTAGAGGCGGGGTAGAAAAATGAGGTCAGTAGGGGAGTACCAAGGCCTGGTCATAAATTTTTCCTCAAAGATAATGGTAATTTACATATACCACAAGCATGCAAGGTCGCTTGATAAGTGTGTTTTGCACACTTATTTAGGTCACGAAACCTGGACAATTGTGGATATATATGTTGAAATATGGCTTAATTCGATATAAATTGTGTTTGTAGGGCTACATCGATGGTTGGAACGAAAATTATACCAAAACAAGCGAAAAATGACCAAAACGGAAGAAAACGAAAGTTCAGGGACCTAAGTGCAATATTCAAAAGTTGACCCGAAGAGAAAATCGAGAATCGGAGTGAGCCAATGACAATTTGAGTAATGATACGAGACATAGAAGGAAGAAGAAATTTGAAAGAAGCTCAAGAATGAAGAAATGAAATTCAGGGACCAAAATGCAAGAATTACAAAGTACATTACACTATGCGGCCGCATAGTGTAATATCTATGCAACCGTATAAGATGTTCCAACAAGTGGTTGGCCTCAACTCCGTATAACTATGCGACCGCATAGATTAACACTATGCGGCCGCATAGTACGTTTCTGACGCGAAAATTTCAGTTTCCTTATTTGAATCAACTACATATGGAAATACGTCTTGGACCCTCCTTTTTAACCCTAATTACGTCGAGAATAGGGGGGGGGTACACATTATTACACAGTTTTGACATATTGGAGAGCAAGAAGAAGGTGAAGAACGAGAAGATTGATTCCAAGATTCAAGATTTTACTTCAAGAATTGATAGGGTGATATCTTCTCTTATTTATTTATTTTGTTTTCTTAATTTTTTCATACTATGCTAGATTTTATAGTGTTAGGTGAACGATAAACAATGTGATGCGATATTTCAATTTCTAATTTTACATTTTTAACGTTAAAACGCATTTTGAATTGATGAATGGTTTATGTATATTGATTTGAGTCCATAATTATTATGCATATGATTATGTGATTTGTGGTGGTTTATTTTATCCATTTGAAAGAGGAGAAATAGATTCGACAGGGTATAAATGATCGTAGGGTCCGATAGGGGATAGAGATATACTGCTATACTTTATGTGAATCTCTAAGCGTTCATATGTATTCATGCATTTTTATATATTTGTTCCCGTCATAAAGATATAGTCGGTGTCGTATATAAAAATAGATGGTGTCATATATAAAAATAGGTTCAAGCTTGGTCGAGAGAGAGTGTTGAATAAAATATGAACATTGATACGTCACAATTCGAACGTATTGTCAAATTGTAGAACTAAGGTTGAAATAGATCGTTGCGTGGGGATTCACAAACCAAGTACGCATTTTATTTGATTGTTATCTCAACTTGCATTTAGTTATATCATTGCACGTAGTGAAATTTGCATTTAATTCGATAATTTATTCTCTTTTGCATCTTTAGATTACTAGTTTTATTGCAATTTAGTTACAAAAACTCAAACCACGTCTTTTGTTTCGGTTAAGGTCGAAATAAGTATAGTTAAACTATTAAATCTCTGGGAAACGATACTTGGACTTAAAAATTCACTTTATTACTTGAAACGAATCGTGCACTTGCGGTACTATAAGTCGAACATATTTTCACTTGTCAAGTTTTTGGCGCTGTTACCGGGGATTTAATCTAGTTTGATTTTATTTACTTTGACACTAATTCGAACTTTTTAGTTAATTTTCTTTTTTTTAGTAGTTTTGAATTTTTTTCTACAGTTATCTGATTACTACTATTGTTCATCTCTCAGATCTTATTTATGAAGATTGATTGATGGTAAGTTGATTCCAACTGATCCAGAGATCGAGAAAACTTTTCATCGAAGACAAAGAGAAGCAACAATAGCACAACAAAAAAAGCAAGTATCAATGGCAAACCAACAACTCAATTCGGCACCTCTAGCAAATGCAGAGGCAGAAGATGAAGGAAATATGCTACTAGGAGATTTCATGGCGCAGTTTGTCGTCTAAAGCCAATCTAGCATTGTCTATCCACCATTTGGGTAGCCAAACTTCCAGTTGAAAACAAATGCCATTCAACTATTCCAGAATGGGCATCAATTTCACGGAATGGCTACGAAAAATCTACATACACACGTCGCAATTCTTGGATATGTGTCAACACTTCAAGTACCAAGGAATTTCAGACGACACTATCAGACTGAGGTTATTTCTATACACCTTATGGGATAAAGCTCTAGAATGGCTGGATTCACTTCCTATTGCAAGCATAACCACTTGGGATGAGCTAGCTCACAAGTTTTGCACGGTTTTTCTCACCAGCCAAGGTAGCACAGTTGAGACATGCTATATCAATATTTGTGCAAAATGACCCTGAATCCTTCGATGAGGTTTGGAACAGGTTTAAAAATATGCTACGGAAATGTCCTCAGCACGGTTTTGACAAGAAAACCCAGACTGCTTCCACAAGAACTGTCGACGGAGCATGAAAATTGTTTGAAAGGATGGTAGAGACTTCAACAATGTGGTCGATCGAGCGCATAGCTCAAAAGAAATTGACAGATATTTATGAAGTAGACACCTATTCGGCCTTATATGCTAAAATTGATTCATTGTTTCACAAGGTAGAAAGCATATCACACTCAGCAAACGCAGCACAGGCAAAAACACCGAATTGCAAAAAATGTGGGGCAGAACACAACACAATGAATGTCCAATCCTTTCACAAGGGGTAGAACAAGCAGATTATGCACAGTGGGGTCAACGCCAACAAAAAAACCTTCACTCTGAAACCTACAATCTCGAGTGGAGAAATCATCAAAATTTCTCTTGGAGAGGAGACCAAAACAAGTTCCAAAATCATAATAAACCACAGGGATAGTTTCAGCAGGAGAAGAAGATCCAGTTGGATTAGATGTTTGCAAAATTTATGGAGAAGACTGATAACTACATGAAGAAGACAGAAACATCTTTCCAAAATCAAGGTGCATCAATCAAAAACCTTGAGACTCAAGTAGGACAAATAGCATTTGCGATGAATGGAAGGGCACTAGGTGCCTTGCCAAGCAATACTGAGATGAATCCTAGGAAGCATGTTCAGGCTATTACTACAAGAAGCGGGGTTCAGCTGCTAGAAATTCATGTAAAGAGACCAGGTGCAGACAAATCAACAGTACCTCTTGCAAATGAGGAAAAATAGACCAAACTAAGGTGACATCCACCAAAGAGGGTTCAGACACTTCATAGGTCAAATCAACTATTCCTGTCAATAATATGAGCCTCCAATTCCATTCCCTTAGAGGTTGAAGAAGCATAAGTTGGACCAACAGTACATGAAATTTTTGGAGGTTTTCAAAAAACTTCACATCAACATCCCGTTGGCTGAAACACTCACGCAGATTCCTAGTTACGCCAAATTCCTTAAGGACATTCTATCCAATAAACGTAAATTGGAAAAACGTAAAACGATAATACTAACAAAGGAATGTAGCACAAGGGTTCAGAAAATGCTTCATCCAAAGTTAAAAGATCCAGGGAATTTCATTGTACTCTGCACTACAGAAAATTGTCAATTTGATAAAGCTTTATGTGATTTGGATGCCAGATTAACTTACTGCCACTTTCTATTTTCAGAAAACTAGGATTGGGAGAAGCTAAAGTAACCGCAGTGACTCTACGGCTGGCTGATGGAACTATTACTCATCCACGAGGAATCATCGAGGATATCTTGGTCAAAGTGGAGAAACTCATATTTTCAGAAAACTTTCTCATTCTTAACATGGAGAAAGACGAGGATGTGCCACTCATTTTGGGTCGACCATTTTTGGCTACTGGAAGGGCTCTTATAGATGTACAGCGAGGGTAGTTGATCCTAAGATTGGGAGAATAACATTTTTCGGTCAACGTCTTCAAGGCTATGAAATTTCCTAAAAAGATTGACAGCTGTTTCGAGATTGATGTGGTTGACAGAGCAATTCAAGAAACCTTTCATTTATAGCATCCAACCGACACTTATAAGGCTTGCATCATGCATTCTCAATCCACTCACACTAACTCGAGTGATATTGAAATTTGTGCAAGATTCATGGAAACAAACCTATCTTATGCACGAAAACAGAATTTTGAGAAGTTGGGAACCAGTCTTACAAAACCTCTACCATCAATACAACAATCACCTAAGCTAGAGCTCAAGCAACTACCACCTCATTTGCGTTATGCTTACTTGGGGGAGTCTTCTACACTCCCGGTCATAATATCAAATTCAGTTAACGAGGTGGAAGATGAAAGACTGCTTCCAGTACTCAGAGATAATCAAACAACTATTGGGTGGTCTATTACTGAAATCAAAGGGATCAACCCTTCACTTTGCATGCACAAGATCCTCATAGAGGAAAATTTCAAGCCAAGTATAGATAGCCAGAGGCAGCTCAATCCAAACATGAAAGAGGTAGTCAAGGCAGAGATGATTAAACTTTTAGATGCAGACATCATTTATCCTATCTCAGACAGTGTGTGGATTAGCCCAATTCAGGTTATACCGAAGAAGGGATGTATTACAGTGGTAAGGAATGAGAAGAATGAATTAATACCAACCAAGACTGTTATGGGATGGAGAGTTTGCATTGACTATTGCAAACTCAACAATGCTACTTGTAAGGATCATTTTCCTCTGCCATTCATTGATCAGATGTTGGAAAGGTTAGCAGATCACTCACATTACTGTTTTCTTGATGAGTATTCCAATTACAATTAGATCCTTATAGCGCCAGATGATCAGGAGAAGACTACTTTCACTTGCCCCTATGGTACATTTGCCTACCGTAGGATGCTTTTCGGTTTATGTAATACACCGACCACTTTTCAGCATTGCATGATGGCCATCTTCTCTGATATGGTAGAAAAATTCATAGAAGTCTTCATGGATGACTTCTCGGTGTTCGGGTCTTCATTTGATGAGTGTTTGGAGCATTTAAGCTTGGTGTTACAGCGGGGTAAGGAAACAAATCTGGTATTGAACTGGGAAAAGTCATTTTATGGTACAAAAAGACATCGTGTTAGAACATTTAAGCTGATGGGATCGAGGTAGACAAGGCAAAAATTCAAGTGATTGAGAAATTACCATCACCTACATCAGTTAAGAGTGTTCACAGTTTTCTGGGGCATGCTGGGTTCTACCGACGCTTTATTAAAGATTTCTCACAAATTACGAAGCCTCTCTGCAACCTACTACCTAAGGATGCCACTTTTGACTTCTCTGAGGATTGTCTATGGCCTTTAACACTCTGAAGGAAAAGCTCACCTCAGTACCAAATTGGGAGTTATTGTTTGAACTTATGTGCGATGCTAGTGACTACGCAGTGGGACAGTATTGGGGAAGCGCAAAGGAAAGATTTTTCATGTGGTCTACTATGCCAGCAAGATACTAAATGATGCACAGCTCAACTATGCCACTACAGAGAATGAGGTTTTAGTTGTGGTCTATGCCTTCGATAAATTTCGATCCTATCTTGTTGGCTCGAAGGTCATAGTCTACACGATTCATGCTGCATTGAAGTACTTAATGATAAAGAAAGATGCAAAATTGAGACTAATTCGATGGGTTTTACTTCTGCAAGAGTTTGATCTGGAAATTCGAGATAAAAAGGAGAGTGAAAATAGGGTAGCAGATCACTTATCTCGCCTTGAGCAAGGAGATTAGACAGGAGAAGTGGAAATAAATGAAGTCTTCCCAGATGAGCAGATTTTTCATGTAGAGACTGTACCTTGGTATACAGACATAGTAAGTTACTTGGTGAAATCTATCACTCCATCAGACAATTCAAGTCATCAGAGAAAAAAATTCTTTTCTAAGCTGAAATACTTCTGGAAAGATCCAATACTCTATAGAAGAGGGGCAGATCTGACCATTAGATGGTGTGTGCCTGAAGAAAAAGTACCTTAGATACTTGAGCATTGCCATTCATCTGTATATGCAAGGCACTTTAGGGCTTTTAAGATAGCAGCAAAGATTTTGCAGTCAGGATTCTACTGACCAATAATGTTTAGAGACATCTTTGAGTTTGTGAAGATGTGTGACATGTGTCAACGTACGGGAAATATATCGAGACAAAATGAGATGCCTTATAATAGTATTCTAGAGGTGGAGCTTTTTGATGAATGGGGGATTGACTTCATGGGTCAGTTCCCTCCTTCATTCTCAAATTAATACATATTGGTTGCAGTTGACTATGTTTTCAAATGGGTGGAAGCGGTAGCCTTACCAACAAATGACATAAAAGTGGTGATCGAATTCTTAAAGAAGTACATTTTTACTCGATATGGCACACCTAGAGCTATCATAAGTGATGGGGAAAATTATTTTTGCAATCGTCAGTTTGAGCAGTTGTTGGGAAAATATGGAGTTAGACACCAAGTAGCTACACCATACCATATCCTCAAACCAGTGATCAAGTTGAAGTCTCTAATCGGTAGTTGAAAAGGATACTTGAGGTCACAGTGAGTTCTTCAAGGAATGACTGGTCCAAGAAGCTAGATGATGCCTTGTGGGCATACAGAACAACATACGAGACACCTATAGGCATGTCACCTTACCGCCTAGTTTTTGGGAAAGCGTGCCACTTCCCAGTGAAATTGGAGCATCGCGCATATTGGGCCCTTAGACAGTTAAACTTGGATTTGCAATCAGTGGGTGAAAAGCGGATGCTACAACTCAACGAAATGGATGAATTTCAGGTTAGGGGATTATGAGAATGCAAAACTCTACAAGGAGCATACAAAGAAGTTTCATGACATGCATATTCAGAGGCGAGAGTTAGAAGTGGGGTAGAAAGTGCTGCTTTTCAATTCTGGACTCAAACTATTCCCGGAAAAATTGAGGTCTATGTGGTCTGGTCCTTAATACTATTACGAAGGTATTTCCAAATTTCTCATGAAACCAAAGGCACCTTCATGGTCAATAGACAAAAGGTTGAGGTACTATTGTAGTGGTGATTTCTCCAAAGAGAAGTCCACTGTTGATCTTACTCAACCGGAATCAAACTAACATGGTATAGTCAAGTTATAGACTATAAACTAGCGTTGGATGGGAGGTAACCCATCATCTCTACCTTTTATTTATTCTACTTTATGCAGTAGATTTAGAATTTTTTAATATTTTCTATGCATTTCTAGTAGTTCTAGGTTATCATTCATCTAGTTGGTCCACGAAGAGTTGATGCATGGTTCACACTAGTTTTAAATAGGATACGCACAAATCCCGAGGTATAAAAATAAAGTTTGAGAGATTTTGGGTCAAATCACGCATTTCGAGGCAAAACGAGCTTTTTTTAACATTCCCTGGGTTAACAAGTGATTTCATGGTTCAAAGTGGTTTTGAACATGTTTTTATATTATACACGCACCTCCCGCAGTCTAAAATGTGTTTTGATAAATTTTGGGGGCGCTAAGTGGTCGAGTGGACTTATAGATGAAAAGTTGAAATTTTGGGAAAATATGATCAAAAATGAATTTTTAAAGAGTCGAGTACATTTGACAAGTTTTTCTATGTACGTACAATGCTTATACTTACTTTGACATGTTAGGCACAAAAAATGAGGCTTCGGGTGTCGAGAGGGTCAATTAAGTCAAAAATCTGGAAAAACACACATCGGTCCCCAGCTGGTAGTCTATGTGGCCGCTTGGTTCATCTACTAACCCTCCCACACGTGACAAGGTACGGTTCTCACCACCCCCACTTCGCTTAAGTTTCGGCTATTTTGACCGAGTTTGTGGTTAGTTCGATTGAGGAGTTTGGGCGTAGGTTAGTGTGGTTATTTAATGGGTTGTGGCATGTATTTATTTGGCTAAGTTTCCACCTTGAGTTTATTGCAAACATTCAAGAAATACATTGTGATTGCAACATGTTCGATGAAATGCCCAAGAGAAAATTTTCATGCCATTGTGTGAATTTAGAAATTCTACTTGATGATGTATGTTCTACTTTTCTCAATGTGATGAAGTTCATTGCTAAATACATAAAAGCATTGCACACTTGAATGTAGCACACATAGGTACCACACCCTTCACGTCACTTACTTTACTCATCGCTTTCCCTATTCAAATGAAATCCGAATGATCTAAATTTTTTATATGTGGTAGTTTAAAGTGAGTACTTTCACATGCCTGGAGATCGCTCGGGAAAATTTCTACTTTTCTCGACGGTGCCCGGGGCTGAACATCCTAGGTCACATTTACCTAAATTTGGAAAATTTGACAACTTGACCTCGTTTTTAGCTTATGCACGATCTGTTACACTTTGTATGCTCTTAATCACTAGTCATTTCACATTTACTCGACCAAGGCGAAGGTATGTCACCTCATGTCGCTTCATGTCACTTCGTGTCACGTTGCTTCACCTCACATCACCTACTACTTATCCCTCTGTTTTCTTAACCAAATGAAGTTCGTTTGACCTGAAATTTGACTATGTGCTAGAGTAATATGCATACTATCATATGCTCAGATATCGCTTGGAAAAATTTCGATTTTTCTCGATGGTGTTCGGAGGTGAAAGTCCTTGACCTCAGGATTTAGGTATTATATCATCTTTATTGATGATCATAGCAGGTTCACCTGGATCTACCCTATGAAACACAAATCAGAGGCACAAAAGATCTTTATCCAATTCAAAAACCTGGTGGAAAATAAGTTTAAAAGAAAGTTCAAAACCCTCCAATTGGATTGGGAATGTGAATATAGGCAACTTGATCAAATTACATCACAATTAGGAATTGAACACAGAACATCTTGCCCACACACTTCTACACAAAATGGCAGGGCAGAAAGAAAGCACAGACACATTACTGAAACTGGTTTGACACTCTTAGACCAAGCACAAATGCCATTACACTATTGGTGGGAATCCTTTAAGGATCAACATATCTGATAAATAGACTGCCCAGCCATATACTTCAGCACAAATCTCCTTATCAGGTCCTGTTCAAAAGAAATTTTGAATACAAAATGTTAAAAACCTTTAGTCGTGCTTGTTATCCCTGCCTGAGGCCTTATCAAAAACACAAATTCAACTTCCATTCTCAAAGATGTGTCTTTCTTAGCTATAGTGATTCACATAAAGGATATAAATGCCTAAATTCAATGGGTAGAATTTATATCTCAAGGCATGTGGTGTTTAATGAGTTAGAGTTTCCATTCAAAACTTGTTTCCTAAATAGATGTACTCAGCCACAAACTTCTGAGATTGTGATAAGTCATTTTCGATTTGATGTTGAGTCAAGTCAAACAGTAATGCCTCAAAATGAAGTTGATACAATTCATCTTAGTGCTACACCTGCTGCAGAGCCCTTCAACAGAGAATTACAACATGAAGCTGAAGGTGAGTTGAATGAAGATGAAGGAAATGAGAATCTTAAAATGGATTAGATAACATCAGCTAACAATGAAGTTATTGATACTCAGCTAGGTGGAAGTGTTGAATTGAAGGATGACATTGATGCCGATGTTCAAAGTGTCACACGGGAGAGAGGACACCATGTGGTTACCAGAAGTAAAGTAGGGATTTTCAAGCCAAATGTTTACACCTGTCAATTTCAGGACTCTCACACAGTTGAGACTGAACCACAAAATGTTGATGAAGCATTGTTGAGTGACAATTGGAAAAAGGGCTATGCAAGAAGAGTATAATGCATTAATGATGAATAAGACATGGCAACTGGTACCTCCAAAACCAAAAATAAATATAATTGGGAACAAATGGGTGTATAGACTGAAGTGTGATTCAGAAGGCAAGGTGCAAAGGTATAAGGCAAGGTTAGTTGCCAAAGGATTCCTACAAAGACCTGGAATGGATTTTAGTGAAACCTTTAGCCCAGTCATTAAGGCATCAACCTTAAAGATCATATTGACTTTTATTGTGCGCAAAGATTGGCAAATTAGACAAGTTGTTAACAATGCATTTGTGAATAAGCCACAGGGCTATGTAGATTAGAAAAATCCCAGCTCTGTGTGAAAATTGGATAAGACGCTATATGGACTTAGGCAAGCTCCAATAGCTTGGCATGAAAAGCTAAAAAACACACTATTCCAATGGAACTTCAAGCAGTCCAAAGCAGATCACTCACTATTTTTCTTAATGGATGAAATAAATGTGTTGTTTGCATTAGTATATGTAAATGATATAGTAGCGACAGGCAGTAATTGTGAACCAAGTGTTTATTGATAAACTGAATGCATGTTTTGCTCTTAAGGATATGAGAAGTCTTAGCCAATTCTTGGGTATTGAGGTGTGGAGAAATACAGCAGGTTGTACCTAACTCAGACAAAATATGCTATTGATTTGCTTAAAAAGTTTGGCTATGAGACTCTGAAACCAAGTTTAATACCTATAGCAGTTGAGAAGATGATCTCTAAGGCTGAAGGATAGGTTTTGAAGGACGCAACACTTTACAGAATTTCTATTGGTAGCCTCCAATATCTAGCAATACAAGACCTGACATTACCTATGATGTGAACAGAATGAGTCAATTCCTCCAAGCACCTATAAATGCTCACTGGAAGACACTTAAGAGAATATTTAGATACTTGAAGGGAACTCTGAACCATGGCTTGATTATTCAAAAAAGTGACAGCATAGAAATAATAGCCTTTGCAAACTCAGACTGGGCATCGTGTCTAGATGACAGAAGGTCCATAGCAGGCTATCATGTATATCTTGGAGACAGTTGGTATCCTGGTGTTCTAAAAAATGACACGTTGCGAGATGAAGTACAGAAGCTGAGTATAGAGCGTTAGCTCATTGTGCATCAGAAATTACTTAGACACAGTCACTACTAAGAGAACTGAGTATACCACGGATTTCAATTCCAAAAATTTGGTGTGACAATCTGAGTTCAAGTGCATTGGCTTCAAATCCGGTGTATCATGCTTGCACCAAGCACATAGAATTGGATGTTTACTTTGTAAGAGACAAAGTTCTGAGGAAGGAGTTGAAAATCCACTATGTACCATCTTCAGACCAGACTGCAGATTTGTTGACAAAGCCTCTTACTCATTCAAGGTTTCTATTCCTCAGACATAAGCTTGGAGTGGTTGAGACACACTCCACCTTGAGAGGGGTGTCAGAATCAGCCAACAAACTTAGAGGAATCATCTGTAGTGGCTAGCTGCTCAACCTGCATAACAACATTCTCTGTAATGCAGTGTATTACCTTAATTTTAGGAGTGGAAGAATAATTATGTTGGACACTTGGCATCAATGTATAGGTGATACTAGGATTTTTTTTATGTAACATTCCTAAGCTGTAGTTGTGTATATAAGGTGACTGCAGGAATGGATTTTAAGCAAGTAAAAAGTTAATTGAAATCACTATAATTTCTTACTAAATTGCCCAGGGAATAGCAATTCTATGTTAGTAGGGACATCAAAGAGATCTAGAATTGCATCAAGATTATTCTAAGTAATATTAATAAAAACTCTAAAGCCTCAAAGACCTCAATGTCTTTAACATTCTCATCCAAGTCATTCAAAAGGTCGAGAACCTCACTAAACTTGGACGGGGAATTATTCCCCAAAGTACATGGATTCGCTTCAGAACAAGGCTACTTCTCAGGGCACTGAGATCTTTTCGAAGAAGAAGGTGCACCAGCGGAAGAATCCTTAATTCTTAAACTTTGAACCTCAAAGTACTGTGATATATTCTGGGAGCTACTCTAAGAAGACATGGAGACAAAGGGAATCACGAAGATTAAATGAATGTAGAATATGAAGAAAAACTTCTGACGAAAAATAGAAGCACTAAAGAAGAGATGTCTAACACAAATTAAGTAAAATGTCATAGAGAAGAAGAAAGAACCCAAAGAAGGATAACGTATTTATATATATTCTCCAAAAGAATGAAAACAATGGGATCATGCACTTAAACAAATCATAGTCCTCCAAATCATTCAGGCAATCATTGCTGGCATTACATATTAATGGGTACCTAATTAAGAGTTCAGAAGGGACGGTTATGATTAACACGTATTTTACATACGCATAAATGCATACAGGCTACTAACTCATAAATACACAAAAAGGCCTTGTAGTGCACGTAAATAATGCATCAATCATTGCATGTCCTTTCAATATGGCCTACACCATCCACAACAAAGAGATATGCACAATAACAAGCTCGCATAATGAAGGCTAACGTGAAGACTTCATTCAACCTCCATAATTTCAGTTTTTATTTTGATATATGTTGTTGCAAGTTGTGTAAGATCTGCCATCTTTGTTTATTGTTAACACTGACACTTTGTACTTTATAATCACTTGTTATCTTTCTTGCACTTTGATATATAATCAAGTGCTTGGCCAGAAGTATGGTGTGTTCAATCAAAGAAAGATTTTCAGTTCAATCAAGTTTTTCTCTCAACTTCTCTTCTCTCCTTCAGTTCGTAAGTTTCAGTTTCATCAAAACAAAAAGGATCATTTTTTGATCCATTGTTATTCTTGCAAAGGATATTGCAAGTGTTTGATAAAGCTCATTCTCATTCTTTGACTTGAACTAACAAGTGGTATCAGAGCCCTTGGATCGTTGGAAAAGGGACCAGGAAGAATGAGGAGGAAGAAGAAGTTGAGACCAGTAGCTGAAGAGGAAGAAACTGATATACAATAAGTGAAGGAAACTGGTAAGTCCATATCTGGTAAGTGAAATATTCTCTCCAAATTCGGTAATGCATTGTGATATATGATATGCCTCTCAAATCCGGTATTTCCAAATATGGTATTCCCAATGCAAAATCTCGTAACCTCATACCGCATTTCCATATCCGGTATTTGCTTTCAAAATCCGGTAAGTTCCATTTCACTAAATCCGGTAAGCCTTTGTAAAATTCCTTGAATCCGGTATTACCAGATACGGTATTTCAGAGGTAAAATGTCTGGTTCAAGCTCATCTTCACTACCTTTGCCTGTTGTTTTCAATGGTGAAAGTTATGATTTTTGGTTAGTTAAAATGAAGGCATTTTTAATGGCACACGATTTGTGGGATGTGATTGATCAAGGTTATAATCAACCTGAAACTGAAGGAAACTACACAGCTACACAGCTGAAGCAATAAAAAGACCAATCTATGAAAAACATGGAAGCCTTGTCTTTCTTGTTTACTGTCGTTTCAGAAGAAATATTTCCCAGGATAGTTGCTACAACTACAGCAAAAGAAGCTTGGGATAAACTTGAGGAAGAGTTTAAAGGCTCAGAGAAGGTTAGGGCTATGAGATTACAAGCCTTGAGTAGAGAGTTTGAAAATCTTAAGATGAAGGAGACTGAGAAAATCAAAGATTATACCTGAAGAGTTGTTGATATTGTGAACCAAATTAAGCTGAACAAAGAGAAGGTTACAGATAAAAGAGTTGTTCAAAAGGTGTTGATTACTCTGCCTGAGAAGTATGATCATGTTACAACAGCCATTGAGCACACTAAGGACCCGTCAAGTCTCACCTTAACTGAGCTAACAGGTGCCTATTTGGCTTATGAACAAAGGTTAGCAGCAAGGAATGATAAATCGGTTAAAAGTGCCTTTGCTGCCAAACATAAATAGCAATATACTAGAGGAAAGTTTGGAAAGAAGCAATTTGATAATAAAAAAAAGAAGAGAAGGAGGCAACAGCAAACAGGGGATAAGAACAGAAACTCGAGACTCGTATCCTCCATGTGGAATTTGTGGTAAATCAGGTCATTCGGATAAATTTTGCTGGAAAATACACAAGTGCAAAGTGTGCAATATAGTTGGACATCCAGAGAAGCATTGTCCTGGCAAACGCCTAAATCAAACTCCAGTACATCATCAGCCTAGACATCAGAATCAGCAAGCTTCATTGGCTCATGAAAAAAAGACTGAGGATCATTTATTCCTGGCATTCCATATGACCAACACGGAGGAGAAAGAGTTATGGTATATTGACAGTGATTGCACAAATCACATGACAAGCAAAGATGAGATCTTTTGCAACCTGAATCCAGATTGCAAAGCTACAATCAAGATGGGAAATGATGAAGTTGTATCTATCAAAGGAATGAGAACCATTGCTGTCCAAACGAAAAAAGGTATGAGATACATTGACAATATTTTACTTGTGCCTGGTTTGAGTTCAAATCTGTTAAGTGTTGGTCAAATGGTTCAAAATGGTTATTCATTGTTTTTTAAAGATAATTTGTGCAAAATACTTGATTCACATAATATTGAAATTGCTTGTGTACCTATGAAGAATAAAAGTTTCAGTATCTATTGGTAAAATGTGATTGCAAATGCTGCTGAGGTTAATCTTGATGAATCAAATCTGTGGCATAAGAGATATGGTCATTACAATTTTAAATCCTTAGCCTACCTATACTCTCAAGGTTTGGTAAGGGATTTTTCGAAAATTTCGAGAGCCAGGAGAAGTTTGTGAGAGTTGCAATTATGGGAAGATGCATAGAGAAACATTTCCTACTAATAGAGCTTGGAGAGCAACACAAAAATTGCAGCTGGTGCATACTAATATTTGTGGACCTATGAGAACACCATCATTGAGTCAAAATTTGTATTTTGTACTCTTCATTGATGATTGCACAAGAATGTGTTGGGTGTACTTTATGAAGAACAAATCTGATGTGTTTCACATCTTCAAGAAGTTCAAAGTCTTAGTTGAAGGTCAGTCAGGCTGCAAAATTCAGATATTAAGGTCTGATAATGGCAAAGAATATACTTCGAAGATGTTTGATCAGTTTTATAAAGAAATTGGGGTGCATCACCAGCTTACAGTTCCTTATACTCGACAGCAAAATGGAGTAGTTGAAAGGAAAAATAGATCTGTGATGAAAATGGCCAGAAGTATGCTAGCTGAGAAGGAATTGCCAAAGAAATTCTGGGCTGAGGCTGTGTATACATCAGTCTATTTGCAAAATAGACTTGCAACTAAAGTTGTGAAGGGCAAGACTCCTATTGAAGCTTGGAGTGGTGTGAAATTTACAACAAAACATCTTAAGGTGTTTGGATCTTTGTGCTACATTAATGTTCCAGATCACAAAATGAGCAAGTTGGGTAAAAAAGCTATGAAAGGAATTTTTTTTGGCTATAACTCACAATCAAAAGGCTATAGAGTGTATAATCTAGAAACTGAAAGCATTGCAGTTTCAAGAGACATCAAGGTAGATGAAAGTGCTAAGTGGAAGTGGGAAGAATTTGAACCGCAACAACCTTCAATTTCAGTGCCTATAGTGTAGCAAATGATCCAGTGGCAGAACCTGAATTTCAGCCACCTATGATGGAATCCAGTGCTTCAAATGATGGACCATCTGAGTTCGCCTCAAGCTCTAGGTCCACCTCCTAAAGATACTGGACCACTAAATGAAGTTTATGAAAGATGTTACATGACTATTGTTGAGCCAAACAACTATGCAGAGGCTGCAAAACATCCTGAGTGGATTGATGCAATGGAGGAAGAGATGAAAATGATTCAAAAGAATGAGACTTGGGTGTTGGTGCCAAGGCCAACTGATAATAAGGTAATTGGAGTGAAGTGGATTTACAAAGCAAATGTGAATCTCGATGGGTTCTATCTACAAGTACAAAGCCAGACTTGTAGCTAAAGGATTTGCTCAAGAATGTGGAGTGGATTACTTCGAAACTTTTGCTCTAGTGGCAAGACATGATACAATCAGATTGCTGATCGCTTTAGCAACTCAAAAGAAGTGGAAAATACATCAGCTGGACATCAAGTCAGCTTTCCTCAATGGTGAACTCGAAGAAGATATTTTTGTGGAACAACCTGATGGCTTCATTTCAAGAGAAGTTCCTGATCATGTTTGCAAGTTAAGAAAGATTTTGTATGGCTTAAAGCAAGCCCCAAGAGCTTGGTATAGTAGAATTGATGGCTACTTGTGTGGAAATGGATTTCAAATGAGTGAAAGTGAACACACTCTTTATGTGAAATCAAATTTTTGTGGAAATGTTTTAATCATCTTATTGTATGTGGATGATTTGTTAATCATTGGAAATGATGTTGAGCTGATTAAGTCATTCACACTTGACCTTGAGAAGGAGTTTGAGATGACAAATTTGGGAGAAATGAAGTATTTTCTTGAAATTGAAATAGAACAAAAGTCTGATGGAATTTTTGTATCTCAACACAAGTATGCTATTGACATTTTAAGAAGATTTAAAATGATGGATTGCAAGTCAATTGACACTCCCATTGCAGCAAACACAAAGCTATCAAAGGATGATGGATTAGCCAGCCAATGAGAAGAATTATAGAAGTCTTGTGGGAAGTTTGTCGTATTTAACTTCAACAAGACCAGATTTAATGTATGCAGCAAGTCTGCTGTCCAGATTCATGACAAATC
The DNA here is from genome assembly GCA_019395295.1 of Osmanthus fragrans. NCBI lineage: Eukaryota > Viridiplantae > Streptophyta > Magnoliopsida > Lamiales > Oleaceae > Osmanthus > Osmanthus fragrans. The sequence continues at coordinate 11,890,031 of CM033359.1, forward strand.
CTTCACAAACTCACTTTGCTAATGCCAATAGAGTCTTAAGATACATAAGAGGTACTCTCAATCATGGGATTTACTTTGCAGGAGGAGTTGGATTCGATTTGGTTGGTTATTTTGATAATGATTGGGCCGGTTCTATGGATGATATGAAGAGCACTTCGGGGTATTTATTTACACTGGGGTCTGGTGCATTCAGCTGGAACTCAATGGCCGGCTCCTTTCTTGACATTTTAACAATTCATTTATCATTTTCATCTCCCACAATATTACAAAATTCTCTCTTCACAATTTTGCTTGAAGAAATTTTAAATAAAGGTACAAGAAGAAATGTCCTTTTACAAATTAGAAGTGAATTTTTTAAGGTGCAAGCAAATATTTTTCAAATTAATCAATAATCAACAAAAAGTTACAGTAAGACACTTTATAAGCTCATATTGTAGATTTTGTGTTTTAATGTTATAATATTAAATAATATGACTAAGGATCTTAGGTTTTGTAATTGAAATTGGTCAAGTGGATTCTAAATTTCTAAGTTTTGAGATTGAAATTAACCAAAAGTATTATATGGTGCTACAAATTTAAATATTGACCTAAGTTTTAAAATTGAAATAGTTATGTTCTCAATAAGGATTCTTGTGGTGATCTAAAATTTGAGATTGAAAGTTTTTTTATTAACTTCTATTTAATATTAACATATGAAATCAAGCTTGTGTTTTATAGGGTATTTTTATTCTCACACAAATGACTAAAATTGGCACAAGCTTAAAAGTGTAGCATTACTTCATATTAAATGAATAACTTGGCTTTACATAGTGTGTTCTATAGAGAGAAAAAGAAAAGAAGTAGAGAAATCAATAGACTTATGTGTATTTTATTGAGAATCAAAGATAAATAGTTATAGAGGAGAATTAGGCCGTAAATGATACAATATTTATAATAACTAGGGTTGAAGTGATATAATGGTCATTTGCAAATAAACTTTATTTACAACACTCCTCATTGAATGACACATTAAAAAATATCTAACTTGTTAAAACATTGTTAAGAAAATCCAATGGGACAAAACTTGAGTTAAGAAAAAAGAGTATAAATACTCCTCTGATTTCAATAAATGAAGATTCTTATATCGAGTCATCCATGTCTTGTACGTCAATATCTTCAATATTGCAATTCTGATGATGTATCTCATGTTGTCTTGAATAGTCTTCCAATAATACCACTTCACACGAGATAATTTTCAACCTTTCATAATTGTATTAACATGATGATTTGAAAAATAGTTTTTGTACTTCTTTTTAGAAATCTCATACATATTAATTTATTAATTTAAGGGTAAATATCTTATAGGTTATGAACATTTATTATACAAAGAATATGCCTCATTAAAACCTAATTATGAAAAATCCTTTGGGAAAAATCCTGATGAAAGAAAAAGAGTGTATTATTATTTTAAGTACACCAAAAAATAGTCTCAGGAAAAATCTAGTCAGGAAAATTCAATGAGACAAGAAAAGAAAATTCAACGGATGGAAATTCAAATAGAAGAAAAGATTATTTATTAAAGATATACACTTAGGTTTAGTATTCTATCTTCATAACCCATAAACCCAACTTACATGTCTACTTCTACAGCTAAGTAATAATTGAAATTATAGGGTTAGACAAGCCATCAACCCCTCTCAAAAATAAAATACCAACCAAACAAGCTCCTAATCTAACACTCTCATCTCGGTGACACTGTTTTGGAAATAACTACTATGAATAATATGTTGGAAAAAATTCCGACATATGGGGCCACACGTATATATACTAAAATGTGTGATAATATCTTTAAAGTTTCGTCAATAAAGTGATCTATTAAAGTTAATTTTGGACTAATGTGTATTAAATGTCATAGATGAGGGGCCAATTTAGAATAACTGAAAGATAATAATTGTCAAAATTCAGTTATTTATTATGGGTCATGGTCCCCAATTGAACGTGATTTTATTATTTCTCTGCATCCCCATCAACAGAGAGAGAAGACTACGTATTAATTTGGAAGTTCATACCCATTCAAGTAATCAATGACATCCATAGATCAAGGTACGCTTTCACTTATTATTCTCAATAATTTCAACATGAAGGGTTTATAATATTCTAACAAGTAGTATCAGGGCAACTCCATTGTTGAATCTTTGAGAAATTGAGATTTTAAAATTCTGAATTTTGGGATTTTGATCTTCTGACATGTCTCCATGGAACAAGAGTAAAAGATTCTGCTGTTAAATGCATTTTGTTTCTGTTTTGCTAGCTGTTAAAATAATAAATGCATCTTTGATTTTTTGGGACGGTACCAAAATTAATTGATGAAAACTTTCGTAGCCTATGTCATCAGAAAAGTACAAAATTACTTGCATGGTAAAGTAATGATCTTGTAGAAAGCCATACATGTTGTATTATGATTGGTTGAAGAAAAATGTTGGTTTCTTGGTTTTCACAATCATAAGTTATATGTCTTGCATCCATTATGTATATTATTTGGGAGTTTCAATGCACTATTGAATTCTTGAATTGTTTATATATATATATATATATCAAGTCAAACTTTTCGATTGCTGAGAGAATTAACACTATTGAATATGAATTCAAATTAAATAACCATATATTTAGGCAGCCACATGTTGAAATTGAATCTGGGTTGGAATTAATTTTCCTTTTTTACACGTACCTAGAAATTTGAATTTCCAAATTTGGGGGTTTTTTTTGTTGGTTTCAGTTTTGGGTGAATTTTGGGGACGGGGGCTTGAGGTGCAAATTAGGTATTTCGGGGACCTAGTTGCAATTTAAAATTAGGGTTAAGGTTTTAATTTTAAGTTTTAGCCCCCTAAAGTTTAAAGTTCATCCTAATTGGGCCTTAAGGTTATGTGTTTTAATAATTTAGCCCCTGGAGTTCAAAAATTAATTAATTTTGGCCATTTAAGTTCTGAATTTTGCAATTAAAGCCCTCAAAGTTTTTTGTTTTATTCTAATTGGTCATGAAAGTATTAAATATTAAAATTTCCCCTAAATGTTTTGAATTAATTAATTTTAACCCCTAAAGTTTTGAGTTATCAACCGTTAGGCCCCTAAAATTTCAAGATGAATAAAATTAGTTATTCTACTTTTCAAATTTTGATATAAAATACTCATTTGAGAATATAATATTCGAAAGGTGAAATGATTGAAACAACATGTTGTCAAAGCAACCTCTCTTGTGGAAATTAATTAACTTAGAATATTAGAAGGATTTTGTGTGTACGCTTGTTCATGCGGATATTAGTCGGCTCAAAGGAAGGTTAATATTTGGCTGACTTGCATGCACACTTGTGGTGGTAAACATGTACAATTATAAGGTTTCCATGTAAATAATAAATCAATCCACAGATGAGTTTATTTGACAGGAGTTATTGTCAATGTTTGATCATTGCACCAAAAATACCACTTACAATTAATATTACTGTCCAAAGACTTGATATTAATAGTGTGCTAGGTATGGGGCATACCATTATTTTTTTTTAATAGAAGGAGGGCGGTACTTGTAACGCCCCAACCCCTAGTGGATCGGGACGCTACTTACTTTACTTAACATAACCGGTGGTTTAGCAACAAGTGTACATATCTTAGCGGAAGTTTAAATCTTAACAAACATTCTTTCTGAAGGATATTGAATTAAAACACTTTATAACTTTCTAAAATAACGAAATATAATTTATTTGATGAAATCATGACTTGTTCAAGATACTCAAAAGAAATAATGTTGGAAATAACATTTGAAACGTAAAAAACTTTAAATCTAAATCACTTGTTCACTGGGTTCCCATAGGCTTATTGCATCTCCTTCCATCTCTTCCATCATCCAACCCGGTGCATCAACATTTAATTTGTAGATATAGGGTAGAAACCCGTGAGTTGAAAACTCAATAGGCGTCATAGGTGCAATCGTGATTAAGCTAAGCATTTCATAACAATTAACATTAGAACTTCCATAAAACATGCCGTACCCGGAGGTACCATTTGACATGAAAATGTATGCCGTACCAACGGAACCATTTGACATGAAAGGTGCATGCCGAACCGAAGATACCATTTGACACACAACATTAACCTTTAAATGTATGCCGCACCGACGGAACCATTTGACATGAAAGGTACATGCCGAACCGACGATACCATTTGACACACAACATTAGCCTTTAACATAGAACATTACTTGCTAGAAATTATAACTTAAACACGTATAACAACTTTATGCACCTCTACCTACCTCAATTTGATGCTTGATGAACTTTGAAAAGAACTTTGAAAAACTTTGATGAACTTCAAAAACTTTGACGAAGTTTGGACCTCCTTTGTTGTTTGAAAATACCTTTGGAAATCACAAAAACCTTCTTGCGGAATATTTTTGCCCACACTTAAAACACTTTGAAAACCACCTTCATTTTCTCTCTCAAACTCTCTATTTTTCTCTCAACTTTGAAAGCAAATTGAAAGTGCTTTTGGTGTGAAAAATCAAATGAGTGAAGAGGGTATTTATAGGTGAGGTTTGGGGTGGGTGAAAGGTTATATTAAATAGGGTAATTAAGTTGTACAAGTAGTGGCCATTAATTCTCAAAAATTCGCGGGTTTCGGGTTTTCCGGTCGACGCTGCACAGCCTACGGTATTTCTATCATAACGTTTTCTCCCGATATCCGATTGAGGTGATTCAAAGTGCATTGGAAATCTAACTCAAAGAGATACAACTTTTATTCAGATATCATTTTCAAATTCAAATGTTTTATATGTCGAAAATGGGTCTCAAAGGAAACTAAAAATATTTGAAGTATACTTTAGCCATAAAATGAAATACTTTGCATTCCGTCCAATTTTCATCAAATCGTTTTTAAGAAAATATTTTATAAACATCATTTTACCTTTAAACATGTATTGGACTATCTTTTGGGCTTATATTTCCTTTATTGGGCCTAATGTGAAGTTAATCGCACAATTATGGGCCTAACTTTATAGAAAAGATTCGGGCATCTATAGTACTTTCAAGAGTTTATTGATATACCCTCACGTGTGGCGGAGGAAAACCGTGGTTACATATAGGAAGAAAAAAAACCTGTAAATGAGGAAGATTACTTCTCTTACAATTTTAACCAAACAAACATTACAATGATAAAGCCTCACTAATGGTGTAGGACATGATTTCACAAAAATAAGTATCCAATGAAAAGCATATCAACGTCTAAGATAAGGTAATTCCCAACGGTCGGTGCGTAGAATTCCTTTAAGAAGGGTAGAAACCTCGTCGCCATAAAGTATATGAGTAGAAGATCCATCACATGCTGTCTTTGCGAGGTAGTTAGCTGCCACGTTAGCCTCTCGGGACACATGATCAACCTGGGCATTAAGTAATCGAACCAAATCCATGATTTCATCCCAAAAATCCCAAAGCCACCACAGAGAGCAGACCCTTTTCTTTACCCAATGAACCAGTAGTTGTGAGTCCGTTTCAACCATGATATTTTTAATTCCCAGATTTTTACATAAGCATAAGCGGTCGAGAAGTGCACGGGTTTCTGCCACCATGTTCGTACAAGCCCTATAGTGACGAGAGAACCCAGCCCAAAAATTTCCATTGGAGTCTCGTAGTACGCCCTCCACCAGTCGTTCCAAGATTGCCTTTCGAGGCACCATCAACGTTCAATTTGAGGTTGTCACTCGGTGGCTTCCTCTAGCTTATCATTTACCCCCTTGGTTGCTTAGCGATAGTTATCGGGCAATTTAATCCATGCAAATACTGAACATCTCGGTCTAAAAGTTTCTTGCCTTTAGTAACCAGACTTGCAATTTGTGATAGAGAGACTTTGATCATCCAAGTAACTTTTTACCAAATAATAGATTGCCCTTCTAGCCGAGCTGCACACCTTACTTTCCTATAGCTCCCTTAGCCGAGCTCTATTCCAATTTCCATTCACCATGATTAAATCTTTGATTTGTAGTTGTGGTTCCTGAGCTTCAAATCCAGCGTCCACCAAGCTTTGAAATCCTAACCAATTTTCATACCAAAAGTTTGATGATCCATCTCGGACGCGGCAATAAGAATTTTGCAAAACTGTGGGTAATGCCGCCATAACCCCCTTCCAAAATTGAGAGTGTAGGAGAGCTCTTTGCCAAGGCAACTGGTGTATTTTTCAAATATTTCGCTTCAAAAAATTCAGCCCAAAAGGATCACCCTACAACCAATTTCCATGCAAATCTCATAAAAAGAGCTTGTTGTACTTCGCCAAAATCAGAATGCCCAAGCCACCTTCTTCTACAAGATAACAAATCTTCCTCCAAAAGACCCATTTTCGCCTTTTAGCTTCCTCACTTGAATTATAGAGGAAAGATAATAAAATACGGTTCAATTCATTATAAACTCCTTTAGGCAAGTTCAGTACCGATAAGACATGGGTAGGCATGCTACAAAGAACGTGTTTAATCAAGGTAATTTTTTCCCTAAAAGATAATAGATGACCCTTCCATCCAGCCAATTTCTTTTGAATTTTCTCCAATAATAGTTCAAACATGTGTTTCTTTAACTTACCCGAATAGAGAGGGACCCCCAAATAGGTACAAGGCCAGATTCTTCTTTAAAACCTGACAAGACCAACAGGTTCCTTTTGCGGGCAGTAGTTATATGCTTAGAAAAAATATGGATGACTTCATCGGACTCACCATTTGGCCAAATATGGCCTCATATTTTTTTACAACTTCAAGGAGATTTCCAACAGATTTTTTTACACCCATTAGCGAAGATAAGTAAATTATCTGCATAAAATAAATGACTAACCAGCAATCCTCCAAAGTGTAATGGTTGAATTTGGTTCCTTTGAAAGGCCTGATTGATCATTCTTGATAAAAGCTCTTGTGCCAGAATAAATAAATACGGTGCAATAGGTCCCCTAGATGACTTGAAAAAACCTCATGTGGTACCATTCAACATGATCGAAAAGCATGGGGAGGAGATTCAGTTGAAGACGAGGTTTATCCATTGGTCAGAAAAACCCAACTTCTTTAAAATAGCAAGAAGAAATCTCCAGTTTACCCTATCATATGCTTTGGATTTATCAATTTTCATTAATATGTTTCCACCTCTTACGTTTTTGTGAATTCTATGCACCATCTCCTGTGCAATAGATATGTTGTCAAAAATACTCCGACCTTGGATAAAAGCAGATTGTTCTCACGAAACTATCTTGTCTAGTAAATGAGCTATTCTCGCCACCATGATTTTAGTTAAGATCTTATACATTACCGAGCAAAGACTGACCAGTCGAAATTTATCAAAACTGTCAGGAGCTTCCACCTTAGGAATAAGTACAATATTAGTTGCACCAAGGGCGGTGGTTAACGGGGTTACTCCAAAAAATTCAGTAGCCACGACAAGAAGATCATTTTTAACAATATCCCAAGCATTGATGAAGAAGCCTCTTTGACCTCTTCTATCCATCAGGTCCCAGGCTACTATCGATAGGATCCGACCGCAGAGCCTCTTTGACCTCTTCTATTGTAGGACATTTTCACAAGAGTGTGTTCTCTGTCGCTGTAATAACCGGTTCCAGTATATTAAGGTCAGCATCTTTAGTAGTAGTAGGTGCTACTGTCAACAGGTTTTTAAAGAATAAAATGCCCCCTCATGAACATCTTTAGCTAAGTTAAGCGTGCCATCTTGAAGGACCACGTGCTCAATGTTGTGTTCCTTCTTTTTATTGTTTACCGTCGCATGAAAAAAATTAGTGTTGTTGTCCTCCTCTTGGAGCCATTTTATGCGGAATTTTTGCCTCTATAGGACCTCCTCCCTGTCAAGCCAAGTCGAGTATTGATTTTGGCAAAGCAAAAGCTCTCTTTCATTTGCCATTGAATAATTCTGAATTAAAGAGTTTTCCAACTGGTATAGTTTGTCTTCGTAGAAACCAATTTTTTGTTCCACCCTCCCGAACGCCTCTTTGTTCCAGGAACGTAACGCTGTTTTTAAGCTTTGAAGTTTATGCCCAAGGCAGACCATAGGAGACCCATTGGCGTGTCCCTCCCAAATTTAATTCACCATCGGCAAGAATTCCTAGTGGGAGCATCACATATGTTGAAACCGAAATGGCCGAGGTCCTTGCAATCTTGTGTTTTCACTGCCTCTTAATAACATTGGACAGTGATCAGATGTTGTACAATCTAAGTATGATAGGGAAACTGATGGAGAATTATTTTTAAAATTTTGATTCACCAAAATCCTGTCCAAGCAAGTCCGTATGCGACGTGTTCCTTGTCTACCGTTGCATCATGACAATTTTGGTCCGTCATAAGGGATATCAATGAGCTCCGAGTCATTAATAAAATTATTGAATTCCCGTAAAGCTATCGAATATGAGTATACTCCCCCAAGTTTTTCCTCGTTGGACCGAATAGCATTGAAATCTCCTTCCACTATCTAGCCGTAATTTCCACTGTCTACAATTTTTAGTTCCTCCCACAGATTCCTTCGAGTTCTCTGGCAGTAGCTAGCGTATACAAAAGAAGCCATTACCCGACTGCTCCCCATCGTCACCCAGCCCGTTATTACTTGTCCAGATATGCTTAACACCGAGAAGTCAATATCCTTTGTCCAAAAGACCCAAATTTTTCCACTTTCCTCAACATTAGAGGCATAATGCACAAATTTAAAGCGTCTTGCCCAGCAAGAGATTTTATCAATAGAAAAAAACGGTTCCATTAAAATTAACATAGAAGGATTATATAGTTTATTCAGTTTCACTAACCTACTTTTGGATGATACTACTCCCCTTACGTTCCATATAATATTCATAGTTAATAAAAAATTTGGACCTCGTGGTGATCCCCAAGTTACCTTATTTCAGCTGATTTTCCTTGGTCCTGAGAAGATATGATCTATGTCATAATGTAGGACTTGTAGCTCAGATAGGTCATTTGCATACTCCCCATCAAATGCAGTCTGGTGTTGTAATTCCTGCTCCTCAATTTGACATATTTTCCTCGTTCGATTCTCATGGTGAAGGGGTTCTCCTCTTATCACTAGGTTAGATATGTTATCCATTATATCCATCACTAGCACCTCTTGGACCGTATCCATGCCCCCTGAAGATCGCCTGTTCCAGAATATCATTTTTTGAGGCCATGTTCAGTAATTTCCTAGTTTGGGTTGCTCTCGAGTACTCCACTCTTGGACATATTTTTATCTCCTATAGATGTCCCCAACTATTCCATAGCTTCGACTTAGGAGTTTTCCGCCATTGTTCTGTTTTCCACGCCTTCTACATTCTTTTCAATTATGCCCTCATATGTTGCAAACAGCATTGTGGTATATGGGATCACGGTATTACGTTGCAAAAATTTTACTTCTTTTATCTTCGTTTCTAGTACCCTATGTGTCCAGCTATTCTTTAGTTTCTAGCGCCAATTCCCTTTCCTCTTTGTTCGGCGCCAAGTTAACATCATATTCCTTTCTCCTCCAGATTTTCTTAGTAACCTTCTGGCCACGTTCTAGTTGATTGATCCCATCCAATTTTTTCTTTCTTCTACATGTAGTATCATCGTGTCCCTGAGCCCTACACCCATCGCAATATTTTGGGAGTTTTTCGTAGATAATTTCTTGATGCCGGCTAGAATGGTGGAACGGCACTCCCAGCCAAAAGGACTCCACAGTGGTTTGGTATTAATCCTCACTTTCTGCACAATTCAATCCTACGATACACCATGTCAGGATAGCCTAGCATGAATGGTACAGTTGAAAGACGAAACATGACTCTTAAGGATATGGTAAGGAGTATGATTAGTCATTCTACCTTTAAAGATGGCAGCTTATATTCTGAGCTGAGTACCAACTAAGATTGCTGCCCTTATGAGCTTTGGATAGGTAGAAAGCCTAGTCTAAAGCATTTTCACATTTGGAGATGTCCAACTGAGGCTAGGCCTTATAGGCCATATGAAAAGAAATTGGACTCCAAAACAGTGAGCAACTACTTTATTGGTTACTCTGAGCGATCAATGGGCTATAAATTTTATGATCCTACACTTAAGTCAATTTTTTAAACAGAACTGCAACATTTTTTTAGGATGTTGAGTTTGGGGGGAGAAATAAGGTTAGAGACATTGTCTTTGAGGAATAAGTTGAGGAATGATCGATTTTGATTCCTACTATTGCTTTTGACAATATATAGGTTCTTATACCTGTCATTGATCAAGAAGTATATACAGAACCTCAACAAGACAATGTTGAAGAGCCTCCCATCCAAAATGAAGTAATTATTCCAGATGTACAAACTCAACAACCTCAAGAACCAATACCTTTAAAGAGATCCATGAGAGAAAGGAAAAATGTTATTTCAAATGATTTTATAATATTTCTCCAAGAGCATGAAAAAAATAATGGAGTGATGGAAGATGATCTAATCAATTTCCATCAGGGCATTCAGGGTTCTAATTCTCAAAAGTGGACTGATGACATGAACGAGGAGTATAAGTCTATGCAAGACAATAAAGTTTGGGATCTTGTCCCATTACCAGAAGGTGCGAAGCCCATTGGTTGCAAATGGATTTTTAAAAACAAGAGGGATTCAAAAGGTAATGTGGAATGATATAAGGCTCGTCTTGTGGCTAAAGACTTTACCCAAAAGGAAGACATCGACTTCAAAGAGACTTTCTCTCCAGTTTCAACGAAAGACTCTTTCAAGACAATTATGGCACTTGTTGCACACTTTGACCTTGAGCTACATCAGATGGATTTTAAGACGGTGTTGCTCAATGGCGACATTGATGAGGATCTATATGGTACAACCAGAAAATTTTATATCAAAAGACTCGAAGAATATGGTTTGCAAATTAAAGAAATCCATCTATAGGCTCAAGCAAGCTTCCCGTCAATGGTACTATAAGTTTAATCAAGTAATTATCTCATTTGGCTTTGGGATGAATGCTATTGATGATTGTGTGTATCACAAGTTCAGTGAGAGTAAGCATATTTTCCTAATTTTGTATGTTGATGATATATTACTTGCCACTAATGATATAGACATGTTGCACGAAACAAAGAGATTTTTATCAAGGAATTTTGAGATGAAAGATTTTGGTGATGCCTCTTTTGTATTAGGAATTCAGATACACTGGGATCGTTCTCGAGGTATTCTCGGATTGTCACAAAAGAGTTATATCGATAAAGTACTTAAGAGGTTTGGCATGAAAGACGGTAAATTAGGTGACACCCCTGTCGTTAAGGGAGACAAATTTAGTCTCACGCAATGCCCGCAAAATGACCTTGAAATTAAGGAAATGCAGAAGATTTCCTATGCATCAATTGTTGGGAGTCTTATTATGCTCAAGTTTGCACACATCCAGAAATAGCATTTATTGTTGGAATGTTGGGCAGATATTTGAGCAACCCTGGTGATGTGATCTGGGGTAGACAATCATTGGCCGAGCTCTGGAGTCTAATAGGGCAAAGTCAACAAGCCAAAGACCAAGTTTCATGTTGGGGTCGAGGTCGGAAACCAATTGGATCAACACAAAATGGAGGGTCGAAGAAGGAAGTAACCGGGTCGCCTAAGCGACTGCTCAAGCCCATACCGAAACTCACAGGTTGTCAAAGTGGTCTTCCAAGCGACCGCTTGGAATATAACCAAGCGACCGCTTGGTTATAAATTTCAGCGAATTTTCTATTTTTGGCGAGATTGTTTATTTTGACTACAATTCTTATTTTTAGTAATTTCTATATTCTAAGACTCTAGAATTTCGTAATTTCCATATTCTTAGGATTTATTGTTTTAGTATAAATAGGATTTATATTCTTCATTGTATGGAAGAACTTTGATGAATTAAATTAATGGATATTTTTCTCTTTCGAAGCTTAGCTTCAAACAATCGAACTTATCAAATATGTTGAATATTTGTGGCGTTCAAAATATCGGGTTGTGGGTTCTTCAATTTGTGAGCAAGGGGTTCATTACATCGTCGTTATCTTTGGATTACTTGTTTCATATTGTTGGGTTCAAAATCCAAAACTATCCGGGTGAGATTTTGAGGCTTTGTGATCAAGAGGTCGCTGGTTTAATATACTTTCGGTTGCTTGGTTCAACGTTTAGAGGTTAAATCCTAAACCTTGGTCGTATTTGGGCGTTCTTGGGATCCGGTTCATTCTCCTGTGGGTTCGATAGCGTTCATGCTAACCGGGTTCGCGTCACCTGGGATGGATCATTGGAAAACAGCCAAAAGGGTTTTGAAGTATTTAAAGAGAACAAATGATTACATGCTCACATATATCAGATCGGATCAATTAGAAATCATAGGGTACTCCGATTCTGATTTTGCTGGATGCCAAGACAGTAGGAGATCCACATTAGGTTATATCTATCTGCTAGCTAGATGAGCTATTTCCTGGAAGAGTGCTAAGCAAACACTCATAGCTTCTTCTACCATGACAACAGAGTTTGTAGTATATTATGAGACATCTAACCATGCTGCAAATTTTTGTCACTGGGCTGCACATTCTGAACGACATAGAAAGATCGCTAGATTTATATTGTGACAATAACTCAACAGTTCTATATTCCAACAACAACAGAAACTCATCTAAGTCAAAACACATTGACATTAAGTTCTCGGTTATGAAGGAAAGAGTACAGAGTGGACAGATTTTCGTAGAGTACATTAGGATAGACTCCATGATTACAGATCCACTTACTAAGGGATTACCACCTAAAGTCTTTCATGAGCACACTGCTCGTATAGGTATTGTATTTCTTGAGGATATCATATTTTAGTGAGAGATTGTATTCTTGTTGCTCTATGTTTTGGACACATTTGTGCATTTGGATATTTTTCTGTACAGAAATAAAATATTCAGTTCATTTCACTCTGTTATCATGTTCAGTATTGATGTCACTTAAGAAATAAGGTTGGACCAGTTGGAAATAGACATATTTGGATCACATAACATGTAATTTTCATGCTACACTTTTATGATTGATCTATGTCATTTAGTTGTATGTGTGTACGTGACCATTGATGGATTTAGTTACGCTAAAAGTGACGAAAATCGCTTTGATCCTATATCAATATAACTGATGGACGAGATTGTTTGGAAATACCCTTAATAATGATAACAAAATTTTGAGCTCATATGGTTGTGCACATTTGTAATATTACATGTATGGCCCAGTGGGAGATTGTTGGAAATAATTCCAACGTATGGGGGCCACACATGTATATATTAAAATGTGTGATGCTATCTTTAAAGTTTAGTCAATAAAGTGATTCATTAAAGTTAATTTTCGACTACTGTGTATTAAATATCATAGGAATAAAGTGTAGAGACCAAAATAGTTATTTTAGATTGATGAGGGGCAATTTAGAATAACTGAAAATCATAACTGTCAAAATTCAGTTATTTATTATGGGTCATGGTCCCCAATTGAACGTGATTTTATTATTTCTCTGCATCCCCATCAACAGAGAGAGAAGAAATCAAGAGAAGAGTACGTATTAATTTGGAATATCATAACTCATTAAAGAAAATTTCAACATGGAGGGTTTATAATATTCTAACATAATATGATCACAATAATCCCTGCTCTTACTCCTTCCTTGATCAGAATAATAATTTGTGCTCTCCCGTGTAGGACACCAAAGAGAAGTGGACAAAACAAAAGTGCATCACTGCGAGCTTATATGACGGCACACCAAAGAGAGATGATTAATTGATTCAATAAATACAAGAATCTCGCAAAATAATATAACAATATTCGAGTAAAAAATAAGACAATCTTGCAAACTAATATAACACGATTCGAGCAAATGTCATATTGAATATTTCCGCAGTTTATCTTTTGAACTATTCTGCCAACACTTGGAAACTTCTGGTTGTTTCAACTGAGACAAGATCACGAGTTTTTGCATGTTCCAGAATATCACGTGACATGTCCCACAAACAAAAACAACTTTGACCAAAACCACACATGGAAGTTCAAGCAGCTTTAACCCAAAATATCTAAAGGAATATTCAGATATATACGGTGCCATACAATGTTATCAAATGTCAAAACGAAAACCACAAGCCTCCATGGTGAAGCTCGATAGTTCAAACTAAAACTCCTTACAATAAAATTATGGTTTCCTGAAGGTTTTTGTATGGAAACTAGGAGACAGAAGTGTTAGGAATTTACTTAAAAATGCACAGCGGAAAAATAACAATTTACAATTCCCACCAAGGATCTGCTTTGTGTTTAAATAGAAATTGTACCTTTTGTGAAATCTACAAACTCCTTTGCTATTCCTTCTGCTCCAACAATCATGATCTGCCTCCTACAGCTGTCTAATTGTCCAGCCTCCAATAGTATCCACACAGAGAACAAAATTGGGAGAAAACCAGGGTTTCTTTTCTTGTGCTAGCAAGAATAATAATTAAAAATCCAACAGTTTTAAAACCCTAGTAACTTATTTATATAAGCCAAAACGGGCCTAGCCCGTCCTACAACTTAATCCGGTCCAATATTTAATTAATCCAATTAATTAAATCCGGTTCATGAATTAATTAATCCAATCAATTATTCGGGCCTATTAATAAGCAATCCAATTAATTAACTAACTTACGCTTGTCAATTAATTAATTGGCATATCTCAATCTTCTAGTTCTCCTTTTGTGTATGACCCATTAGGTTCCCAATCACGATGTCTAACAACATGAATTATTATTTTGATCTAATCAAAATCGATAAATCGAAACACCCTTTTGATTTATCACTAATCCACATCCGTCGTCCCAGATTGACATCTAGCAATGTGTCAGGGTGACATGTGACTGGAAATGTCACATGATATGACAAAACCAAACTCGTTTGTTTATTGTGAAACTATAATCACCTCGTCAATATGATCCGATCAATTACGAGATATGGATGTGTCAATCTCGATTATCGATCATATCTTTTATTCTACCATTAAGTCAATGTAAGTCGAAAACTCATTTTCGACTTATGTGTATACCTTGGCCAAGAATTTCATTATCAATTTAACTGGATGAAATTTATATCATAATCTCTTACTATCTAAGAGTGACAAATCATCTATTGATCATTCACAACCTTCATATGATTCTTGACATACTCGAACGATGTCATATTAGCGGCCATTGACAGTGCAACATCTAACACCACCAAAGTATGACTGTCCTCATATAAGGCACTATGATGACCTCAAGTCAGAGAACCAATTCCACTACCGAATGTTAGAGATTAGCCACTGACACTCAGATAGCTATCCATGTGGAATCTCCTCAGCAGGTCTCCAATGTTTTGTTCTATAACAAAATATTCACGTGTTCATTTAAGTGTCACCACACTTTAACTTGTGAGATCAGCTACTTACTTCATAAGTAAGAAAAGTCACACGTGATGGTCTATCCGTAATAACGATATCCGTATCTCATTATTACTTACGACCATGGATGATTTAAGATTCAATCATATGTAATTTGTATCTCACAATCATAACTTCTTGTGATTAACAAATTATCGAGACTTGAATCTACGGACTCTATTATTTAATATCATAATAGATCTTGCCAAAATAAATGCATTAAACATATATCAAAAGTCCTTATGCCCAAAGTTGATTGGACATAGGGCTTTACATTTACAAACTCTCACTTGCACTAGATCCAATCACTTATGTATCTAATATCATAAGAGTTCACATGACGATCATGTTTATATTGCGACAACTCTTTGTCAATAGATCTGCAATATTATCAATTGTGAGAATTCGTTCTTTCTTTACGTCATTTCAATGTATTATCTTTCTGATGTGATGATACCGCCTCAATACCTGTTTGGATCATCGATGAGACCTTAGTTTCTTCACTAGCGTGATGGCTCCATTATTATCATAATACAAATGTACGTGATCAACAATGTTAGGAACTACTCCAAGTTCATTAATGAACTTCTTGACCCATACTACAACATTTGTTACTTCTAAAGCAATTGTGTATAAGGCACTCGCTATTGAATCAACGGTGGTTTCCTATTTGGAACATTTCCAACACACCGTTTAAAAGTAAATCAATATCCTAATTGAGATTTTCCATCATTCTAGTCTAACTAGAAGTTAGCATCAGTGTATCCATGAACTCTCAGTTTACTTTTCTCCATATAAAATCTTCTCAAGATGTTATTTTTGTAGATTACGATGAATTAAGAAATTTTCTAGATCTATCTCTATAGATTAAGTTACTTATCATATATCTTTATGAAGAAATCCTTTAACAACCACAATTTCAATGATTGAAACGTAGGGATGTCGTTTCCTATTAATAATATGTCTTATACATATAATATTAGAAATGCGACAACCCTCCCACTATTTTCTTGTAAACACAGAGTTTGTCTTCTTTTTTGATAAAATCAAACCTTTTTATTTTTCTATCAAATCGAAAATTTCAGCTCCAAGAGGCTTGTTTCAATCCATATAAGAATTGATCAAGCTTACATACCTTATAAAGCATATTTGGATTCAAAATTTTCAAATCGTGTCATATACACTTTCTCTTGCAGGTTCCTATTAAGGAATACAGTTTTGACATCCTTTTGCTATAACTCATAGTCATGGTATGTAGCTTTTGCAAGCAAAATTCGAATGGACTTTAGCGTGGCCATAGACTAGAAGACTTCATCAAAGCCAACTCATTGTCATAACCTTTTCCTATTAGCCTTGCTTTTTATATATGGATGTTTCCATCTACGTCAATCTTTTGTGTAAACCCATTTACAATCTATGGGTTCTATCCCATCAGGCTGGTCGATCAATGTCTAAACCTTGTTCACAAACATCGAGTACATTCCGGATTCCATGGCCTTTTGCCATCCCTTTGAGTCAACACTTGACTTTATTTTGTGTAACCAATAGGTTCATCATCCTCAATTAATAATGCTTGATTAGTAATCGTGGATTCATACATTCTAGGAGTTTGAATGATCCTATAAGATTTACATAGAGTTGATGTATCCTCAGAAATCTCTACTTCCTAATCAAGAGTATGTCCCTCAGTAGGTATGGGATTAGACTCATATTTATCTATTTGGTCAACTATATCTGTGGATTCTTGAACTCCTTCAAGATCCATTCTACTCTCACTGTCATCACCTATAATGAACTCTTTTTCTAGGAGTTTGATATGTCTTGAGACAAACATCTTCTTCTCAATGGGATTATAGAATGATATCCAATTGTTTATTTTGGATACCCCACAAATATGCATTTATCAGACTTAGTCTCAAACTTATCCGATTCAGTACGTTTCATATAAGCGTCACAGCCCCATACTTTCATATGAGATAAGTTAGATATTTTTCCTTTCCATAACTCGTATAGAGTTTTGTCGACCAATTTAGATGGGACACAATTTAGTATGTAGAACATAGTAATTAGTGCATGACTCATTATTGATCGCATCATATCTAATAGTGTGTGGTTCCTCCGTTCAGATACACCATTATGTTACGGTGTATATGGTGGAGTCCACTGCGAGATAATCCCATTTTCTTTTAGCTAATATAAAAATTCTCCTTTCAGATATTCTCCACCTCGATCTGATCTTAGTGTGAGAATATTTTTACCTGTTTGTTTCTCTACTTCAAGTTTGAATTCCTTGAACTTCATCAAATACACATAACCATATCTAGAATGATCATCTGTGAATGTGATGAAGTAACAGAAACCACCTTTAGCGGTTATTGACATGGGTCCACATACATCAGTATATATTAGACCCAGTAATTGTGCAGCTCTTTCTCCCTTTCCAATAAAAGGAAATTTGGTCATCTTACCTAATAAGCACAATTCACATTTGTCAAATGATTCAAAATCAGTTGACCCCAAGAATCCATCTTTACGTAACTTGGAAATGTGTTTCTCATTTATGTAACCTAGTTCGCAATGTCAGAGATAAGTATTATTTAGATTATTACATTTTTGCCTTTTATTTTCTATACTCATAATAGACAACTCAGTATCAAGATTATAAATGTCATTTTGTAATATGTCACAACCATAAAAGATCTCATCTTTATAAAACGAACAATGATTGTTCTTAACAATAATTGAAAAACCATTCATGTCCAAACATGAAATAGAAATAATGTTTTTAGTAATGGCGGGAATAAAATAACAATTTTCTAATTCTAATACTAAACCCGAAGGCAATGGTAAGAAGTATGTCCCTACAACTAATGCAGCAACGCTTGCTCCATTTCCCACATGCATGTCAACTTCTCTTTTCTGTAGTGGTATACTTTTCATTAGTCCCTGCATATTTATAAAAATATGAGATCCACATCCGGTATCTAATACCTAAAATGCTAATGAAGTAGACATATTAACCTCGATAACAAAAATACCTGAAGTAGAAGCTTCAGAAGATTTCTTTTCCTTCAAGCTTGCGGGTAAGCCTTGCAGTTTCTCTTCCAATGACCTTTCACTCCACAGCTTTAGTCTTCCTCTTAGTGCCCTTGGAGGATTGAATTAGGGGTGTAAGTGGTTCGATTTTATCGATTTTTGATAGATTTTCAAACCAAACTGTTTACACCAGTTTGAGAAAATCTCAAACCTAAACCTAATGGTTTGGTCCGGTTTTAAATCACCGATTTCGTCATAATTTTTTTTTGTTTGTCTAATTTTATGCCATTAATTCATTGAATTCAATATATATATATATATATATATATATATATATATATATATATATATATATATATATATCTTACTAGCAATATATCTAAAACAAACTAAATATATCTATTATAAATTTAAATACCAACTAAATTAAAGTGAAATCACAATAAATTTAAATATTTTTTTTTGTTCACCTTTTTAGGCTAATGACGTTACGATAACGTTATGATAACATTACAATACAAGTTTACTAAACTAAATATAAGGCCCAAAAAATATAATGATGTCCAACAAGACCTCTTGATTATCACATTTGAAAAAAATATTACTGATTAGACAGGAAGAATAACCAACTATAGTAATAAAATAATTATTTATAATATCTAAATATAACAATTACACAAGCTTATCATTGTATGTTGTTACGAACTCAGTTGCTCACATATACTCAAACATCAATTAGTGTCACACGTGATTTATTGTCTGCATAGTCAAACAAATGCATTCATTACATATCATAGTATTAGATGCTAGATAGATAAGAGAATCTTCAAAAATTATGATAATAGAAGATATAAATCGCTTGCCATAACATTCATTGAATGATCTAATGCCTCCACTTCATCTAAATATTGGCACAGCACTATAGGTTCCTTCTTAGTTTGCAACCAATTCATTCCGCGTATACAAGCATCAATCATCCTTGCACCTAATGAACTCCTAAAGCAATCAAGTATCCGACCTCTAGTTGAGAATGCAGTCTCAGAAACTGTAGGAATTTGAATCTCTAATGCATCTTTGGCAATTTGGAAGACAATCTTATACTTATGAGCATTTATTTTCCACCATAATAAAATCTGGAATGGCTTCTCAGTCAAATCTTCACATTGGTCGGACAAGTAATCTATCAAATCATTTTTCTCCAACATGGGTGGGTGAAGGCAGTGGAGGCGAGGTTGCGTCGCGTGGAAATGAGAAGGGAATGGTTAGGTTTTGAGCTTGATTCAATTGAAAATGGAAAATGTATGGGTTATGGGTTTCAGGCTTTCTGACTTTCTGTTTCTGCCGTTATAAACTTATGAGTTGGAGCCGTTCACCATTGGGATTGGACAGTTGGGCTAGAAAATGATCTATTCCTATTGGTTAAAAAAATTGAGATTATTGTAATTTATATAAAATGTATAAATTAGGATTATTGAATAATAATAATAATTTGGAATTTTAGATGAATTTTCAAAAAAAATTCATTTTTTATTTTTAATTTTTATATATTTTTTCGCCTGTCCGGTTTGGTTTTAAACCGCAATTAAAATTCTCAAACCTAAACCAAACCGTTTTTGACCGGTTTGATTTGGTTCAAAATCATTTCGTTGACGGGTCCACGTGGCACCAAACCGACGGTTTCTAAAATGCAATTTCGGTTCGATTTTTCGATTTAATGATTTTTGCTTACAACCCTAAATTGAATGGCAAAGACATGCCCAATATTCGCTTTGTCATTGGGCTCAATAGTCTTAAGCATATTAAGCAACTCAGGGAGTGGGCATTCAATCTTATTCATGTGAAAGTTCTTGATGAACTGTGAATAACTATCTGGCAGATATTGTAGAACCAAGTCAATATTTAGTTTGTGGTCCATTATGAAACCCAATTGACTCAATTTCTCAATAAAGCCAATCATCTTCAGCACATGAGCACTGACTGAAGATCCCTCTACCATTTTGCACCTGTACAGTTGCTTGGAAGTATCATATCTTTTCACACGTGATTGTTCATCAAACAACTCCTTGAGACGAAAAATCATAGTGTAAGCATCCATACCCTCATGTTGCTTTTGTAACTCAGGTGATATGGTAGCAAGCATCACACATGCTACAGTATTATCGTCATCATTGTATTTGTTGTAAGTAGCAACCCTTCCTCAGTAGAGTTTTCAGTAGGTATCCCTGGAAAGGGCTGCTCAAGGACATACCCAATTTTCTCATGTCTAGAAAAATTCTCAAATTACAGTACCAATCGAGAAATTTTGGTCCGATCAGTTTGTTGGCATCCAGTATGCCTCTCAAATTCATATGATTACTCATGATTTAAAAACTGTAAATGACAAAAGTAAATAATTAATATGTATTAAAATGCATTGCACAAATTCAATATGGACTTTAATTAAATGTGCTCCCACTATTTAAAATAAATTTATGACCCTCATACATAAATGATTAGAATCAACATTTGATTCCTAATGGGCTGGGATCCCATCTATTATGTCAAGACCTTGAGTGCTGATTACGCCCAAAGAATAACGTGGTAGTTGTAGCACAGCTTTGGGGTGTCGTATCCACAGGGAGATGGAAAATTATTTGAAGGATCAAAACCTGGGATTTTCGTGATTTATGAAAAGAGTCTTTAGTTCAACCAGATTTTGATATCAATGTATAAAATTGGTGAAATTTGAACCAATGTGTGAAATAGTGAAGCGCCGAAATTTCCTCGATTGGTTCGGATCAATCAACGTCAATTACGCACTCATATACTCAATTAAAGATTTTTGTCATCAAACTTTAATTGGAGAATGTAACATTAAGGTCCAATGCAATTCTATAGTAATTCTAAGATATGGATTTCCTACGATATATACTCTCTTTAATCTGTTGAAATTAGATTCAAAATCAATCTTATATATCAAGCATAAAATAGTAGAGAATCACACCAATAGATAATTGAAATTGAAATTTAACGAATAGTTTAATTCCACGATAGACAAAACATGATTGAATCTATGAGAAACTTTGTAAACGTTAAACCAATCACACTATAATGCTTGAAATTGAGAATCAACAATTACTTAGACTAATTGATAGACAAAACATGATTGAATCCATAACAAATCCAATAAAAGTTAAATCACTTTCAAGACAACTTTATCAAAATGAGAAATCCAAACTTTAGAATTGTTTAACGATGAATTACCAAATTACATGCGTGAAAAGGCATGAAAATCACCAAAACCAACCGAGATCCTTCCTTGCTTCACCAATTAGTTTAGCTTTCCATGGAGTTCCGATGTGATCCCGGCATCGATTCCACTGAAGCAGAGCTCAGACCGAGACCTGTTGTTTATCGAAGGAGGTCCGATGATACGATCAAGAAAAAAACCGATAAATCAAGCAATGAGACTACTTGTGCAAGTAACAATGGATGGCGTCATGATCTACACGTAAAAAGAGACAAGTTTCATGTTGGGGTCGAAGTTGGAAACCAATTTGATCAACAAGATACAAGCGACCGAATCAGGAGTCCAGCCGAAATGCCTAAGGGACCGCTTAGAGTAAAAGTCAAGCGATCGCTCAAGCCAGCACCGAAACTCACGGGACATCAAAGTAGCCTTTCAAGTGACCGCTTGGAATATAACCAAGCAACTGCTTGGTTATAATTTTCAGCGAATTTTCTAAATTTGGCAAGAGACCACATTTCATTAGAATTCTATTTCTTTTCCATATTTTGTCATTATTTGTTGTCTTATGCACGTTTTTTACTAGATTTAGGCCTATAGTATAAATACTTGAACATTTTATTATTTTAGAACCTTTTGACAAATTATCAATTAAAGTGAGATTATTGATTTCAATCTTGTTCTTCTTAAAACACCGCAAACTTATCAAGATCTTCTTGTGACGTTCAACATCGGGTGAAGATCACGAGTTTTGTAATCAAGAGGTCTATTAAGCGTCGTTCTTGTTGGGTTGCTTGATTCAACATTCTTGGTTGAATTTTTAAACCGAAATTATCTTTGGGCTTTCTTGGGGTTTCAATATTGTTGCGGGGTTGCGTAGTGATCGTTGCTACGTGGTTCTCATCAGTTGGTATCAGAGCAAGGCTCCAAAATAATTAAGATTATATCTTTTGTTGCTTTGAGTCTTTTTTTTTCTTTGTTCTTCGTGTTCTTGTGTCCAGTAAAAATTCTTGAGTTTTTGATCCAAAAAAATCCAAAAAAAATTCAAAAGTTGTTTCTGGACTATTTAAATGTCCGAATTAAGTCTCGTTTGTTTTGCTGATTTTCTACTCAAATTCCCAGGAGTTAAAAAAAAATCCGAAAAAATTAAATTATAGTTACGGGAATTTTCAGCATCATTAATTTTTATTTTATTTTTAGTCAAAAAAACAAAAAAATAAATAAACAACTTTACTTCGATTCCTACACCTGTTACTTCTTGAGTTCTTAGTTCCAAATTCATATATTTGGTCTTTGTTGAGTTTTTCTTCATCTTTTTTTCTTTTCTTCTATTAAATTCACAATTACACTCGGTTGGATACACGGGATTACATCTGTGAGTTCACCTTGTTCTTTGAAGATACTTGAGCGAAAGCATTGAGTAGTAAAAGGCAAGGGTGGTGAGATTAATAGAGGGTAAAAGCCAAAATTTGAGTGATACACGAGTGAATTTTTGTGAGGCTACAATTCTATATGATTAGGATGTCAGATAGAGAAGGTTCAAATTCCATCAGGCAGCCGAATCAGAACTACATGGGAGACGATGCAATAAGGAGGTTTGAGAGGGTGCTTGGGGATGTGACTGAAAGGCTTGGTAGGTTAGAAGTGTCGGGATCGAATAGTCATAGGGGACATTCAAATGCAAGGAGACCGAGTAGGAGAGAGTCTAGGAGGGAGTGGCATGATGACTATGAGTACGGTAGTGATTTGGATGAGGATGCATCATTAGTAGGTGAAATGGGTAGGGTGAGGAACAAAATGTGGTAAGTTTGAACGAAGGGGTAGGAACAACTTTGGAGATGATGTTGATGGGAACATGAGTAGCATTAGGATGTCAATTCCACCGTTTAAGGGAATGAGTGACCCGGAGGCTTACTTAGAGTGGGAGAAAAATGTAGAGTTGATATTTCAGTGCCACAACTATTCGGAGGAAAAGAAGGTGAAAATAGCAATTCTTAAGTTTGTTGATTATGCCATAACATGGTGGGACCAAGTGGTTACATCTAGGCGGAGGAATCGGGAGCAAACGGTTAGCACTTGGGATGAGTTGAAACTTATTATGTGAAAAAAATTCGTGCCTTGCCACTATTATAGGGAATTGCATCAACGATTGCAATGATTGTATCAGGTGTCGAAAAGTGTTGAGGACTATCCTAAGGAGATGAAAATTTTGATGATCAGGGCGAATGTGGAGGAGGATCGGGAAGCCACTATGGCTCGTTTCTTGAATGGGATGAACAGGGAAATTGCTAATACTGTGGAATTGTAGCATTATGTGGAGATTGAGGATATACTGCATGTAGCCATGAAGGTTAAAAACAGTTGAAAAGGAAAGGGACAACTAGGCAACTGTTGGATACTTCGGGTTCTAATCCGAATTGGAAACCGAAGTGGGATAACAAAGGAGGTGGTGCTGTTTCAAAAGGGAAAGATGAGAGTGCTAGCAGGCCCGTACCAAAATCAGATTCCCAGCCAGCCAGAAACCGGGACATTTAGTGCTTCAAGTGCTTGGGAAAAGGGCACATCTCTTCTCAGTGCCCAAACAAACGGACGATGATATTGCGCAATGGGGAGGTGGAGACTGAAGGCGAGGATGAATTTGAAGACATGCCTGAATTGGATGACGTTAGTGATCATGGAGACAAGGTGGAGTATGGAGCTGGAGGAGAATTACTGATTACAAGACGATCTCTCAACACTCAAATCAAAACAGATGACTTGGAACAACAACGAGAAAATATATTCCATACACGATGTCACATCAACAATAAGGTATGTAATGTAATAATTGATGGGGGGTAGTTGTACGAACGTAGCTAGCACAACACTTGTGGAAAAATTGGGATTAACACTATTAAGGCATCCTAGACCCTATAGGTTACAATGGTTAAATGATTGTGGGGATATTAAGGTGAATAAGAGGGTGTTGATTAATTTTTCAATTGGTAGTTATCGGGATGAAATTATGTGTGATATGGTACCTATGTATGCGGGGCATATTTTACTGGGTAGGCCATGGCAATATGATAGGAAAGTTTGTCATAATGGGTACAATAATCGGTATAGTTTTAGCAAGGATGGGAGGTCCATTACCCTTGCGCCATTAACATCGGCCCAAATGAATGAAGACCAAATTAAATTGAAAAATGTGGAAGACGAGAGAGTGAAAAAGCTGGAAAAGGTGAGAGAAGATAGTGAGGTGGCTAGTAGTGAGAAAAAGAGAGTGGAGTCATATGAGAGAAAAGAAAGGGAGGTGTCTGAGAGGACAGAAAAGCCGAGAGCGAATTTCTTTGCAAAGGAGAGTGAGTTGAGAAGAGCGGTAGAGGACAAAAGGAAGTAATTTTGATAGTCTATAAGGAGTCTTTCCTCAATCTTGAGGAGTCTAACCCACCCCTCCCCAGTTTAGCGACATCTTTATTGCAGGAATTTGACGATGTCTTCCCGGAGAACATGCCTAGTGGGTTACCACCCATTCGAAGCATTGAACACCAGATTGACTTTGTTCTTGGAGTTGTGATTCCAAATCGACTAGCTTATCGAAGTAACCCCGAGGAGACAAAGGAGCTTCAAAGGAAAGTTGAGGAGTTGATGAGGTATGGGTATGTGCGGGAGAGTATGAGCCCATGTGCTGTCCCAGTGCTACTTGTGCCGAAGAAGGATGGAACATGGAGAATGTGTGTGGATTGCAGAGCCATCAACAACATAACGGTAAAGTATCGTCATCCTATTACTAGGTTAGATGATATATTGGATGAATTATATGGTGCTTGCATGTTTAGTAAAATTGATCTTAAAAGTCGATACCACCAAATTCGAATGAGGGAAGGTGATGAGTGGAAAACTGCATTTAAAACTAAATATGGCTTATATGAGTGGTTAGTAATGCCATTTGGACTCACTAATGCACCGAGCACTTTCATGCGATTGATGAATCATGTTTTACGCGCTTTTATAGGTAAATTTATTGTTGTGTATTTTGATGACATCTTGATTGATAGAAAGGACCTAAATGAGCATGTAGAACATCTTAGGAGTGTGCTTGTGGTCCTGAAGAGGGAACAACTTTATGGTAATTTTAAAAAGTGTACATTTTGCATGGAAAATGTTTTCTTAGGATTTGTGGTGGGTGCTAATGGGGTCTAAGTAGATGAGGAGAAAATAAAGGCTATTAAATAATGGCCAACACCTAAGAGCATAACTGAAGTTAGGAGTTTTCATGGTTTGGCTAGCTTCTATAGGCGTTTTGTGAAAGATTTTAGCACAATCACCACACCACTCACTGAGATTGTTAAAAGGAGTGTGGGTTTTCATTGGGGTGATGAACAAGGGCATGCATTCAACACAATTAAGGATAAGTTGTGTAAGGCACCAGTTTTGGCACTCCCTAACTTTGATACAGCTTTCAAGATTAAGTGTGATGCATCAGGAATAGGTATTGGAGCAGTCTTAATGCAGGATAAGCGGCCTATAGCTTACTTCAGTGAAAAGCTAAGTGGAGCAGTGCTCAATTACCCCACATATGACAAGGAACTATACTCACTTGTTCGAGCCTTGGAGACTTGGCAGCACTACTTGTGGCCTAAGGAGTTTGTGATACACACGGACCATGAATCATTGAAGCACTTGTGGAGTCAAGGTAAGTTGAATAAAAGGCACGCGAGATGGATGGAGTTTGTGGAGACATTCCCTTATGTCATCCGGCACAAGCAAGATAAGGAAAACGTGGTGGCGGATGCATTGTCCGAAAGGTATGCGCTATTAACTTCTCTTGGTTCTAAATTGCTTGGTTTTAAACATATGAAGGACATGTATGCTAGTGATTTAGATTTTTCAGATATTTATTCATCATGTAGTAAAGGGGCCATAGATAAATTTTTTAAGCAGGATGGATATTTATTTTGGGAAAATAGGTTGTGTGTTCCTAATTGTTCGATGCGTGAAGTGTTAGTTAGGGAAGCACATAGTGGTGGATTGATGGGTCATTTTGGAGTGAAAAAGACTTTAGATATGGTAGGGTAACATTTTTATTGGCCTAGGATGAAAGGTGATGTTGAAAGGATCTGTAGTCGTTGCCTAACTTGTAAGTAGGCTAAATCTAAGGTTTTACCTCAAGGGTTATACACACCATTACCTACACCTAGTGAACCTTGGGTTGATATTTCGATGGAATTTGTGTTGGGTTTACCTAGGACTAAGAAGGGTCGATATTCCATTTTTGTGGTGGTAGATAGGTTTAGTAAGATGGCACACTTCATTGCATGTCATAAAACCGATGATGTCACTAATATAGCAGAATTATTCTTTAAGGAAATTGTGTGTTTACATGGGATACCTAGGACTATAGTGTCAGATCGGGATGCTATGTTCCTCCGTCATTTTTGGCGGGTTTTGTTGGGGTAAATTAGGCACCAAACTTATGTATTCCCCAACTTGTCACCCACAAACCGATGGCCAAACTGAGGTAGTGGATAGGACCATGACACAACTTTTGCGCACAGTTCATAAGAATTTGAAGAGTTGGAGGAGTGTTTACCGTTCATAGAGTTTGCATATAATAGGGTCACGCATTCTACTACTTCATTTTCACCCTTTGAAATTGTTTATGGTTTAATCCACTAACACCTTAGGATTTAATACCTTTACCTGTGCATGAACGAGGTAGCTTAGATGGTACAAGAAAGGCCGAGTTGGTAAAGTCACTTCATGAAAAAGGTAATATTGCAAATTGAGAAGAAAAACAAACACTATGCTTCTCAGGCAAACAAGGGTCGAAGAAGCGTAATATTTAAACCTGGTGATTGGGTCTGGGTACATTTCAGAAAGGAGCGTTTTCCGGAGCAGAGGAAATCAAAGTTGCAGCCCCGAGTGGATTGTCGATTTCAGGTCTTGGAGAAAGTCAACGACAACGCATATAAATTGGATCTTCCAGGTGAGTATAATGTTTCAGCAACTTTTAATGTGTCTGATCTCTCTCTTTATGATGCAAGTGCAGATTCGTGATCGAATCCTTCTGAAGAGGGAGGGGATGATGTGATCCCGGCATCGATTCCACTGAAGTCGAGCCCGGACCGAGACCCGTTGTTTATCGAAGGAGGTCCGATGAAGCGATCAAAGGCAAAACGGGTAAATCAAGCAATGAGACTACTTGTGCAAGTAACAATAGACGACGTCATGATCTACACGTAAAAAGAGACAAGTTTCATGTTGGGGTCGAAGTTGGAAACCAATTGGATCAACAAGATACAAGCGACCGAATCAGGAGTCCAGCCAGAATGCCTAAGTGACCGCTTAGAGTAAAAGTCAAGCGGCCACTCAAGACAGCACCGAAACTCACAGGGCATCAAAGTAGCCTTCCAAGCAACCGCTTGGTTATAATTTTCAGCGAATTTTTGAAATTTGGCAAGAGACCACGTTTCATTAGAATTCTATTTCTTTTCCATATTTTGTCATTATTTGTTGCCTTATGCACGCTTTTTACTAGATTTAGGCCTCTAGTATAAATACTTGAACATTTTATTATTTTAGAACCTTTTGACAAATTATCAATTAAAGTGAGATTATTGCTTTCAATCTTGTTCTTCTTAGAACACCGTGAACTTTTCAAGATCTTCTTGTGACATTCAACATCAAGTGAAGATCACGAGTTTTGTAATCAAGAGATCTATCAAGCGTCGTTCTTGTTGGGTTGCTTGATTCAACATTCTTGGTTGAATATTTAAATCGGAATTATCTTTGGGCTTTCTTGGGGCTTCAATCTTGTTACGGGGTTGCGTAGTGATTGTTGCTACGTGGTTCTCATCAAGTTCTTGAGAGGAAATTGATAGAAAAATGATAGGAGATGAAAGGTAGGCATTCTGGTCGAGTTTAGGGTTAAGAAGACGTGTTGGGAGTTTTTTCCATAGGTGATTTAGAAAATTACCGAAAATAGAAAATTTTGGTCCAGAAATGACCTATGCGACCACATAGAACAAAGTAATTCAGCTTTGGGTTCTCGGTAATAGTCATACGGTCGCATGGTTTTGCAAATTTTTCGCCGGACAGCTTTCAGTATTTTGATGATATCATTCTTTACCGATGTCTGATTGAGGTGATTCAAGTTGAGTTGGAAAGATAGCTCAAAGGGCTACAACTTTTATTCATATATCATCTTCGAATTTGATCATTTTACTTGTCAAAAACGGGTCTTCATATGAGACTGAAAATCGGTGCAAAACTTTTCAGCTTGAATGTTGATATGTGATAAAGTCTTGACTTTATTTCAACCCTTTGACTACTTTTCTCATCCAATTGACCTATAACACTCTCAAATCTTCATCATAAGGTTAGAAAAAAGTGTAGAGTATTTTCACTTTAGTCCCCGAACTTTCACTGTCCTCCACTTTAGGCCTTTTTCGCTCCTTTATTCTACTTTCCTCTGTTTTCATCAATTTTCAACCTAAAACAAGATATAGAGGTACTTAGTGCATTTAGGCGTCAAATAATCATAGAAATACAGATATTAATGGATGAAAAATGTAATAAATGTGCTATTATCACACCCCCAACTTGCTTATTGCTAGTCCCTAGCAATTTAATGCAGAACAAGATGAATGAATTATTGGTCTATATCACAAGTGAAATTGTTAAGTTCTAATTTAACCACACATCATGCTCTCTTCAGACTCAACACCCCAAGAAATTAACAGTGTCATAATTATCAAGACGTCAAAAACACATGCCAAATGCGTGTCAAGCCATAACCATCTTACCGCCAACCCTAACACAAGTAATATCAAGTGTGTCTCAAGCTAAAGGTTCAGCTCCATATCTCACGGGTATCAAAATGTTTAGTGTGGAGATTCTCTCTATGGAGCTCAGAAAGATAAATGCTCAAATATGGAGGCTTAAACAATTATGCACAAGTAATAAGTAAATATTGATCTTATGATAAGCATACGTTCAAATGAGAATCTATCAACCTCTTACCACAGCCTACTTGGGATCAAAACAGTCAATGCATGGGTTATAATGAAGTTCAAGTTGGATTATATGAAGGAAGGGTATAATGATCCAAAACTTCCAAATATGTAGTTATCTCATCAACATTTCAATCGAAGACATCTTCCAATAAATGCATAATTCAGATTCCAACCCCAAAAGTCAATAAACTTTTCTTTTTCTTTTTTTCCTTTTTTGTTTTGTTTTGTTTTTTGGTTTTTTTGTTTTTTTTTTGAATACTTGAATTCACACCAACTTTTGTCATTTCTTGCTTATATTCTTCACAAGTAGCATCCAATACTGATGTGAACCCGACAAAGAACATGCTTGGGAACCCACGAACAAGATGAAACAAACCCAAGAAAGCTAGAAATCACGCCGCGCAAAGCTTCAACCCTACCCGTTGTTCGATCAGTACCAAGAACCGAGATTACACGTAAGAAATCCGACCCGTTGATTACCCGGAACAAGAATCGTGCAGTGGGAATGCCACAAAAAGACTCGATCTCCTTTTGATAAGTTCAAGTTAAGAATTTAAACCACCAAAAATTGGAAGAATAAATCTCACAATTTTTATTAAAATCTCTCAAATAATCAAAAGTCTCGCTTTTACAATGAAAAAGAAATCCTATTTATATGTAAACATGGTAAAACCCTAAAAGCCACAAAATTGGGTCCAAAATATGAAAGAATATGGAAATAAAATAGAGTTTTAATCAAATAAGGAAACTCGGGAAAATTAACGATTCTATCTCGATTTTCTTCTATGCGGCCGCATAGAAGACCTTCTTCGGTCCTGGGAACTCTCTGTCATAGGCATTCGGTCCTGGGAACTCTTTGTCATAGGCATGTAGCCGCATGCCTTGGAACACCATGCGGTCGTATGGTGGCCAGTTTTGGCCTCCGTTTTCTTCTCTCAATTCGAACGTCCTCGAATGTCTTTTGACCCTCGACTCCAACATTAAAGTTGTTCGTTGGCTTGTCAACTTCAACCTTGCGCGCTCCATCACTCGAACCATCAATTGTGTGGCTTGTAGTGACTTCGTGAAGGCTCGAACCCAGCTTTGGCCCCTTCCCAACATTCCGCCAATGTTCATTGATATGTTGCGCACTCCGGATCACATCATCCCCTCTTTCTTCGAAAGGATTCAACCTCGAATCTAAACCTGCACCAAATGAAACAACATTAGATATGTCAAAAATATCAGTGATCACATACTTACCCCTAAGGGTCAAGCCGTATCTATGGACCCTGCTCATAGCAATGATGTGGAAGTGGCCATCTCCCTTAGGACGGAGCCTGGACCGCCATCGACTTCGTATCTACTTCACACGCATGAACACCCGTGTCTCACTAAAACTAATACTAACACCAACAGATGAAACGATTAAATTGAACAATATCAGTAAATTAGAGACACCTGACAGACTAACATGAGGTATGAAATTATGAGACAATAAATTTCATCCCAACACATTCCAGAAATCCAACGTGAGACAAGTGAGAACACTGTGAGTAAAACAACAAACATGCATCCCGTCATCCATAATGCACTCTAGTTGCTTGTTATACACAATTAACTCTGCATGACATGCTTGAATCTCACAACGTAGCAAGTATATATCATAGACAAGTAAAAAGGTTTCCATATGCATATGTGAAACTGGACTGACTCTACTCATAGAGTTATCAAATACATCACCACTTGCAAAACCGCATAACTTATGTAAGATACTAAATCCATGAGTTACTCAAAATGCTAGCCTAGGTGTAAGGGTCTGAGAAGTTATCTTAGCGTGATTGCATCCACTTGCACTGTTACTTGCCAATTTCTCCATGTGTCCTGCATTAAGTGGATAGTCGAGGTATGGCGCCTTGCGAATTATACCGCCATGGATCAAATTCTTGAAGTCCTGCAAAGAAGAAATACCTAGACTAGGGGAGGGGTTGTTAGGTCTCACTAAAACCCTCTCACACTCGATTTTTCTCACATATAAGCTCACTTTGGAAGTTTCTTTCCTCTCTGAATTTTCTCTCAAGCTCTCCTTTTTCGCTCTTTATTTTTCTTCTCTCGCTCACTTTTCATTTTCAATTGATCCTCATGGACCTGCTGTGGTGTCAAAGGAACAAATGTTATTAGTTCGTCCATCCTTCACAAGGTTGTATCTATTTGTAAATCCATCATGCTCTACTTTTCTATCGTACTGCCATGGCCTACCTAACAAGAGATGCCTGCGTGCATTGGGACCACATCACATAACACCTCATCACTATACCGTCCAATGCTAAAGTTCACCAATATTCTTCTAGTAACCCGAACCTCTCCACAATTATTCAGCCACTCCAATTTATAGGGTTGTGGATGCCTCATAAGAGGTAAACCCAACTCTCCTACAAAGGTTGAGCTAACCACATTTGTACAACTCCCGTCATCTACTATCAAACTGCACACCTTATCCTTAACATGACACCTAGTGTGAAACAAATTTTCCCGTTGTTGCTCGTCTTCACCCACCTTCACTTATATAGTAAGAGCACGCATTACTACTAATGATTCCGCCACCGGGTACTCCACACAAGTCTCACCATTAACATCCTCCAACCCAGGCATACTATCGCTCGTACTCACATCATCCGACTCAATCTCTCCATTCTCCCTAAGAAACATCACCCATCGGTTTGGACATTGTGAAGCAATATGCCCCGTACCCAAACACTTAAAACACCTAATATCTCTCGATCTCCCGGTGTGAGATTCGATAATTGCTTTATTGTTAGTCACCTCCTCCTTAACCTTAGGCACCTCAACCTTTTCTCTAGTCATAGCCCAATCATTCTTATCACCACCACTCCATTTGGGTTCGGCAGGAAGCCTAGGTACTCCAGTTCGCCTAATTTGTCTCTCCACTTTCATAGCCACATGTACTAAGTCATCTAATTCCATATAGTGCTGCAACTCTACTATGTTAGCAATATCTTTAGCCCATTCAGAAACCTGGCCATGGTAGCCTCCTGATCCTCCTCTGTGTTTACTCTAATCATTGCTACATCCATCTCCTTCAAATAATCTTCCACACTACTAGACCCCTGAGAAAGAGTTTGTAATTTAAGATGAAGATCTAGGTAATAATGTCCCGGTACAAACCGCTTTCTCATACAAGCCTTCAACTCTCCCCACGTCTCAATTGGCCTATCTAAATTCCTCCTACGATTAGTCGTCATCTGATCCCACCAAATGATGGCCTAATTAGTGAATTGTACTACCGTTAACTTCAACTTCTTCTCCTCCAAGTAATTATGACAATCAAACACCAATTCCACCCTTTTCTCCCAATATAAATAAGCCTCAAGATCACTCCTACCCTGGAAGGCTGGAATATTCAATTTGATGCTTCCCAAATCTCTATCAACTCCTTGATCAAACCGATCTCCTCTATTCTCCATTCGACCCATATCAACTTCCAGGTAATAATCATCACTCCTTGCACTCACTACCTCAAACTCTTCATCAAAGTCACCCATAAGATTCCTTCCTCTCCTATCTTCTCTACTCCCACGAGGAACCCTTCGGGGCATCCCTCGCTGCCGACTGTCAATCAAAGTTTCATGCCTAGATATATCACCACTAATACGCTCAATCGCCACATTCAATTGATCAAACTTATGGTTAATGTCATTCATAAGCTCCATATAAAACCCCTTAGATACTGCCCCTTACTCACAATTATTCATATTTTCATCCATGTATAGAAAGCAACTTTGCAACTACTTAAATCACAGAAATTGAAAAAAAAAAAAAAAGAACAAGAAAGCAAGTAAATTACCTTGCGTGTTTGCACTCGTGTATCACTCGAATTGGCTTTTATTCGATATGAAGCTCACCACTCTTGCCTTTTACCGCTCGTCCTCCTTTCTCAATTGCTCGAGAAATAACCGACCTCAATCAAATAGATCACAAATCCCGCAACGATCACCACCACAAACACAAGTCTCGGATAATCAACACAATTTGGCACAGACTAAGGTAATGACTCAAATGCAAGAAAAGACAACAAAAGACCCAAACTTCAACTTTGAATTGCCTCTAAACGTTCACGAATATAGAGACATTCATTTTTTTTCTCTTTTTTTTGTCTCCTTTTTTTTGAATCAAACTCAATAACAGCAAAATAATAAATCTAGAGGCAATCAAATGATACAACTATAGGAAAAAAATATTGACACTAACACAAGAACAATAATAAAAAAAATTTAAATATTGACGTGAACAGTACGGATGAACAGTAACATTTTTTATTTTTTATTTTTTATAAACTCGAATCAACTACGGTACCAACAAAACAAACGAAAGTTGATTTGGTGCTAGATTAGCCCAAAAAAAACTTTTGACTCTTTTTTTAGAAATTTTTGGATTGAAACTCAAAAATAATTACTAGACACATGAATACGAAGAACACAAAACAAAAAAAAAAGACTCAAAGAAATTAAAAGGATAGATGACCTGAATTCTAGAACTGTGTTATGATACCACCTGATGTGAACCCGACCATGAACATGTTTGGGAACCCACGAATAGGATGAAACAAACCCAAGAAAGTTAGAAATCACGCCGCACAAAGCTTCAACCCGACCCGTTGTTCGACCCGTACCAAGAACCGAGATTACACGTAAGAAATCCGACCCGTTGATTACCCGAAACAAGAATCGTGTAGTGGGACCACCACAAAAAGACTGCGATCTCCTTTTGATAAGTTCAAGTTAAGAATTTAAACCACCAAGAACTGGAAGAATAAATCTCACAAATTTTATTAAAATCTCTCAAATAATCAAAAGTCTCCCTTTTACAATGAAAAAAAAATCCTATTTATATGGAAACATGGTAAAACCCTAAAAGCCACGAAATTAGGTCCAAAATATGCAAGAATATGGAAATAAAATAGAGTTTTAATCAAACAAGGAAACTCTCGAAAATTAACGATTTTGTCTCGATTTTTTTCTATGCGGCCGCATAGAAGACCTTCTTTGGTCCTGGGAACTCTCTGCCAGCCGCATGCCTTGGAACACCATGCGGTCGCATGGTGGCAGTTTTGGCCTCCGTTTTCTTCCTTCAATTCGAACGTCCTCGAATTCCTTCCATGGCTCGAACCATCAATTTTGTGGCTTGTAGTGACTTTGTGAAGGCTCAAATCCGGCTTTGGCCCCTTCCCAACATTCGCCCAATGTTCATTGATAAGTTGCGCACTCTAGATCACATCAAATACTTACCACACACTTGGAAGTAAAAGAAGTGGGAAAATAAGCATAAACTTCGATATGGAGAAGTATGGATGATGTAGGTGCAAAAATGGAGAAACTATATATGTATGTATGGCTCAAAGTGGTGACTAGGGGTTGTATTTATTGCAAAGAAAGGTTTGAAAGGTTTAAATGTTGATCCTACATTGACCTTTAATATATCCCAAGTAATCCACCATCTTACTACAAACTATGTGATGTTATTCTCACAAAAAGTTTCCAATTCACAAAACAAATGGACGTTTATTACCAATTTAATAAATTGTGACTCTCAATCCTCACAAGAAAAGCTTTAGCAAGAGACTCCTCTAGCTACATGTACTAACAACTATTTTACCACAAGGCTTGTGTGCACAAAGATAGTTCAGCAAGTGTCTAGACATCTAGACTTTCATTACAAAATCAACTCCTAGTGGCACATTTTGTCATTCAAGAGCATAAGCATGCAGCAAATCAGAGACTCAAACAAAAAAATTTCAACATTCCATGATAACTATGCAGATCACATGCAATTCACAACAAAATCCAAGTTGACCCTTTCCCCAACTAAATATTGCATTGTCCTCAATGTATAACATATACACCAAATGAAAAGAAGGGAGAGGTATCACCTGAGTATTGCATTGAAGTGACACAAGATTGAATGATAAGAAGCCTAAAAGTTCTCAATGGGATAGTAATGCAAGAAAAAGAACAAAAATAACTAAAATATGAATGCAAAAATAAAAGGAAAAGAAAGGAATGAACTTCCCTTGGGTTGGCTCCCAAGCAACGCCTTTGTTTATCTTCGTTGGCTTAACCCAATTTTCCCATTTTTAGCCCGCATCTAGCCAGGGTGATCCCAAGTTTCCTTGCAATGCACTAAACTCATTGGACATAACCATCGGTGTGGCTCCTCTGCCTCCATCTAATACATGTGTGGGGTCATTAGAAGAGGGCTCAAAATTTGTAGTGGGGCCCTGCAACATAGAAGGTAAAGTCCTATTGTTAGAAACTGGTGATGTAAAATAAGGACTATTACCTGTCTCGTGATCTGTCCTCTCCACGATGTCTAAACCATCTGGTTCTGTAAATTCCTGTGCTGGTCCAAGGAACATATTATTGGCTACCTCCTGTATGAGTGTGTCAATCATGTGAGTTTGTTAACACTCATCATCTTCCTCTGGTTGCCTGGTGATATGGAAAATGTTGACTTCCAGAGTCATATTCCTAAAGGATAATTTCATGAGACCATTTCTACAATTAATCAAAGAATTAGCAGTAGCAAGGAATGGTCTACCAAGAATGATAGGAATTTTAGAAGCAACACTCACATTAGCTTTTACAGCCATGACCAAGAAATCAACGGGGTAGTAAAATTTATCAATTTGAACTAAGACATCTTCAATTACTTCCCTAGGTTTAATAGTAGACCTATCAGCTATTTGTAGAACAACAGAGGTAGGCTCCATCTCACCTAACCCTAATTGCGAGTAAATTGTATAAGGCATGAGATTAACACTAGCCCCTAGATCAAGAAGAGCTTGTCCAATCTCATGGTCCCGATTATGCAAGAGACAGTAGGACAACCAAGATCCTTATACGTTGGTGGGGTCCTTTGCTCGATCACGGCAATCACATGCTCAGTTAAGAAAGCCGTTTTCTTGACATGATATTTTTTTTTGACAGTGCATAAATCCTTAAGGATTTTAGCATAAGCAGGAACCTGCGAAATCACATGCAAGAAAGGCAAATTGATTTTTACTTGCTTTAGGTGCTCTAGGATCTCACTATGATGGCTAGCGGATTTCGAGGTGGACTTTAGAGCTTGAGGGAAAGGTACTCTCACTGGATGTGCCACTACTTCCTCACTAGGGTTATTCTCATTCGATTCACTAGACTCTTTTTCAATTTCCCCAGGTTTGAGAGTTGGTTCTAAGACTTTCCCTGAACGACTGGTTATGGCATTCACTTTCCTAAAATTGGTCTCTTGTGGTCCTGAAGCTTGTGCCATGTGCTGTCCTTATGGATTTGGTTGCGCTTGAGCAGGAAATTTTCCACATTCTACTACAGTTAAGGCATTGGTCAGTTCAGACATATGACTTTTTATTTCTTTGTTTTTCTCAACAATTTGGGTAATCATAGTCTCAAACTTTCGGTTTGTTTTACTTTGTAGCTCAATGAATGCATGTAGAGTATCTTCTAAGGAATTTCTAGACGACGTGGGTTGATGTGAGGGTGCAGTGTAAGCTCTATTGGATTGGGCAGGTTGCTGGTTTTCAGATTTCCAGCTGAAATTAGGGTGATTTCGCCACCCTGAGTTATAGGTCTCGGAGTAGGGGGCATAGGGTTTTGATATAAGCCTAAAGCATTACAGTGTGTCTCATACAGTCCCCTTATCTCAGCAAAAGTAGCGTACTCATGCGTAAGGTGGTCATTTCCTCCACATACAAAACAAGGTTCTAAGGTCTTAGCACGGGAAACAGGCCGAGTGATTTTTGGATCCTTATCATGTAAGGCTTCTAGTTCTCTAAAGCTGGTAAATTCCTGTGCTATTCGGGTTTCCATTGGGTCGTGACCTATTAGTACTCTCAATGGCACTAGGTCCAGTTCAGGTATGGGCTTTCTCAGCTAAGTCATCTAAGTGGTCTATAGCCTCATCCGAATTTGATATGATCTGGCGCATGCCATAATTAGAAGAAACTGTCATTTTTCATAAAGTATTTTATTTTGGCTAGAATTCTTATTTTTAGCAAGTTTATTATTTTAGGACTCTTTGATATCGTATTTTCCATATTTCTTAGGGTTTATTGTTTTAGTATGAATATGTTTATTTTTCATTGTAAACATAAGACTTTTGATATTATAAAAATTGATATTTTTCTCTCCATGGTTCTTCAATGAACTTTCGAACTTATCAAATATTTTGATATATTTGTGGCGTTCAAACCTAGAACTTATCAAAGGATTAGGCACCTTTTGTGGCTTTCACAACTCGAGGTTCGTTAGTTTTGTAATCAAGAGGTCTTTCAAACTTCATTCTTGTTTGATTGTTTGGTTCAATAATTTGCGGGTCGAGATCCTATCGTCTACAACTTGAATTTGGACTTTTCCGGCGTTTTCAAATCATTCCGCGAGTTCCATGTGATTCCCCCAACCGGGATCTCATCAGGATCTTTTTGCAAAAATTCACCATTGCACACATCTCAACAAATTAACGTTCCCTAGGTAACAATCCTTCATAAAAATAACTCGCCACGCGCCAACTTTCATAACCATGGTGGGGACATAAGACTTGCAATTCTTTGTACCTTTCTCATGCTTGATATAGAGTTTCACTTTTTTTTGAGTAAAAGTGGAAAGTTTTTTTTAACGCAGTTGTTTTATGATGGGAAAAGTACTTGCCAAAGAATGCTTGAGTCATTTCAGCCCAAGTCCCAATCGAACGTGGTCGCAATGAATAAAGCCAACTTTTAGCTCGTTCTTTAAGTCAAAATAGGAAAAATTTTAGCCTGACTGCATTCATTGTACCAAGTTGGTTGTGAAAAGTTGCAACCACCTCTTCAAATTCCCTAATATGCATGTATGGATTTTCATTTTCAAGACCATGAAAGGTAGGAAGAAGTTGGATAATTCCCGATTTAAGGTCCATACGTGGCATATTGGGTGGAAATATTATGCATGACGGTGGAGATGTGCGTGTGGGGTGGAGATAATCGTGCAAAGTCCTAGTTGGCGCCTCTTCGTGCTCACCGTCAGTCATTGTGTTATGTGTACCAATAGATTCAGTATCAAAAAGAGGGTTAAAGAGATTTTCAAACACTGGTGGATGTCCTTCGACAGAGCTTCCTTGATCCCCTCGATTCCGTCTCCCCGACAGCGACGCCAAAATTTGATAACGCCCAAAGAATAACGCGATAGTTGTAACACAGCTTTAGGGTGTCATATCCATAGGGAGATGGAAAATTATTCGAAGGATCAAAACCTGGGGTTTTCATGATTTATGAAAAGAGTCTTTAGTTCAACAAGATTTTGATATCAATGTATAAAATTGGTGAAATTTGAACTAATGTGTGAAATAATGAAGCGCCGAAATTTCCTCGATTGGTTCGCATCAATCAACGTCGATTACGCACTCATATACTCAATTAAAGATTTTTGTCATCAAACTTTAATTGGAGAATGTAATATTAATGTAACGACCCGGACCTTGCGCCCAGCCGTTAGAACATACGTACTGTCCGCTTTGAGTGAGTCTGTGCCCACTTGTCCAATTGGTACCAGAATTCTCTTTAAGTCTCCCATATGATGGAGGTCTTGAGTTCGAATCTTGGGGAACGCGATAAAAATCCGTGAGGGGCCAAGTGGGCACATGCTCACCCAAAGCAGAAAGTGTGTATGTTCTAACGGCTTGGGAGCAAAGTCCGGGTCGATACAATTAAGGTCCAATGCAATTCTATAGTAATTCTAAGATATGGATTTCCTACGATATATACTCACTTTAATCTATTGAAATTAGATTCAAAATCAATCTTATACATCAAACATAAAATAGTAGAGAATCACACCAATAGATAATTGAAATTGAAATTCAACGAATAGTTTAATTCCGTGATAGACAAAACATGATTGAATCTATAAGAAAGCTAGTAAACGTTAAATCAATCACACTATAATTTTTGAAATTGAGAATCAACAATTATTTAGATTAATTGATAGACAAAACATGATTGAATCCATAACAAATTCAATAAAAGTTAAATCACTTTCAAGACAACTTTATCAAAATGAGAAATCCAAACTTTAGAATTGTTTAACGATGAAATACCAAATTACAGGTGTGAAAGGGCATGAAAATCACCAAAACCAACCGAGATCCTTCCTTTCTTTACCAATTAGTTTAGCTTTCCATGGAGTTCTTGAGAAAAAAAATTGATAGAAAAATGATAGGAGATGAATGGTTGGCATTCTGGTCGAGTTTAGGGTTAAGAAGATGTGTTGGGAGTTGTTTCCATAGGTGATTTAGCAAATTACCGGAAATAGAAAATTTTGGTCTAGAAACGACCTATGCGACTGTATGGTGTAAACCCATGCGGTCGTATGGAACAAAGTAATTCAACTTTTGAGTTCTCAGAAATAGCCATGTGGTCGCATGGATTTATAACCATGCGGTCGCATGGTTTTGCAAATTTTTCGCCAGACAGTTTTCAGTATTTCGACGATATCTTTCTTTCCCGATGTCTGATTGAGGTGATTCAAGTTGAGTTGGAAAGCTAGAACAAAGGGCTACAACTTTTATTCAAATATAAACTTCGAATGCGATCATTTTAGTTGTCCAAAACCGGTCTCAATATGAGGCTGAAAATCGATGCAAAACTTTTCAACTTGAATGTTGATATGTGATAAAGTCTTGACTTTATTTCAACCCTTTGACTACTTTCCTCATCCAATTGACCTCTAAAACTTTTGAATCTTCGACACAAGGTTAGAAAAAAGTGTAGAGTATTTGTACTTTCGTCCCCGAACTTTCACTTTCCTCCACTTTAGTCCTTTTTCGCTCCTTTATTCTATTTTCCTCAATTTTCATCAATTTTCAACCTAAACCAAGATATAGAGGTACTTAGTGCATTTAGACATCAAATAATCATAGAAATGCAGATATTAATGGATGAAAAATGTAATAAATGTACTATTATCAAGTGTACTCAACAAATCTTAATAAAACATTTGGGTAGATACTATTATCAATTGTCTCCGTATAACTCCCAAATTATTAAGCCGACAACTCCTTGTCTTCACACATCCATGTGTTAGCTTAACATGCCTCTAAATTTTATCTCCTTGAGTGTACTCAACAAAGATAAATTTTAATTAAGTCAAACCCATCATTCAGAAACATCTAATATTTCATAGTGTCAAATATATCCCTAATAGACCAGCCTTGAGTGTACTCAACAAGTTGAGATCGATTTAGGACTCTCGTTTTTCACTATAATGATGAAAGGCAAATAATAAAACCGACTTAATATTTTAGTGAGGGATTTATCATGCATAGGTCTCATCAATGTACATATATATACATAGAGTATGGATGATTATGGACTAATCTATCTAGTCTTCCTGAGCCAAAAGGAAGACTAGTTGGTCAATTCCTGGGGGGTATTGCATTGAATCATTATCAATGCGCAATCTCCAAGGTTTCCTCATCTTCCGTGTCTACAATTAGACCAGCTACATCATGTATCCTATACTAGTTGGCATGCAAGCCTAAATGAAATTGGACTCTCAATCCCATATGTATAATAATAATAACGGACTCCCAGATCCAAAATAATTAAGAGCTGGCGAGCCCCATAATAATAACAATATTAATAGACATGCAGACCCAAAACAATTAAGAGCTCGCAGACCCATAAAACAACAGGAATTAAATAATTCATTCAACACATTCACATGGTCGAGTCCATAATCATCCACTAATAAACATTCATCATATAAATGTTTCTTATATAATATCTAATATTATATGCAAACATGTTTCAAGAATCTAGCAATTAAAATTGTCTAAACTATTT
The DNA here is from genome assembly GCA_019395295.1 of Osmanthus fragrans. Taxonomy (NCBI): domain Eukaryota; kingdom Viridiplantae; phylum Streptophyta; class Magnoliopsida; order Lamiales; family Oleaceae; genus Osmanthus; species Osmanthus fragrans. Next base: position 11,931,562 of record CM033359.1, read on the forward strand.
AGACAAATGGATCGAAATAATTAAATAATTAATTTAATTAGCGAATTTATTTAATTAAAATCAAATTTTAATTAAATATTGAATTGGAGTCAAACTCCAATTCCAAAATTATAGGGCAAAACTATTTAATTAAAATCATATTCTAATTAAATATTAAATTAGAGTCTAACTCTAACATTAAGAATATATTAGGGTGAATAATTTAAATAAAATCAAATTTTAATTAAACATAAAATTAGAATCCAATTCTAATGGAATTGAATTTATATTTTAATTTAGAATAAAACTCCTAAATAAAATAAAATTCAATTTAGGGTTGAAGTTAAATATTTAAATTAAAATCTAATTTTAAAAAAATATATAAAATCGTTAATTTTAAATAAAAATTTAATTTTGGGTCAAACTCACTTTAAAAAAATGATCAGTCTACAAGTACAAAACCAATTACAAAAAGTTTTACAAACATGCCAAATGGCCGCTCATTATTGGAGGGCTAGTTGGGGGCTCTAATAATGAGCGGCCACTTGGTTAGTTTGTAAAAATTTTTGTACAAAAATTTGTACAAGTAGAATAACCCTTAAAAAATGCAATTTTTAAAAACTTTTAAAATTAGTTATAAAACCAATTTTTGAAAATTACAACTTGACCAAAGATTAAGGTTAATAACAGGCCGTTCAATTTCGAAAATTGCATGACAGCCCCTCCAAATAAAATTTTCAGAACAACCCTAAAAAATAATTGCATGCGGGGGCCTGCAATTTCACAAATTGCATCAGAGGCCCCGCCTTCACCATTCTCACCCGTTTATAGAAAAAAAAAATCATTTTTTTGTTATGTTCTAGGTTCTAGGCGCCGCCCCGCCCTGCAATAGCGTCGGAGTAGCGCGCGGCTTGCCTTTTCTGGGCAACAACAGTTTCCCCATTTTTTTTTATATAAATATTATTTTCTTCTCAAAATCAGATTCTTGAAACTAAGAAATAATAATTTTAATTGCTAGATTCAAGAAAACAATAACAATCATCTTTTGAATGTTCTAACATGCAAAACAATTTCAAACAATTACAAAGTAGGCTCTGATACCACTGTTGGAAATTTACTTAAACATGCACAGTGGAAAACAACAATTTTCAATTCCCACCAAGGATCTGCTTTGTGTTTAGATAGAAATTGTACATTTTGTGAAATCTGCAAACTCCTTTGCTATTCCTTCTGCTCCAGCAATCCTGATCTGCCTCCCACAACTGTCCAATTGTCCAGCCTCCAATAGTATCTACATAGAGAACAAGATTGAGAGAAAACCAGGGTTTCTTTTCTTGTGCTAGCAAGAATAATAATGAAAAATCCTACAGTTTTAAAATCCTAGTAACTTATTTATATAAATCCAAACAGGCCTAGCCCATCCTACAACTTAACCCGATCCAATATTTAATTAATCCAATTAATTAAATTCAGTCCATGAATTAATTAATCCAATTAATTAAATCCGGTTCATGAATTAATTAATCCAATCAATTAATTCGGGCATATTAATAAGCAGTCCAATTAATTAACTATCCAACGCTTATCAATTAATAATTGGCAGATCTCAATCTTCTAGTTCTCCTTTTGTGTGTGACCCATTATGTTTCCAATCACGATGCCTAACAACGTGAATTATTATTTTGATCTAATCAAAATCGATAAATCGAAACACCCTTTTGATTTATCACTAATTCACATCCACCGTCACAGATTGACATTTAGTAATGTGTCAGGGCAATACATGTGATTGAAAATGTCACATGATATGACAAAACCAAATTCGTTCGTTTATTGTGAAACTATAATCCATTCGTCAATATGATCCGATCAATTACGAGATATAGATATGTGTCAATCTCGATTATCGATCATATCTTTTATTCCACTATTAAGTCTATATAAGTCGAAAAGTTTTTTTCGACTTATGTGTATATCTTGGCCAAGAATTTCATTATCAACTTAACTGGATGAAATGTAGATCATAATCTCTTACTATCTAAGAGTGACGAATCCTCTATTGATCATTCACAACCTTCATATGATTCTTGACATACTCGAACGATGTCGTATTAGCGGCTCTTGGCAGAGCAACATCCAACACCATCAAAGTATGATTGTCCTCATATAAGGCACTATGATGACCTCAAGTCAAAGAACCAATTCTACTATCGAACGTTAGAGATTAACCACTGACACTCAAATAGCTATCCATGTGGAATCTCCCCAGCGGGTCTCCAATGTTTTGTTCTACAACATAACATTCACTTATTCATTTAAGTGTTACCATACTTTAACTTGTGAGATCAGCTATTTACTTCATACATAAGAAAAGTCACACGTGATGGTCTATCCATAATAATGATATCCGTATATCCTTATTACTTACGACCATGAATGATTTAAGATTCAATCATATGTAATTTGTATCTCACAGTCACAACTCCTTGTGATTAAAAAATTATCGAGACTTGAATCTACGGACTCTATTATTTAATATCATAATAGATCATGCCAAAATAAATGCATTATACATATATCAAAAGTCCTTATGCCCAAAGTTGATTGGACGTAGGGCATAACACTTACAAGAAGCAGTCAGACGCAAAAACCTCAGCAGCGCCTTTTTCTTCTTCCTCTTCCTCTAGTCCAACCGTGCCACCAAACGGGCTCGTCTTTCTGCCTCTAACGTCGCCATGGCCTCTTTCTCCACGAACTCATAGATATCCACTCTTTCTCATACTATAACTCAATCCAAAGACTCGGTAATTTCATCCACTCTAATAGGCCTAATTCCTTAAGCCTCTACTATTACTGCTTCAACAACCAGTGGTCTCCATGTAAAAACCCTAGTAATCAAAATTCTGATAACAATTATGCCTTATGAACAACATCCTTTCCAATGTTGATTGTCATTCTTCTCTTTGCGGGTCTTCTGTGGATTCCAATTTTGCAAGTATTTTTGGGAAAATTTTGAGGGTTTTATGTAGATTTGAGAGAGATGGATGTTCACGAAAATACAGTTCGATTTAAAACCACCACAAGTGTACGGTTCGTTATAAGTAATAAAGTAGATTTTTAGAGTTCGGATTGTCGATCCCACAGAGATTGAGTAGTTTAATGTTAATTATCTTGACCTTAACCGAAACAAGATGAGTTTTTGATGTGTTTTTATACTAAATGCTAACCAAACTAAATTATGAAAACTACTATGAGTAAATTTGGTAAACTAAATGCAAATTATCCTAGAATGTAATATGAAAGCCGAATGCAAATTTTATAAAATTAATATAATAAAAGCGCACTAGGATCCCGAATCACCAAACAAGTTCACTTTTAACTCCTATTTCACAAATTAATGACATGATGAATTGATTGAAGAATCAATGTTTCTAACTTATCCAACAATCTCTTTCAAGTAGAATTGAACCTATTCTAGTATACCATTTGACTATATTTCTATGACAAATGCAATATACATAATGCATAACGTTTTGTAAACACTTAGAGATTCACGTAAAGCATGGCGGTATATTTCTATCCCCTATCGGACCTTACGATGATTTATATAAAGTCTATTCCCCTTCTTTCGAATGCATAAAATAGACCACCTAAACTCACATAATCACATGCATTTAATTATGGAGACAATAAATTGTATATAAATCATTCAACATCCATCAAACGTGTTTAAATATCAAATTGCAAAATAGAAATTACAAAATCACATTATGAGGTTCATCGTTCACCTAATACATGAAAAACTAGCCTAACATGATAGAAGTAAGAAAACAAAATAAATAGGTTGGAGACGACATCACCCTGTTAATTCTTGAGTTAAATCTTGAATCTTGGGAAGAATCTTCTTCTCCTTGTTGTCTTGCTCTCCAATGTGTAGAATAATCTCTAAAAGTGCGTAGCCCCCCTTTTTCTAGTCGAGTTTAGGGTTAAAAAGCTGTCCCCAATTGGTTTCCATAAGAGTTTTAGTTAAAAATGGAAACCAGGATTTTTCACGTAAAAATAACCATGCGGCCATGCGACCGCATGGTTCAAATGTTGGGGCTCAAGCTATGTTGTGGGAAGCCATACGACCGCATGGCTGATTGCACCATGCGGCCGCATGGTACAATCAACTTCCAACTTGCGTCGTTTTGGTCCCCGAACTCCGTTCTTCCTCATTTTGACTTCTTTTCTTCATTATCTTTCCTCTAACACTCTTTGATTTCGTTAATCTCGTACTTGGTTCATTTTCGTTCTTGATTTGGGTCTCGAGTCAACTTTTGAATAAGTGCATCTTAGTCCCTGAACTTTGTCTTTCTTCCATTTTGGTCATTTCTTACTCGTTTTCACTCACTTCTCGTTATTTCCATCGATATAGTCATGCAAACACAATTTACATAGAATTAAGTCATATTTCAACATAATTACAATCAATTGTCCATGTTTTGTGACCTAAATAAGTACGTAAACCGCACTTATCAAACCCCCTAACAGTATCAAAATTCGACGATTTTGGTGGTCGGAAGTTGCCGGAAAGTCGCCGCAAAGTCGCCCAAAAAATTGGAAAAATCTGGGCAGATTTTTTCAATTTTTTGGCCAACTTTTGCGGCGATTTTTCGGTCGAATCGTTTGGAGTTTGGGGGAGATTTTGGGTGGTAATTGAAGAGGAGATTGTGGGCTTTTCTACGGTATCAAAATTCTACGATTTTGGTGGTCGGAAGTGGCCGAAAAAGTCGCTCAAAAATTGAAAAAATGCATGACCCTTCAGTGGCCGTTAGTGAAACATCCCCTAACTTTGAGTGACCGTTGGTGAAAGTCTTAAATTTCGGTGACCATTTTTTAAAACGCCTGAAACTTGAGTAACCGTTCATGAAAGTTTTGAACTTCAGTGACTATTTTGTAATTTTTATGTAACTTCAGGGACCATTTCTGAAATTAACCCTAATTACAATCAATTATCCATGTTTTGTGACCTAAATAAGTGCGTAAAATGCACTTATCAATGGAGAGAGCAAGGGTTTTCATTCGTGGTTGAGAGAAATGAGTTTGTTCCATTTGAGCCATAGTATAACCCAAACTGTCGACTGAACAGTAAACTAAACTAAGTGTGAAAAGTCATGTGACAAAAATGAACAGTATTCCTCAAAGTGCCTCTTTTAAGAAAGAGTAGATTTATGTGGCTGTTTGAAAGGAACTCCTCAGACATGTTTTCTATGTTGCAAATGGTATGAAAATTATACGAAGCTATTTTGGTGAGTCCTTAATGACTTCTTCACAGCAAAACTAACCTCATTCCAATCCCTGGCTGTCGAGAAACCCTATTTCATTTTGCACCAATTTAAGTATGCCTTATTCTTTATTTGCAATGTAGTCTCTCAAGAATTGGTAAATTTTCTTTTGACTTTTGTTTCTTGATCAATTGTCATAGACATCAACTGAATTCAAAGATTCTGACTCGATGATTTGACATCTTTGAACTTATCTTCATTCTTCTTGTCATCTGCCAAAAAATTCGGCTTGGCAACTTCACAATCTTTAGTAATAGTGAAAGTCTCTCCTCAGTGCTAATCTAACTCGACAACTCTACATGAACTTTCTTCTCTATTAGATTATACAAATACCAGCATTTTTGCCTCTCATTATTGTCACATCCTTTTTTGTTACATTCATAATAATGGGGTGAATTGGCGGTGTGGGTGGAGGTGGGGTTGGGCTTCGAGAATAATACAAAGCTGTCTTTTATTTATTTTCTCTATCTTTATTTTTTTATTTAATTATTTTATGCAAAAAATGTAAAATTATCATTTTTATATTTTAAAATTGATCAAAATATGGTCAGGTCCTTTATTTTTGGTTAACTAATGGATCTCTGGACGGTTTCCATTCAAAGATATTTTTGTTATACAGGAATAAAAGGCTTGGGGCCGGAGCTGCAACAAATAAAACGTTAGTATAAAAACTGCAACACATTGAATTGTTTGGAATCGCAACTATAATTATTCCTAATATGATTGATGAGATTCTTGAAGTTTGCTAAAGCAAATAACACGATTCAAACTTTAGTACAATAAGGGATGCTAAATATAAAGTTTGGCTGACAACTTATATCTAAACTTTAAGTTCATGTATGATTTAGGTTTCTAATAAAAAACATGATGTAACGTGGTCGGAAGTGATAAAAATATATATGAACGAGCACGCTATCAAAATTCCATTGGTTTCAAACGAATACGAGAACATGGTCACCTTCTAATTTATATTTATAATTAAGAATACTATAATTCTAGGCATCAAACTTTTTGATTTGCTAACAAATACAGAGAACTGGACTCATCAATTTATAAATATCAGATACGAGAATTTAAGAAATTGGAGAAATCTTAACAATTAAAATTGGAATTCGATTTCACTTGATTGCCATTAGGCTTCCAACTCGTATTTAAAGCAACAAATAAAATCTGCATAATAACTAAACTCCTAGATAACGAATGTACTCTAGATAATGAATGACTAACTCTATATGAAATTAAAGCACTGTCCAATTAAAATTATGAAAACTAAGATTCCTAATACTAATTAAAGATTAGTCTACTTATAAATTAGAATACAATACATAGATAAAAAATTTGAATTTAAATTAAAATCATCCAAATTCAATCTTCATAATTCTCCTTTGATTGAAGAAGATTTGTCCTTGAATCATGTACTGTGATATCATCCAAAGTCTTGTAATAATGGTAATTTAATTGGTAAATTTGTAGGGCACACAAAAGAAAACTCTTCGACCAAAGTTTAAACTATAGCAGGGATCTTAAGATTCACGGACTTTCTTGTGTGGCACTTAAAACCAACCATGACTTCTTTGGACCATCTATCAAAGACACATATTAGGCTCTTCATAGAAAATAGGTGAAACGTCGTATTTTTCACCATATACATTCTTTAATTTCTACATCGAAGATAGAGGTCCATTGTAAGTGTCATTACTCAAATCTACAAATTCTTCAATTTCTTCGTCAAAGATTGAAGGACTTTCTTAACTGAAATTCAAATCAACTTCTTTGTCAAAAATTGGTGGACCATTATAGTCTTCATCCAAATATAAGTCCATCGAATTCTTTGGATCGAAAGGAATGAAAACGTTACCATCATATATCATGACTTTTGTCATTGAATCAGGAATGAAAGCAGCTTTGTTCCCAACTAATGTAGCACAGGTGGAAGCGATAAAAATAAATATGAACAAACACGCTATCAAAATTCCGTAAATTTTGAACGAACATCAAAACACAATCACTTTCTAGTTTTTGTTGATTCCTAAGAATAGTGGAAATTTAGGCATCAAACTATGAAAAATAGCATGATGTTTAGACATAACAATACCTAGAAGTGTATAATGTGAAATTAAAACAATCAACCAATAAAAAACAACAAGTCACTTATTTATTGTTTAGATGATTAAGTTTAATGTCAAATTAAATCCTAAATGTCAATCATGCAATATAAAAAAAACATAAAGTAAAAAACACCAAATTTGGTAATGAAGGAAACCCATTGAAGAGTTTTTCATAGGGATAAAAAAAACCTCCGGACAAACCTTGTCAAAATGATCTAGTAGAAAAAATAACTTCCAATTGATTCAGATAAAACTAAACCTTAAAAGACTCTGACCATCCAACCTAATGAGAATCACGTAGCAACATTGGCTACAAAACCCACAAGGAGATTGAGATCGGATCCCAAGATTGCCAATAAACAATGTTTTGGATTTAACCCAAAAACAATGAAACAAACAACCAACAAATGATGGATATGTCGATCTCTTGATTACACAATTTATGAATCTCACCTGGATTTGTGAATGCTACAAGATAATAATCTTGATGAGTTCGATTTGAACGCCACAAGAAGTTGATTCTTGATAAGTTCGATAAATTGTTCAACGAAGGACAAAAAGGTTTAAAGCAATATGCCTCTCAATTAATTCATCAATATCATGGTCCTTTTACAATAAAGAAGAATAAAATCATTTATACTAAACCTATAAAATCTAGTTAAAAAGGAATAAAACTCCTAAGAATATAAAAAGTTACCAAAAATAAGAATTCTAGCTGAAATAAAAGATCACGCGAATTTGAAAAATTCTGTCTCGAAGTTGCTCCATGCTGTCGCATGGGTTATAATCATTGTGGTCGCATAGAACATTTATTTTCTTCAATCATTGTGGTCGCATAGAATAAAAGATTGAACCCTCATTTTTCATGTGCAGAATTTCCTGCTGATTTCAGATTGTACTCATGGGCAAAATTTTGACATCCGAGCTAAAAGTTATGTACGTTTTAACTCTCGTTGCTCATTCTTTCATATATCTTTCAAAGGTTGAAAGATATGCACCAAACTTGATTCCACCTTCATGTCCAACATATAAGTTGTTGTTTAGCTTGTTGAGTTCTTGGCCTCTGCATCTTGGACAACTAATTCCATGACCTCCTTGATTCTCCGTAAATCTTGATTTATCTTTTGTAATTCTTGATATTGTCTTTAATTCCCCTTCAAGTTGAATCAGATCTTTGTGAGTTTTTTGCCTTCCTCAGATCACATCACAACCTATAAATTATTGAAAAACCTATTCGATTGCGCAACCTACACTTTCCACAAAATATGGACTTTTTTTCCCTTCGCGATGATCACCAAAAACAAACACGTTCTGAAACTCTAGTTGTCTCTTCCCAATTTAAAAACTTTGAAGTTTTATTAGTGGATGTAATAGTTTTTGATGTTTCCTGTTGGATCTTTTTTGTTTTGATCTTCTAGTTGAAGTAAAAGAATTATAGAATCTGTATTTGATCTCTCTAGGACGTTCTCTTGACTGAAATAAAGGTTCAACCAATAGTAAAAGATATTTGGGATGAACTATGGCTTAGGTATATATAATATGAAGTGTTTGAGGTAGTTTGAGATTATAAAACAGGCGGAAATTGCGATTTCCACTCGAGCACTTCCAAAGCAGACAGCGAGCGATTTTGCGGTTTTTTTTCTTCTTGTTCCATTTTTGATATCTTTTACTCCTTCAAGACATATATTAAATTACAACTCAATAACTATGATTTTGGACATGGAACTAACTAATACAATTTGGGCAAAACAAACTCCTACTTTGACATTCCATGACAAATAGTTTATTTCAAAATTAAAATCAGCACAACCTAAAATTATTAACTCAAAGGTTCAATTCCCAAACTTCAACTGAACAACTTGTCATGCTTGTTTTTTGAAACACATAAAATTAACAATACCACGTGTAAAAGCAAGAAAAAAAAGATAACAATTAAGCACATAACTTAGTTATATAAACAGCGAAAGCAAAATACGTGTAACACCACGGAATATTGAATGCATCAATAACTTAGAAACTAAACATGACAAGTTGAGATATAATATCAATAAGGCAAAACATCAAATGCTGCTAATCAGATCAAAATTACCTCTCATCCTAACTCAATTATACTCAAATATCAAAAACAAAAACACAACTACTCATATACTACTGACCTCCCAAAATAAAAAACTAATCTCTCTTCCTTTTGTCACGAAAAACAAAGGGAATCAAGCAATATAATCACGAATAACACATAGAGGATCAAACTATGCAAAACATGAAATGAAAGAATGAAATTTTTTTCTTTTAGAGATAACTCTTTTTCATGGATTTGTAAAAATAATATAATGTCTTGAAAGCTCAAATAACATGATCACATGAATAGTTAATTTGCTTACTTATGCAGATATAATTCATAAATAGTGAACTTTTCCCACATAACTTATTCTAAATGTATATGATGTAAATTGTATAAGCAACCCACGTGTGAAAAGTATTACTAATCTCATATGGGCAAGGCCTTAAATCGGTGAGAAAGGACAAGCAAATGAATCACTAGTGAATGAATATTTTCCTTAAATTATAAAAGTCAAACCAAATGTTGTTAGGACATTTTAATCAAAATAGCTCATATTAATTATTATATACCTTTTTCACCCCCTATTAGTGAGCATATATATTTTCTCTCTATTTCATTTTTCACATCTTATGTGTAGACTTCTCTTCATCAAACTTTTTAAATAACCTCTGTAACGAGCTTTAGATCGATGATTCTCAAATCATATGATCATATGGTACCAGGTTTTAAGATACCTAGAAGGCTTAATTACTCAAGCCATGAAGCATAAAAAGAAAAGTTTAAGACGTGTCTCACTTTTTCTATTGACATATAATTCAAAAATTTTAAAGCTTAATAACATTTTTCGTTGAGGAAAATATGTTCAACGAAAAATGTTATAGCTTAGGTCAACTAGTTAAAGGTCATTCCGTGTTCAAGGTCACCTCATCACACCGATGCCATCACAAATCTCACACATGCAGTCAATACTTACTCACAAGAATTTAGTGTGTACGGTGCTTATGATACATGAAGTAACATATACCAAGTACTCCAAACAATCTAAACAAAGTTTATGGAAGGTTTAATCATTGTTCATTAGTACTTGATCACAAAATAACATGTCCAATCACATTAAAGTGTCATAATCATCAAAACTCATTTGTCCTTTTATATATATATTTTTTATAGTAATAAAAGAAATATTACAAAACAAATGAGATAAGGAAATTTTTAGAGTGCATGTATGAATACGTTGTAGATACCTTGAACAATATAGATTCATACACCTAACGACCTACTTAATGAGAAACACAAACACTCTTACTATAAAGAGCAATTCGAGCAATGTCACAATTTAAAACATCACTTTCACCACAGAGTTCACTCATATTTGACCCAAATCTTCTTAATAGATGTAATCTTAGTTAAATAACTCATTGTATTAGTCAAGTGTCTCACTTGATTAATCAAGAATCTAACATGAGAAGTGAGATCTTGTTTGTTGTTCTTAACTAAGGATTTACGGCATCTAGGTCTAATGTGACCTACACTAAAATTCTGACAAGTGGAAATGAACTTATGAGCAATTCTAGGTTTCATGTTTTGAACCTTAGGGTGAGGAAACCTATCTTGCACACATGATCTCGGTCCTATGGCTCTTACATTCTTAGATTTGATTTAGGCAGGTACAAATTTATTTTTAGAAGAGGAAACAATATGAGAAATTGTTTCATTAAAGCTTGAATCTCTCCTATTCCCAGCAGGTTTATTTAAACCTAACATGTTATCAAACTTCTTAGATCCACTAGAAAAATGTTGAAGTTGGACACTAGATTTCTCAATAACACTCATAAGAGATTTAACCTTAACATCTAAAGACTCATTCTCAACTTTTAACTCATTCAATCTTCTGGTTGACTCCTCAAGTTTGATCATTAAACTCTCATTTACAACTCAAGATTATGTAATTTCGACGAAGCTATTCACCTTTTTCAACTCAAGGCACTCCTCAAACAATTGGTCAAAAGCCTCATAGATATTACACTCATCTTTTGATTCTTCTTGTGAAGAGTCCAAATGCTCTTTATTCTCAAGTGTCTCACTCTTTCTATAGGTTCACTCTTAACCATAGAAGTGAACACCATAAAATTCACGCCCTCATCAGGATTAGAGTTCACTTTGATTATCAATGCTAGACTTGTTATCAGTGAGAATAGTGGTCATAGCCTTACTAGAGTTTTCTTATAACTTGGGCTTTCGAATTTAACATGTCCATAATCCTAGCACTCATTACACCTCTCAGGTGAGACCTCATCCAGGCATCCCTAGTATCGCTCTTCTTTCATTATCATTCCTATTTTTACTGAAGTCACCTTTAAACTTATCAGGAAGTCTCATATTATTCATAAAGAATTTTTTAAATTTCCTAGCAAGGTAGGCAAACTCATAATCCTTTAAGGTATCATCACCAGTCTAATCATTAGTCTCTTCCTTAACAGTATTTAGGACAAAAGACTTATTTTAATTAGACTAGGGTAGGTTAAGTTCATATGTTTGGAGAGATCATACAAGTTCTTCTATCTTAATAGGATATAGGTCTTTGCTTTCCTCAATAACTATGACATTATGTCTATATCTCTCAAGTTCTTCTCAGCCAACATGCTTCTTGCTATCTCCATCACTGATCTGTTTTTTCTTTCAGCCACTCCATTTTGCTGTGAAGTATAGGGCACTGTAAGCTGGTGATGAACACCATTCTCTTCACAAAATTGATCAAACATCTTGGAGGTATACTCCTTGCCATTATCTGATCTCATACTTGAATCTTGCAGCCTGATTGACCTTCAACTAAGGCTTTGAACTTTTTAAAGATATGGAACACATCAGATTTGTTTTTCATGAAGTACACCCAACACATTCTTGTGCAATCATTAATAAAGAGTACAAAATATCGATTTTGATTCAATGAGAGTGTTCTCATAGGTCCACAGATGTCAGTATGCACCAGCTGCAAGTTTTGTGTTGCTCTCCATACTCCATTAGTTGGAAATGTCTCTCTATGCATCTTTTTATAATTGCAATCCTCACTGATAAGTGTGCGTTTACACACCTATTGGGCACTTATTGGATTATAATTATAGATGAAATTGAGCATATTCTATGCATAATTATGTATTATTTGATTTTATAGGCAAAAAACCCGACCAGAAGAAGAAACGAGCTAAAGATGTGCAAAAAGATTTAAATTGATCAAAATTGTGAAGCTGGGGACTAACTTGCACAATCCAGAAAGATGGAAGACTTCGCATGCAATTTATCAAGGGCATGGATGAAATGAAAGTCAAACTTCGAGGACCAAAATGGACAAAATCAAAGATGAAGGACCAATATGCACAAGAAAGAAAGCTGGAGGACTGAAGCCACAAAATTTAGAAAATGGCTTGAACCATGCGACCGCATGGTTCAAAAGCCATGCGATCGCATGGCTGAATCAGAACATCCTGAGCCGTGTCAAGTTTCTTCCATGCGACCACATGGAATTGAACCATGCGGTCGCATGGTTTTATTTTTTAAAGGCAGTTTAAAACTTTCTTTTCGAGTTTTTGGTCAAAGTTTTGATTATTTTTGCTTTGTTTATTACTAGATATTTATCTATATCTCTAGTATTACCTAATATATAATATAAACAATTATAAAATATATTTTATAATGCAAAACTTAGTAGAGAAGCAAAGGAAGAGGATATAGGATAAAAACTAATACAATTTCCAAAAAATCTCTTCCTTCTCTCCCTCACTCTCGTTTTCTCTCTTTCTTCTTTTTATTTTTCCTTTTTATTTTTATTTTCTTGCTTTCTTTTCTTGCTTTCTTATTTTTAGTTGTTGTTTCTTTAAGTTATTAGCTCATTTTGAGAAGGAAATGAAGTAGAACAAGGAGATGGAATCAAAGGAACTTGGTGAAATGAGAGGAATTCAAAACTTGCACTTCAAAGGGTTGTATTTTTATCTTTGATTTTTCCTTTCATTATTTACTAAGATTTGATATGTATTGTATAAGAATCTCTTTGTTTATCACTTTTATAAAATGAGCTAATTAATTTGAGTTGGAATTTATGTAATATCTTAATCTTATTTTCATTAATCAAGATATATGTTAAAAATGCAATTGTTCTCAAAATATTGGTGTATTAATTATCATGTTTAAGATTACTGCATTTATTTGACGTAAATAGATGTTGTGATTAGGTAGTTGTGTAATTATTGAAAAATAATTGCACATCATAGACCGAAATAATTAATTCTCTGGATTTGTATGGTTTCGACTATATGCGTTTAGGTATATAGAGATATATATACCTACCCTATGTGACCCGTTGAGTATTTTCACTGCAATTTAATGCAATTGGTTAATTTTGTATCGACATAGAAATATGTGGCATAATTTAATCAATTAGAGTTAATATCGCTCAAAATAGGATATTAATTTAAATTTGAAAAATCGGGTCCAACTATGTATTTTGGAAATTTGCATGTACGTTATTGAATTGATGCTAATGAAATCAAGGTTAAGTGAAATAATAAATTCCAACCACTTTTAAATCAAAGATTCAACTATTTTTTAATTTGTTAGTTTAGTTTTTTCGTAATTAGGTTTAGTTTTAATTAAATCTTTTAATGTGTGTGTGTCTGTGTCGTTGTTAAAATTAAAATCGATTAGAGTGCGTATACATTCCCTGTGGGATCAATATTCGGACTCAAAAAGTCCACTATATTACTTGTTCACGATTCGTGCGCTTACTGTACATTTTTCAGCGAACACTCACAAACTCCTCCTGACTCTCGAATTTCAGGAAAAACCCTTACCAAACCTTGAGAATGTAGGTAGGCGAAGGATTTAAAATTGTATTGACCATATCTCTTATGCCACAAATTTGATTCATCAAAGTTAACCTCAGCAGCATTTGTAATCACATTTTGCTCATAAATATTGAAACTTTTGTTCTTCATAGGCACGCAAGCAATCTCAACATTATTTGAATCATGTATCTTGGACAAATGATCTTTAAAATGCAATGAATATCCATTTTGAACCATTTGACCAACACTTAACAGATTTGAACTCAAACCAGGCACAAGTAAAATATTGTCAATGTGTCTCATACATTTCTTCGTTTGGACTGCAATGGTTCACATTCCTTTGGCAGATACAACTTTACCATTTCTCATCTTGATTGTAGCTTTGCAATCTGGATTCAAGTTGCAAATGATCTCATCTTTGCTTATCATGTGATTTGTGCAAGCACTGTCAATAAACCATGAATCTGCCTCCACCATATTGGTCAAATGAAATGCCAGGAATAAATGATCCTTAGCCTTCTTTTCATGAGCCAATGAAGCTTGCTGATTCTGATTTCTAGGCTGATGATGGATAGGAGTTTGATTTGGTCGATTACTAGGACAATGCCTTTCAGGATGGCCAACCTTGTTACGCACTTTGCACTTGTGTGTTTTCCAAGAAAACTTTTCTGGATGATTTGATTTGCCACAAGTACCACATGGAGGATATGAGTCTCGAGTTTCTCTACTCATCCCTTGTTTGCTGATGCTTCCTTCTCTTCTTCTTCTAGCATCAAGCTGCTTCTTTCCAAAATTGCTTCTGGAGTATTGCTGTTTATGTTTTGCTGCAAAGGTGCCTTCAACTGATTTCTCAGTCCTTGCTACTAATCTTTGTTCATAAGCCAACAAAGCACTTGTAAGCTCTGTTAATGTGAGACTTGACAGGTCTTTAGTATGCTCAATGGCCGTTGTAACAGCAACATATTTTTCAAGTAGGGTAATCAACACCTTTTGAACTACTCTTTTATCTGAATCTTTCTCACCGTTCAACTTGATTTGATTCACAATATCAACAACTCTTGAGGTGTAATCTTTAACTTTCTCAGTCTCCTTCATCCTGAGATTTTCGAACTCTCTACTCAAGGCTTGCAACCTCACAGCCCTGACCTTTTCTGAGCTATTGAACTCTTCCTCAAGCTTATCCCAAGCTTCTTTTGCTGTGGTTGTAGCAACAATCCTTAGAAAAATCTCCTCTAAGATAGCTGTGAACAGAAATGACAATGTCTTCATGTTTTTCATGGACTGATCCTTTTGTTGCTTTAACTGAGCAGCAGTATAATTTCCACCTGCCTCAAGTTGATCATAACCTTGTTCAATCACTTCCCAAAGATCGTGTACCATCAAGAATGCCTTCATTTTAACTGACCAAAAATTATAATTTTCACCATTGAACACAGCAGGTAATGGTAGTGAAGATGAGCTTGAACAGACATTTTAACTCCCAAAATACCGTATGTAACAATACCGGATTCAAGGAACTTGCCGGATTTTATAAAGGCTTCTAGATTTGATGAAATTGAACTTACTAGATATCGAAGGCAGATATCGGATATAGAAATACGGTATGTAATAGATACCGGATTTGAAGATACTGTATTTGGAGATACCGGTTATGAGGGATCTCTTTCATTTACCAAATATCACAATGCAACAGTGGATTTTGATTTCAAATACCTGATATCAGCTTACCGATTTCCTTCACTTACCGTATATAGGTTTCTTCCTCTCAGCTACTGGTTTTGAACTCTTCTTCCTCCTCCTTCTTCCTGGTCCCTTTTTCAAAGATCCAAGGGCTCTGTTACCACTTCTTAGCTCTACTCAAAGATGAGAATGAGCTTTGGACAATACTTTCAATATCCTTTGTAATATCAAAAATGGATCAATTCGATCCTTTGTTTTGTTGAAGCTGGAATAAAGTAAACTCAGGAAGAGAAAAGAAGAATCTGGAGAGAAAGACTCTTTGATTGAACTGAACTTTTCTTGATTGATCACACTATGCATCGAGCCATGCAATGCAATTTATCAAGATACAAAAGAGATTATATTTGAAAATAAAATACATCATGACATCATGAACAGTAGACACATGACAGATGAAATAACACAACTGTAACAAAAATACATTAAAATAAACTGAAAACGTGGAGTTTAAATTGAAGTCTTCACATCAGCCTTCATTAACAAATATAAGATATGATCAGTTCACAAACACATAGAATACAGAAGAATGGTAAAATAACAAATTATGCACATCCATTACTAAAATTCACCAAGATTCCATGAGAATAATGTTATTAGGTCAAGGATCAATTTGAACACGAATTTGTTAACAATGTACAAAAGATAATCATATGATAGGGGTAAAAATATACATGCAATAACAGAACAACAAGTTATAAGAGGTAAGAACACAAGATTTACAAAATACAGAAAACTTTCACAATATTTAATAATATGGGTTTAGATTTAAGAAGAATGCAAACTAGAGTGGTGGTCTGGAGGTTTGACCACCAGTATGTCAAATCTTGTTACGATATTAACTAGGTTTTCCATGAAAAAAAACTAAGAGTCACAAGTTTAGTCCACTAAAAACCTAGATCTAGGGTTTCACTTACAGATCAAACCTAGAAAACAAAGTTGCTCTACCATATGTTGTTCTGATAACACAAAACCATATAAAGAAAATAGACATAGGCTTTCAAGATTTTAGATCGAACTAGAAAGTACCCTAAAAATTAATTTCTAGGGTTCAAACTTCGATCGAAGACCCAGGATAGCCTACATAGACTCTAATACCACTATTAATGAAATACTAAAAAGTAAAGAAAATATTTAAAATTATAAACGACTTGTACAAACTCTTGACCAACGAAAAAGCATCAAGATCTTATCGAACATAGGCTCATACTATTGTACCCTTATGTTTGAACATAGAAGCCTTAGATCAACCCAAACCCTCACAAATCTCAGGTGAGTTGAAGTTGCTTCTATGGACCACAAGAACTCAGACACACTAAACTGTCTCCTTCTCACTAAACAGAATCATTCAAACTCTTAAATCTAATAAAGAAATTACAGAATCATCTAATTAGAAGTTGAAGATGAAGACAAGATGAGCAGAGCCTCATGAGAACACTCTACAAGACGTCACCCTTTCACACATAAAGAAAACGATAGAATTACCTTAGGGTTTTAGCCAAAGGTCCTTTTTATACTCTCACATTTCACCGTTGATCATGGATGAGATCAATGGTCTAGAGAAATTAAAAACTATAGAAAAATACGGGTCGAGGGTCCATGTGGGTGACCTAACCCACAAGACATCAAAACAGATTGAAGGGAATAGTTTGAATGAAATTCAAATCCATAACTTCCATCAATCCACATCACTTCCATAGCTCCAAAATAATTCCCATCACTTTGTTTAGCAAATAAAATGAGAGAGAAGACGGCATGAAAATGGTGTAAAATTCGTATACAAAAATACAGCAAAATTAGAAATGACCTAAAATCACTATTTTGGCATGAAAACTCACAAAATTAGGCACCTAGATTGTGGATAATAATTTACTTCCATTGGGATTGGGATTGGCATTGGGACCATTAGAGAACAAAAAAATGAAAATTTTGGAGTTTTGAAATGCAAGTTGATTTTACAACACAAAGACCATGTAATTCATCATTTCAAGTAAGAATCTTGACCTGGAATTCATATTAAAGAATATTGCAAATTCTTACATTGGCATCAAAGCCTTCAAGGTTGTTTTCCTTGCATATATCTTGCTGTGAATGGAATTAAAGTGTTGAAAAATGCATCTATGTCATTTCCTTCAACTTGAGCACCTTTAACGGTAAGTTATGACATACTTCACATAAATTCGTGAAATTTATACCATATGTTCTTGTAAGCATGTAGAACATGTTTCCAAAATTTAATGTTTGGTTTTGTATATTGGGAGAAAAACGAAGCCATTGTTTAATAAACTGAAACTTCATAACGTGATAATTTTCTATACACTCATTTCATGTTTTTCATTAGATATGGTTGAATAGATCTTCTTGAGACTTTTCCAACAATAAAAGATTATTAAATTTGGCCTTGAAATAAAGAAGTTATGTACTCCCATATCACAATGGTCTCGCGTGTAAGGCATGTGTGGGACCCAATGACAATTCCAAAAATTATAGATTGGTCCCTAATTTTTTTTTCTATGCAATTAAAATAATTTTCAAATAATTAAAAAAAATTGTATTTAATGATCAAAATGATTTTTAAAAAACATTAAAATAATTTTTAATGTAATCAAATTCTGGAAAAAAAAAATTAGAAAATTGAAAATATTTATTAAGTAGTATTTTCCTAGAAGAAGTTTTTTTTTTTACATGCTTCGGATATGTTTTATTATTATTTTTTTTTTTGTAAATGAAAAATACTCCGAAAGTATTTAAAATACCGCATTTTATATACATTCATGTTTTGGGTGGGTCTTGATTAGGTTATGTGATTCATTGTGACTTCTTTCAAATTTTTGTGCTTGATCAGTTATAGCTAGGTCTATGTACACTTTTAGCATCCTTAGACAGGAGGCTAGAGAAGCACGGGCAATGGATCTTGTTGAAAAGTTACATGATTATTGAAATTAATAAATGCATCTGGAACATAACATGCTGGAACACATGAATATTTTTGGGATAGTTTTGGTGATAAACAGAATATAAGAATTCTGATGTCACTTTCCATTTGTTGAGATTATGTTGCAATAGAGATTAAAGTGATGTTGAGAATTTGTATGATAAAACTTAAATATGCGAGTTTTATCATTCAAATATAATTGAAATTATTTTCAGAAAGAATTGATTTGTGATATCATGATACAAGTCATAATTCGATAAATGTGCATATTTATGCTTTTATTGTACATTATGGAATTACATGATATCTGCTAATTCGTGGATTGTTATGAATGCTAAGGTTACTATAATTAGTGAGGTTATTCCTTAGACCTATTGATTATTAGTTGAGTGATATGTTGGTGATTGGAAGATTGAGAGAAAATTTCACTTAAAACTATTTGATTCACCAATTGAGTGGAAGTTCTAAAGTTGGAAGCATTAATGTAATTCCCGCTTAGAACTCATGAAATTTTGTATTATGAAATTAAGTTTATGATAGTGAAAAAATAGGATTGCGGATGATGATTGGGAATATAGTGAACTTTCGAATATGTTGAACTATCGTATCCATTAATTTGCATTAATGCAAAATGGTATATGTGCATAAATGGGCATTGATTGAGAATAAAATGTTTTTGAAAATAGATCATAAGATCAAAAATTATAGTTGTTGACCTTGATAAAAAGTTATAAACTAAATGTGATAACATTTGACATGATAATATTTTGGGTGTACTAGAAGAATGATGCTTTAAAAAGCATCAAACGCACAATAGAAGACCTGGTGTGGGTCATACTACTCTTGAGAATAAAGATCAAGAATTTTGTCAAGTACGTGAAAATATAGATTCTACCACTTGAGTATTTGAATTGTTAAGTTTTGTTGTAGATAATCTTATTCACGAATCTGACTAAGATGACGTGGTTAACATAGTATTGACATTTTAGTTCTTCACCTTTTTTTATGAGCCGTAAGTTTAAACTTGTCTCTTTTCAATAGTTTCAAACTTTGAAGGTCAATGTAACTTACAAATTGAAGCATCAATTTTCTTTATTGATGCTACCCGCTCTGTGAGTTAAAAGATGTGCGACTTGATATTCCTAAGTTTTGAGGACATGTTTGTGTAGCAATATTCTAGTTCATATAAGACTTCAGGTCTTAAGTATTAAATGAGCTGGAATAAATGTGAGATAGATGAAGAGAGTGAAAAAGAGACCAAGAAGAACATATCAGATAGTAAGTAGATGAAAGTGGTTTTGGTAGAGGGTTAATAATATAAAGGTTCAAGTGCTTCAATTTTGAATCACTTAGCTCGAAAGTGTTTAAGCTAAATGATATTGCACTTGAATATATTTCTCTCAGTGTCGTTTAGGTTTCAAATACTATATATTGGATCTTATCATGTATGGACAGTGGATTCAAGAATTTAGAAACCCACTTTACATTGGATCAAGATGTGTCTTTAGTCTATTGTCAAGTTTTGACTTGATAAAAAATAGATATATACCAATAATGAAGATGGAGTGGAAGTTTACATACCTGGTAATGAAACTTAGCATTATATGGTGGAGAAATCGACCTCCTGTTTGATATTATGATAGTATCAAAATCTCCACTAAACTTGATCTCAGTTGTTGTTATTTTAAGAATATTCTCTAATATGAACTTATACGTGGTAGTTTTGTTCGTACTCATAGTGGTGATGTTTGTTATGGTTCTAGATATTTGTGCAATTGTTTGAGGTTTTGAGTTGTAAATATCATTCAAGGCTTTAAGAGCTAAATTTTCATATATTTAGTTCATTTAGATTTCTTTGTGGGCTATGATTAAAAAAGATAGAGATGAAACCTAATATTTTCATCGCATTAATACATAGATTCATGCATTTCAACTATATTTCTAATTTGAAGATATCGTATTGACTTGGACTTTATTGAAGTGGAATAGAAACTTAGATTATGAAAGTGAAGACTATGAAAATTGTTGGAGAGCGTGAATCCCTATCACAAGAGTTCAGTGATCTAGGTAATTAAAAAAAAATCTTATCGAATTGACCATTCATTGATCACCAATAATTATATGGCCTATTGAGTATAAAGAATGAAATATTACTGAATATGATTAGGCCTAAGATAATGCAGTCCAATTTATGTATTCGCTCTTGGGAAGAATGTTAATTAACTACAACATGTCACTTAATGGAGTTATCTCAATGTTAGTTTCTTCAGAATATATATGCTTTGGACATATAGATAACCAAGTATGGGTTATCTTAGACTTATAATTGACCATGTAAGTTGTTGATAATGAGTTTTGAAAATATGAGTTTGTTAAAAATGAGATGCATCTCTATGAGATACGCATGACAATGCGAAGGGTACTTGTTCGTAAGTGAAATTTTTGGTAGATATTGAGTCACAATAAGTTTGGAGAAGTTTAGTGAAATTAATATTATGAATATTGGTAAATCAATTTAACTACACACGAGTAATTTTAAGCTTATGACTTGAGTGATATTAATATGTTCAAGTGGGAACAATCTAATTTCAAGATTCTTGGTTCAGAATATCTCCTACTAATATGGGTATAGAGAGAAAAAAGAATTGAAGAAAGTGATGGAAGTATACATGGAATATAGAATTTCAGCCTTATCTGGAATGTGATGGAAGATCTATTTGGACATTAAGTTTATCGAGAACATTCAAGTTTTTTAAAACTAATGAAAATGTTATACTCAATATGAGTGTATTGAGTTAGATGAATAAAATTTCACGATAGTGAGATTCACTTTTGTATGCCTATGCTAATAGTAATAATGTGTTTAAATTTAGAGTTACACCAAATAGACTTAGAGACTATATTTTACTCTCAAATTAGAATTGATTGAAGAGATTCACATGATATGACTTGTAAAATTCATGTTAAAAGGTTTTTTTAGTATTGTGATAACTTTATAGTTATACTCATGACCTACTATAGTCATCTTACCGGTAGTACTTGAGTTTTAGTAGGGTTTAAATCTCGTTCAAAATTTCATTATATGTAGATGAACATAACTGTATTTATGTAAATGTCTAATAGTAGATTGTAATTGATGTTGAGGCTATTGTATTGGCTATGCATGAGAATGAGTGTATTCAGACCATTTTGAAATGATTGTCCTAAATCTTTGAGACGAAGGACATGAGTTTAGCAAATTGTATATCCTTTTTTAAAATATTATTCTAGTCTCTTTTCTCTGTCACAAGAGTTTTATAATATAAAGATTCTAAAATATTTATAATTGTACAATTGCTACCTTTTTATACTACTATATCCGAAGGTGGCTATCTGAATCTTCAAATATGTCAAAGGACTCCATAAGTATACAAATAAATAACAAAAGGACCATGTCCAGAATGGTTAGGAGTTAGAAGTATGTTATGATGTATACTTGTCCTAACATTTGTCATGTCATAGATCTAGTTAGTAAGTATCAATGTTGTCCTTAGAAAGGATGTTATGATACCTGAAGGGAGCTACATTCAGTTATTCTATTTTGTTGTTGAGGAAATAACTTGTTATTGGAATAGATATACAAATTTCAATTAAAGATCAAACTTAATCGAGCACAAATAATCACTAGACTTGTGCACTCTTGCTATATAGAGTAGCAATAAGCATATCGTTTAGTGTATATCTAGGCAATTGAAGAAATTATTTGGTATAGATGTATTGCGCATCTAATTATACTGATAAAGAATATGAGATCTATGGTGTTTAAGCAATAATCTCAATTGTTGAGGATCTCACGTATCACAATGGAATCAAATACTCAGTGTTATTTGTGTGAGAGACATTAATTAGCAAAGTGTCTTTGCAATATATCTACGCATATAATGTTACGTAATCATCATACGCTAAAGATGTTTAAAGATATACTTGTTGATAATATCGAATTTCAAGAATTTCATAGAATATGATACCTAGTGTATCGGAAAACTCTTGATTGAACTTTGTATGTCGTAGGTGAACTATTTTTAGTTCATGTGTAATCTATTTTTGGATTACGAGATAATGATTTACATGCACATAAAAAATATGTCTAATGGGTTGACATAGGCTCAGTCACATGAGCAATTGCCTCAGACACCTTGGGGTGTCTTGAGATGAAGCATAGTGATTATCTTGTATACATGATCCAATCGTCTTAATAAAATATCGAGATGATATTATTATAAGTAATCGAAATAATTTCTTGTTATCCATTAAACCTATTCATGTTAAAGAACGCTGTGAATTCTTACAATAACGTATCAGATTAAGGGGAAACTATAGTCGCATTCCTCAAATGTGATTTCACCTGGTTTAGATACTGGATGTTGGGATGTGATGTCAGATCCAATCCAACTGATAGGAACTAAGGATATGGGCTCGGCCCAACCAGAAAAAGGGTTGCCCAATAACTTCAAATATAGATGCCCATTGACCCGGAACCAATGTCAATAACCAGAAAAGGTGGGGTTTTTTTTTTTTTTTTCAAGTGTTTCAAGACTAAATTTCCATGAAGTTCATCTTCCAAGTATTAAGAAACTGGTAAGAGCCTCAAAAAGCCCGTGAAACCACTTGTATAACCTTGATAGATATTCATTGTTGCCTGGCCTAACTTGAATGTCAAAGGGACTCCATTAAATAACCGGTAAGAAGCCTTAAAATGCCCGTAAAAAGCACTGCTGAAGGAATTCATTTAATTCATCTTGCAAGTACTAAGAAACTGGTAAGAAGACTCAAAAAGCCTGTGAAAGCACTTGCATAACCTTGATAGATATCCAATTTTGCCTAGTGGAGGCTCGGCTAACTTGAGTATTGAAGGACACCGTTACACAACGTACCTCCGCTAAATTATTCTATTTAAAGATTCTCACACATTTAGATCATAGAAAGGAACTGGCATCACCATACTCTATATGGCTAATGCAACAAGATGTTCTATCATAGGATACATAATTTCCGTTAACTACATACAAAACCAGAATCCACATATAACTTCTAGAGCGATCTAACATACAAAACCAGAATCCACATATAACTTCTAGAGCGATCAAGCAAATCCAGCATGTATATTCTCCGACTTCATGTACATTTCTGTTAAAAAATGGACACATTCACTTGTACCCAAATACAAGAAGCAAAAATGTCCACAACATAACATTTACACCATAGTCTGCCAGATAAAATACAGAAAAGTTTAACCCTGTTGCACGTAACTATACAGCTCAGATATACAAGCTTAACTTCCATGAAATTTCTAAGAACAACTTTATAATTACAAAATCACTCGCATACCTATAACTGGACAAAGCATGTATAAACAAGATGAATGATACAGCTCTGAAATGCCATGAACGGACAATGATCTTCACCATGACTTCTACTTCTGGATGTACGATCCAATGACTCCAAACACTACTGATCAGTATTATTAATGCTGCTGCAGATGCATGGATCATGATCATTAAACCACAGAATGTTGAATTATTTTCTGGCAACTATACGGCAGAGGCAAGTATCTATACCTGAAATTCTTCATGTGATTGCAGAAATAAAGAGAGCTGTATAGATGCAGAATTTTGGAAGGCAAATAAGTCAAATGCTCATTGTCGAATGCGATATTCACAAATTTTCTCTTCCAAAGGAATGTTAACCATCCTTTCATGCTATAAATCGGACTGTAAGTTTCGTAACTAGTTGATCAACTTCTCTTCCAATGCACATTCTTTTTACGGGACCCAAATCTTTACGATCTAGCCTCCCATCACATAGTCAATGCTCTTGAGTGTTGTACCAATATTAGCCTTAAAACTTCTATTCAGTCACTTCTTAAATTGACTATTCCTTCAGCAGGAGAACCCAAAGAACAAGCACATTTATGACGATGCTGGTACCTGAATCTGGTTAAGCCTACTGGACCAAATGGAGTGTAGAATCATGTGGAACAGATCATATTTAACAGGTCTTGCATTCCAGTGGAAATGCTTCTGCAACATTTTCACATTGGCTTGCATGGAACGATATTTCTTTGAAGGAATGGATAAGAGTATCTTCTTGAGCTTTGGGATATCCTTTTCAGCAACAATGACAGAGAATGCACTCCAATTGAGCAGTTCATTAAATGGAGGGACAAAATTATCAGCAATAATGACTGGGACGCACTCGTAATAGATGGCCTCAACAATCCTTGGGCTATTGACTTCGTAACCCATTGGGCAAATGCAATATTTGCTTGATTTCATGTGTTCAGGATAAGACATTACTCTTGTTATTCTATTGGATAAAGGCCCATGAATCCTGATGTCTTCATCTTTGTCTTTCCAGTACTTGAGAAGTACTGGACGAACCCTTCCATGCATGTGTCCAGCATAAAAGGCAAGAATTGGGCGCTGTGACACTCTTTTTCCACCTAGATTTCTAAGAGGCCTTCTGGGATTTCTTATAGTAGTTTCCGGCAAGGAAACATCCTTTCCAGCAATAAAGACTCCTTCTGAGACATCAGCATTGCAGAGAGCTTTTATAGTGTTTCTCTGAAGCTCCTCGTGCTCCTTCAAAATATATGGTCCCTTTAAGCAATAATGGAAATAACATGAGGTGAGAAAAAATGGGAGTTTAATCTAAAATAAATGGAACTAAAAAAGATTAACAGAAGAAATGGGACTATGGGAGCCGAAATTTCAAATTGAAATGACTACTCTCTCTGGGATAGTAAAATTACGCGTAAATAAGAAGGTAGTAATGCTTAGCACATGTATTTAAATGTCACAGAGCAACCATACCCAATCATGACAAGCTACAAGAAAATGATTTGATCCGTGAGTGCGGTTCCAGAAAGGATACTTTGCAGCAAGCATATTCACATAGTCTTTAAGAATGATCGATAATGGCTTTAGATCATGAGAGTCAGGGACGTAGAGAGCCTTCTGTAATTGGCGTGCACTAAATGGAAGATAAAACAAGTGAGCATTTTCTGGGTCCTTCGTTACAAATTTCCTGTTTTCTTCCATCAACTTCATAAACCATCCTTCAGATGAGTAAATTCCTCTGAGATAAGGATGGTGGAAAATGGGCCTTTTTCCTTCTTGGTAAATGTAAACTTTTAGTATCTGTTCCATCAACTCGTAGCTCCTGGAATTTCATAAATATCCCGAAAAGTTAAAATCGATAGCAAGAAGCTTCAAGAGCAGTTGGGTGTAAAAATTGAGAACAGATCATCCCACAATTTTCACAAGCAGTATATCAAAGATTGGACAAAGATATTAACATTATTCACAAATTTTGGACCTTTTCAATTAAAGCTCATATATTAATAGAGGAGAAAAAGGAACAGAGTCTTCTTCAACAATACACAAGTTTCAAGGCTTGTTAGTTTCCTGGGAAAGGAAAAGTGCATCAATCAATTAAAGATCCATTTTTGTGCATTCGGATACTACTGGTCCAGTTCAGATTGTTGGGCAGAGAGTCCCGAAGTACTCATTCATTCTGTCAGCTTGATGTCTCAAAAATTAATCTAGGCCCTGTCAAAGGAAAAAAATGACTCTCTCGAAATAACTAAGAAGAGTTCAGCCATTGGAATAGAGCATCAGTATGGCACACGCAGGGAAGTCGGACTCTAGAAATTCCTTTTCACTTTAGTACTCTACCCCCAAAGTAGCAGCCACGGAGCCAAGCATTCAATTTTTTTTTCAAAAAAATAGCAACAGAAGTCCCCAACCTATACATAAAGGAATACTTGTGTCCCTGACCCATTTTTCTTGGCATTTCGTTCCCAACCTTGAATTTCTGAAATACGTGGTTCCCCCACTGACATATTCCATCCAAAATCTCTGTTAACTAATCATGTGATTGGCACATTAGACGACCCAATAGATGTGCTAAGTCTTATGGGCCAATAGGTTGAATGGGTAGCTAAATTTCTAAATGGAGCCCATTAGATCTTTACTGAATAAAAGTTGTGCATACTTTTCACACAGATTATCATTGACTAGCCAATCCTATAGAAATTCTTCAGGCTTTATAGCAAGGAGCCGGTCTGGATATCCAGTCAACTGCCAAAATTGATTATAGATTCAATGTCGCCAGCTCCACTTGCTGCCAATATTCCCCAATGCCCTCAATATAACGACCAGAACCTGGTTTTACAACCTAGAGCTGAACTCCATCACTTCCTTCCAAACTTTTGACCAACGAGACGTAGGGCAATTAGCTAGAAGTATAAGAAAGTGAAAGACCCACGCTCATCTGAGAGTGCTATATGAGGAGAAATGCTGAAAAGCACACAATAATCTCATTGCAAAACTTTGATACCCTTAACAATTATCCACTGAAAACCATACTTGGGCCAAATTTTAAGACAACTAGAATGTGTTTCATATACTCTTATTAACAGAATTCTAACAAATGTGGAATTAGTCCAAACTTACACAAATCACTCGCACCCTTAAGTGGTCAATGGCAAATTGAAGAGAAAAAATAATTGCTTGCATTCATCAGAGTGATATAAATAAAAAATAGACCTCAATAAGAAGTGGAGAGAAAAGATGATTTTCCATTTTTGAAGCCTAAAAGTTGATATAAGAAAAATACAGTGCTTTTAGGGCTAAAAAAATGATTAAAAGTCTTGCTGCTTACTGACAATTTCATGACAGACAATGGCACATTGCTATATACAAAGTAACAGCAGTATTTGGCTCAATTAACTTCATGAATATGTACATGAATGCATACATACTATATAATACTAGACCATGACAAATACTTTAGTCAAAATCTAAGACAGTATTTGCTCAATACATTCCACAATAACCATCCTCAGATTATCAAATGAACTCACCTTTTTATAAATCAAACTAGATCCTATATTTTACATATCCCAGCTATATTAGTTTCTCAACAGTTATCATAATCCATTTTCAATGAACAGTTTTTTAATGCAGTTAAGTAGTAGACATCTACCTTTTAGGCCATAACATTAGAATTCATGATATTACTAAAGTTAAAGTTCTGATTACATAATGTTCCTTGTACATTAAATATGAAACAATTAAACACGAGAATATGTTATTGTGTTTACAAATATGCTTCCACAACCAATCATGAAATTATCTTGTATATCATCAATGTCTTCCTCCGAATTCATATTCAAATTCAAGCAGTATCTGGAATATATCTCAAGTTACTTATACCATCAGTTTTAGAAACTATTAACACAAGTATGTATTCCATTTATTGCTCAGCAAATTACTAGATACTTGCAAGATGCAATATACTATATTAGCAAAACAAAAGATTATTAGATACCTTTTGAAAGTAGAAACATTCCAGAATAAGGGGGCATACAATTCTGGATCATCACCAACCAGTGGGGCATTTTCAATCTCTCTTTTAGCAAATGCAAGGGCCTCATCTGGTGTCGAAGATGATAGATATCTCTGCATATAGTGAAATGGATCTGAGGAAATAAAATAACACGGGTACTTGAAATATCAAAACAATTAGGAACTTACCAGCACGTTATTAGCCATTTTTCTGACAGGTGGAGGTGAAAATGGTGGAGAAACTTTATTTGTCGAATTTTTATTGGTTCTTTGCGTTCTCCTCCTAAAATCTTTTTTTGCCTTCACGGTTTCTGGTACTAGTTCATTGACTTTGGTAGAAGAATTAAATGAAACAATCACAGGGGCATTATTAACGGTTTCAAAACTGTCACCCATTGTAGTAGTCAAACGTTCAAATGATGAAACTGCTATGGGAGGTGGGAAAATCCATTCTTTCAGCGGGTAAGGAAGTGTAGAAATTTGTATCAAAACACTACTTATTGTAAGAACTGAACCAATAAAAAACAGTTTTCTCCAGTTGATTCTGAACATCAGAAAAACAATTATATGTCGCAGCAACTTAGTCATATCTATCGAGCTTCATCTCTTGCAGGTACTGATTAACCTGGGAAATCAAATGTAAAATATGTAGAAAGACCTATCAGGAGCAAGAATGGTAGACAAGACTATCAAATTTGTCCTTCAAAACTAGGGAAAAACTGGGAAATCAAATGTAAAATATGTAGAAAGACCTATCAGGAGCAAGAATGGTCTAACTCTATCAAATTTGTCCTTCAAAACTAGGGAAAAACTGGTGGTTTTTGTTGCATATGGGGGTATAGCTGCTGCACATATGCCTAAATTTTTCTCAATTAGCTGATAAAAGAGTAGCCTATATTATTAAACTTGTAGTGAATCAAATTATCTCTTCAGATATATCATAATTTAATTTCCCTCTCTTATTAGCACGGGGAGGAAAACAACCCATAAGAATCAAGAAAATTTACTTAATTAAGCAAAATATTTCGAGCCCAATAACAACAAATGAGCATGCAAGCTATCAAACTGACATATTAAGCAAACATGTAAAATATGAACCAAGAATTTCATCAGAAATTTTAGACTAACTATAGTAAAAAAATCAAAAAGTGGAAATCAGATGTTAAAAACCCACCAAAGGATCATAAGTATATAGTTACACAAGTGTATGCGTGTATTCTGTTAAAAACCAAAACACCACAAATATGTTACCTTTAAATAAAAAGCAGGCGAATTGATGCAGAATTCCCGGGAGAGAAAGGAATGATTGAATAAAAAATGGGAAGGAAAATAAAGAAAAATAAATTTTCAGAGGGGAGGAAAAGGAAAGGAAAATGGTGGGGGAAGGAAACGCGGCGCTATCTTTTTTTTCTTTTTTGTTTTGGTTGTTTGGTAGTTAGTACTTATCCAACGTGGACTTTGTCTTAATTATATTTTCATTCTTTTATCTTTTCTTTATTTGGATCTTTGATGATGCAATGCCAACTGGCTCTGGATTGACCAATTTAGGGTAAATTTCATCAGTGGTGACTGAACTTTCAGCGAAATTCCAACTAAATAATTAAAAATTAATCTGTATTTATTTGGTCACTGAACTTCAAGTTAGTTATGAGTTTCATGTCACATTTCATTATCTATCATCGTCTAAACTTCCGGAAAAAAAAAAATTAAAATTTAAGTTGGCAATCGTAACGTAATGATCTTCACTATAATTGCAATGTAGTTCTACAAAACGAAAATGATAATGTAAGGGTTATGACAATGTTTTTAAAATCAATAGGTTAAAAGAAACGTTTGTTATTTTTACAATTTTATGAAGTGACATTTTGATAAATTGTCATGACATGCAACTATTATATTGAAGATTCGTTTATTGGAGATAACAAGTGATTAAATTTGAAACAAAATGAAATTCTGTGACCCAACTGAGTGTAAGTCTATGTTTGTCTAAACTATTTGTACACTTTTTATTCATACCTTTTGTGACACTCATAAATACTAATCACTTATCTGTCACTTATTTATATCTATTTATACTCTTCATTAATTATAATCACTTCTCAAATATGCCAAAATTGAAGTTCAGTTGCCCAATTTAGATTAATTAAAGTTTAATGTCCCAATTCAGATTTCGGTGAAAGTTCAATGACTGAACAAGAAAATTACTCACAAGGTATAAGAATAATTTTTAAATTGTCCTAAAAGTATGGTTAACCATCGAACCTACAGTGTTTTTTCATTCGCCCAACTTTCTCTATTGTTTCAAATTAGGCATTCCAATTGTTTTCTTTTTCCATTTATCAGATTTGATAGCACAACTCAAGAATTGATGATAGTGTCTACCACAATTCATGGCATGGTTGACGGAATCGATGACCTAGCATATAATATAGAGAATTTATTATTTTCTCTTGTTCAATTAGATATTGAATAATTACTTTTCTCATATATATATATATAGTTGGACAAAAATACAAGTTATTTGACGGATTCTATTGCAACATTGTTACTTTGTAGGTCTCTTTGTCATTTCTTCCAGCATGGAGTGGCGGAAAAAAAATAGGATTGGGAGGGGGGTGGGGGGTCATGTGACCAATTTGAAATAAAAGCCAAAGTTGAGGAACTAGTTTGAAATATAATAAAATTTGATGACTTATGTTATTAACCCTTTTTGAATTTGTATATTTCTTCCTGACTAAGATGTGCATTCCCACATGGAAACCCTTTAAGAATAAGTAATTAATTAGATAAAAACAATTGAAGAATCTTCCAGCTTATAATATATGTTATACTCCTCTGCTAGCCATTGGTGCATGCAATATAATATCTTATAATACATTATTACTTTATATGCTTTAGTTATTATTTTAATTTAAATTACATATATTAACACTTATAATACATTATATAGTTTTATATGCTTAGTTATTATTTTAATTTAATTTAATTTTTGAAAATTTCATAAGTAAGAAGGAAAACATTGTGAATAATTTCTTTTCATAGTTAACTGTGTTCAATAAATTTGTAACAAATGGAACTTCATTTATATGGGAGTTAAACTCCCTTTTTTTTTCTTTGTTTTTTTAAAAAAAAACTTTTAGGGAGAATTGCAACTACAGTCTCAATCTTTCTTTTCTTTTTTTACAGTTTTTACCCAAGTATTTCATTCAAACCTAAATACTAAATAGGAAAACCTAAATTTACCATCCAAATGATTTGTCAAAATTGAAAAAGCAGAACATTCATGTACAAATTGGAATTCAAAGACAAAGTCAAGGATGAGAAAGTGACTGCACATTAAGCCCCTATTTGAAGCTCATTACTTTGTTCAAAAAAATATTTTGAATAGTAATTTTTTGGTGAATATATTGTTAAAAAGTAGGGAAAAAATCTTGTGTTTACGTGTAAAATATTTTATTGTGTGAATGTATGGTTGAAAATGAGTATATAGAAAAAAAAAAATTGAAATAATTATTGTCAAACAGGGGGCTAAAGTTTCAAAGACCCAATATTTTTAATAATTGTACAGAACTATCTATCCTGTAAAAGTCAATATTAGGCATAAATATTAGATTGATTAATAAGCCAACAGCTAGTGATTGAAAACAAAATTCCATAAAATACATACAAAAAAGACAATTATAAAAAATATGTCTTCTATTGTAAATTGTAAGTTTATTAGTGAATAACAATTGCATCCCTAAAAATTATTACAGTTGTATCCCTGATTCTTCCCAATATATAATAGGGTTTTGGATTTTAATAAAACACACAAAAATCTATTGATTTTTATTCTCTCTTCTCGTTTACTCTTATTTCATAACACGTTATCAGTACAAAAACTTAATTCGTCAAACTCTAGTGAATTTGGTATTTTTTTTTTTTTTTAAACATAATCATTTATCATGTGTACCAAAATCAATTTGGTGACATGTAATTTTTTTTAAAAAATATACATATACATCATAAAACGTTAATTTGTATGTATGCTTAGAGACGAATTTGTTTATGTTCTTTGTTATTGTCCCTGTTACTATATATAGTAGTAAAATCTTTTCTTGGAATCTGTTCTTTACGATTTTCAACGCATAGTCAATTAATACATAATGATTACGTTTATTTTTGTCATATAATCCATGGTTCCATCAAAAACCATGTTGTCCTCTGTCCAAAAATCATATTGAAGGTATTAGAATGCATATTTATTATGTTTTATTTTTGTGAAGTCAACTCACAGCAAAATGTCTGAAGATTACTTTTTACTGTACGTAAGAAGATCTTTTTTGCATAACATATACGTTGAAGATTTTTTTCAGTAATGCATGTTTGGTAGTTCATAAATTCATATCATGTTTGCATGGTAATTAACCTAATTAAACAATTTTAGATGTTCCTTTAACAAAAAAAAAAACAATTTCGCTAATATATTTCATTGTTCCCTCCGAAGAAGCGCAACTCTATAAAAAAACAAAAATCATATTGAAGGTATTAGAATGCATAATCATTATGTTTTATTTTTGTGAAGTCAACTCACAGCAAAATGTCTGAAGATTACTTTTTACTGTACGTAAGAAGATCATTTTTGTATAACATATACGTTGAAGATTTTTTTTTAATAATGCATGTTTGGCAGTTCATAAATTCATATCATGTTTGCCTGGTAATTAACCTAATTAAACAATTTTAGATGTTCCTTTAACAAAAAAAAACAATTTCGCTAATATATTTCATTGTTCCCTCCGAAGAAGCGCAACTCTGTAAATAATGCATGGCTCCTGAAGAGCCGATGTTTCCATTATTCATTGTTACTCCGAAAATAGTACAACATTATAATTGATATTTTAGAAGAATATTACTTGCTCATGAAGAGCATGAATTATAATTTTCAATATTTCAAAAGAATATTAACATGTTGCTTTAAAGAAGCAATATCAAAATACAATGTACTTTTGAAGTAGTCCATATTTGGAAAAGCATTTTTTTTAAAATTAGTGTTTATCCCTGAAGGAAAATGCATAACTTATGTCATGTTGATATTGACTACTTAATTAACTATTATGTGATGTTTAATCATATTTTTCGAAACTAGTTGTATTTTCTTTATTGAGTAGTTAATCAAATGGTGAAAATCACAAAACTTAAGTTTGTTGTACTTGACATACCTGGCAAAAACTATCCGTTATGGGTACTCGATGCTAATATCCATCTTATCTCAAAATGTCTGGAAGAGACAATAAAAGAAGGAAACAAAGAATACCTACAAGATCATGCAAGAGAACTAATCTTCATTTGTCATCATTTTCATGATGGATTGAAAACTAAATATCTCACTAAGAAAAATCCACAGATTTTTTTGAAAAAAAATTAACTGAAAGATTTGATCATCAGGAGATTAAAGTCCTCTCCAAAGCTTGTTATGAGTGGATGCACCTTCGTTTGCAAGACTTCAAAACTATTAGTGAGTACAATTATTAACTGTTCAGAATATGTTCAAAATTGACCTTGTGTGGAGAAAAAAATCATTGATGAAGATATGTTGGAGAAAAAATTTTCCATCTTTCATGCCTCGAATGTGGTCCTGCAGTAGTAATATCGTGAACAAGGTTTCAAAAAGTACTCAAAACTCATATCTTTCCTGCTTATGGCTGAACAAAATAATGCATTGCTAATGAAAAATCATGGATTACATTCAACTGATTTTGTATCATTGTCTGAAGCAAATGGTATTGCATTGCCTAAAGCAAATACAATATCAAGACAAGGACGTGGACGTGGACGTGGACGTGGACGCGGACGTGCAGGTGATATAACTCTTGGACAAAATAATCAACAAAACTATCAGCAACAAGACAACAATTTTGAAAGTCATAAACTAAACAAAAGTAGCATATCCAAAAAAGATTATGAAGAAAGTTGTTTTAGATGTGGAATGAAAGAGCATTGGGCCCCTACCTGTCATACGATAAAATATTTTGTGGATCTCTACCAAAAGTCAATCAAAGGAAAGAAAAAAGTGGTGATAATTTTTACTGATTATGATGATTTAATTGATGGACTCGCTTGGATGTCTCTGATTTCTTTACTAACCCAAATTGAAATATTGATCATTTGATTGATGATGTGAACCCTGTAGCAACGGTGACTACGAAACCCATAAAAGATTGATGCGGAACTCAAGAACGCCAATTAATAACTTGATTTTGGATTCGAACTCAACGAAGTGAACCAAAAAATTCAACGATAACGAAGATGCGCTGAACCCCTTGATTACACAATGAAGAACCCACGATCCGATGTTTGAACGCCACAAGAATTAGATCTTGATAAGTTCGTTTTGTTGTTCAAGGAATAACAAGGAAAAAACAATAGTCTTTCAATTCAATTAATGTCGAAAGTTCTTAATGCAATGAAAGAGGAAAGTATTTATACTAGACCTCTAAACCTAATAAAAAAATGAGCACAAGGAAATAAATCTTGCAAAATATGGAAAGGAATTAGAATTCTAGTCAAATAAAACAGAATCACGGAAAAACAGGTTCAACCGGACGACCTTTTCGGACGTCCGGGACGGCGTGTCTGGATGGACAGAAATTTCTACCGGTCGTCCGGTATGGCGCGTTTGGATGGACAGAAGATTTCATCCGGACGTCCGGTAGGACACTTCCGGTTGGCCAGTGCTCATCCAGTTGGGCAGAATATCTTCGGTCAGCTTTATCACGTTGATCCAAGTCTTTTCGATTTTTGACCACAACATGAAACTTGCTCCATTTTGCGTCCCGAACATGGTTTCATCAATACTGGCTTTGACGAGTATCCCCAATGCCTCTTTTACTCGTTTTGCTCTCGATCGCGTCATCGTCCCTTCTTCGATAATCAACGGGTCTCAGATTGGACTTGGATTTGTGACTTCTGCATCTTGGATCATATCAATTGGGGTGGTGTGATAGAAGATATATATTAGTTTACTTTATCATATTTCCATTTGTTTTCGAAATTCAATTTGAAATATGTTTTTATTTTTCGAAACAGACTTGAAACTTTATTATGCATCGTTAATTTCATAATATTTAATTGTATTTATTCTTTTAAATTTAAATTTAAATTTAATTTTTTAAAATATATCTATTTTGTCATAGATTCATGTTGGATTTCTAAGATGCCTACTTGATTGATAGTGCAAGAACACACATTATTCTTCAAGACAAAAAATTTTTTTGGACTTAACATTAGTATAAAATAATATTAATACGATGTCAGCTGTATTGAATATCGTTAAAGGTTCTGGAAGAGGTTGTATTATTTTTCCAAATAATACAAAATTATATATTGACGATACACTTTATTTTAGCAAATTAAAAAAAAAAATTGCTTAGTTTCAAAGATATTCATTGCAATACTGAATCTTCAACTTTCTTGGAAAGAATTCGTGTAGATATCTGTTGGACAGTACGTACACCATGTGGAAAATTTCGTTATTTTATGGTATTAATTGATTCTGCTACTAGATGGTCACGTGTTTGCACACTTTTCACTAGGAATGTAACATTTGCTAGACTAATTGCTCAAAACATAAAATTACGAGAACAATTTCTCGATTACTCAATCAAGACTATTCGTCTTGACAATACTGTGAATTTAGACACAAGCATTCGATGATTATTATATGTCTATTGAGATTGTTATTGAACAGTCGGTTGCGCATGCCTATACACAAAATGGTTAATTGGAGTCGCTTATTAAATGTCTACAACTTATTGATAGACCATTATTTATAAAAACAAAACTCCTAACTTTCGTTTAGGGTCATGTCATATTACATACTACATCATTGGTTCGTATAAGACCAAATGTCTATTATCACTATTCACCTTTACATCCATTTGGTCATAAACCTAATATTTCTCACCTACGAGTTTTTTGTTGTGTTATCCAAGTCCATATTTCACCCTCCCCCACAATGCACTAAAATTGGTCACCAACGAAAACTTAAGATTTATGTGAGTTTTGATTTATCATATATTATTATGTATCTTGAACTTTTAACGGGTAATTTATTTACTGCACGTTTTACAGATTATTATTTTGATGAAATGATTTTCCTAACTTTGTGAGGGGAAAAGCTACATCCTGAAAAACAAGGTAAATTTTCTTAGGATGAATATAACTCTATCACACTTCGAACCCTCATAGCAGTCAATGTGAGTAAGAGGTTGAAAAAATCATTCATTTGCAAAGAGCTGCAAATCAATTACCAGCTATATATTTGTTGACACAAGAAAAGTGACATAATCATATATATCAATAGAAAATATTTCAACAAAAGTTGATGTCCATGCTGGACAATATGCTTTAGTAAATGAATCTTAAATACGTCAGAAGCGTGGTCGATCAATTGGTTCAAAAAATTATGTACCTCAAAAAAGAAAAATATAAGAGAAAAATCAATCAAAAATTTTAGATGAAATAATATTGGAAAAGATTGATCAACAAAATATTGAAAATATGGTTCTCGAAGAACCACAAGTGTCCGAAAAATAGTGATATTTTAATAAACTATACGTTACCTCATAAATTATAGGAATGAAATAATGTTGTTATAGACAACATTCCTATACAAATTGGAATTCAAAGACAAAGTCTAGGATGAGAAAGTGACTGGACATTAAGCCCTTATTTGAAGGTCATTATTTTGTTCAAAACAATGTTTCAAATAATGAATTTTTGTAGAAAATAATAAAAGTTTTG
Source organism: Osmanthus fragrans (assembly GCA_019395295.1). Classification (NCBI taxonomy): domain Eukaryota; kingdom Viridiplantae; phylum Streptophyta; class Magnoliopsida; order Lamiales; family Oleaceae; genus Osmanthus; species Osmanthus fragrans. The sequence continues at coordinate 11,968,721 of CM033359.1, forward strand.
GGTTTACATGTAAAATATTTTATTGTGTGAATGTGTGACTAAAAATGAGGGTATAGAATAAAAAAATTGAAACAATTATTGTCAAACAGGGGCTAAAGTTTCAAACACCCAATATCGTTTATAATTGTACATAACTATATATCTTGTAAAAGTCAATAATAAGCATAAATATTAGATTGATTAATGAGCCAACAGCTAGTGATTGAAAACAAAATTCCATAAAATGCATACAAAAATGACAATCATAAAAAAATATGCCTTCGATTATAAATGGTAAGTTTATTAGTTAATTACAATTGTTTCCCTAGAAAACCGTTATATCCCTGATTCTTCCCAATAAATATAGGATTTTGGTTCTTAATAAAACACACACAAATCTATTATTTTTTATTCTCTCTTCTCGTTTACTCTTTTTTTCATAACACATTATCAGCTCAAAAATTTAATTCTTCAAAGTATAGTGAATTTATTATTATTTTTTTAAAGATAATCATTTATCACGTGTACCAAAATCAATTTGGTGACACGTAATTGTTTTTAAACATACATATGCATCATAACACGTTAATTTGTATGTATCATTAGGTAGGAATTGTTTCTATTCTTTTTTATTGTCCATGTTTCTACGTACAGTAGTAAAATCTTTTCTTGGAATATGTTTTTTATGATTTTCAATGAATAGTCAATTCCTACATAATGATTACATTTATTTTTGCCGTATAATCCATGGTTATATCAAAAACCATGTTGTCATATCTCCAAAAATCATATTGAAGGTTTTAGAATGCATAGTCATGATATTTTGTTTTCGTGAAGTGAACTCACAACAAAAGGTCTGGAGATTTCTTTTTACTGTACGTAAGAAGATTTTTTTTTTGCATAACATGTACGTTGAAGATTGTTTTTTAATAATGCATGTTTGGTCATTCATAAATTCATATCATGTTTTTATGGTAATTAACCTAATTAAACAATTTTAAATGTTCCTTTAAAAAAATGATAATGTATTTCATTGTTCCTTCCGAAGAAGCGCAACTCTATAAATAATTCATGGCTCTAAAGAACTGATGTTTCTAAATAATGATTCATTATTGTTTCTGAAGTAGTACTACATTATAATTAATATTCTAGAAGAATATTACTTGCTCTCGAAGAGCTTGACTAATAATTTTCAATATTCCAAAAGAATATTGACATATTACTTCTGAAGAAGCAATAGTAAAATATAATGTACTTTTGAAGTATTACATATTTTGAATAACATATTTTTTTAAACTAGATTTTATCCTTGAAGGAAAATACACAACTTATGTCATGTTGATATAGACTACTTGATTAACTATTATCTGATGTTTAATCGTATTTTTTGAAACTAATTGTATTTTCTTTTTTGAGTTGTTAATCAAATGAAAAATATCACAAAACTTGATTTTGTTGCACTTAAACATACATAGCAAAAACTATTCGTCATGACTACTCAATGTTGATATCTATATTGTCTCAAAAGGTTTGGGAAAGACAATAAAATAGGAAAAAAACCCTACTGGATCGTGCAAAAGAATTCATCTTCCTTCTTCATCATCTTCACGATGGATTGAAAATTGAATATCCTACTAAGAAAGATCCACAGATTCTTTGAAAAATTTAACTGTTAGATTTGATCACCAGATGACTATAGTCATCTTCAAAGCCTACTATGTTTGGATGCACTTTCGTTTGCAAGACTTTAAAATTATTAGTGTAGTACAATTCTGAATTGTTTATAATATATTTAAATTTGACCTTGTATGGAGAAAAATCACTAACGAAGATATGTTGGAGAAAACATTTCCATCATTACGCCTCGAATGTGCTCTTGCAGCAATAATATCGTGAGCATGATTTCAAAATGTACTCAAAATTCATATCTTGCATGCTTGTGTCTGAACAAAATAATGAATTGTTGATAAAAAAAATTATGGGTTACGTTCAGCTGATTGTGTATCATTACCTGAAGCAAATAGTACCGCATTGCCTAAAGCAAATGTAATATCAAGACAAAGACGTGGACGTGGACATGGATGTGGACATACATGTTCACGTGAAATAAATCATGGACTAAATAATCGGCAAAGCTATCAACAACAAGACATCAATTTCAAAATGCACAGATTAAACAAAAGTAGTACATCCTAAAAGTAGCACGTAGAAAGTTGTTTTATATGTTAAGTGAAAGAGCATTGGGCACGTTCCTGTCGTATGGTAAAATATCTTGTGGATCTCTTCCAAAAATTAATCAAGAGAAAAGGAAAAGTGGAGACAAGTTTTGTTGTGTATGATGGTCCAATTGATGGAACTCATTTGGATGTTTATAATTTCTTTGTTGGCCCAAATGGAAATATTGACTATTTGATTGGGGGTGGTGTGATAGAAGAGATATATTAGTTTACTTTATCGTATTTCCATTTATTTCAGAAATTCAATTTGAAATATGTTTTTACTTTTCAAAAAAAAAAAAAAACTACACAATAATATTGTTAATAAAAAAAACTTTATTATGCATCGTTAATTTCGTAATATTGAATTATATTTACTCTTTTAAATTTAAATTATGTTTTTAAAATATATATGTTTTGTTATAGATTCGTGATGGATTGCCAAGATACCTAATTGATTGATAGTGCAACTACACACACTATTTTCAAGACAAAAAAATATTTTTTGAACTTAACATTAGCAAAATAATATTGATACAATATCGGGTGTATCGAATATCGTTAAAGGTCAAGATCTACGACTAATTATGAATAGGCCAACTCGAAATTCTACACAAGAGGAAAAATTCGAATACATATAGATTAAAAAGAAAAATACAAATGAGCTATCTTAAAAAAATGAGTTTAAAAAAATAGAAACAGATGAATGATGCAGTGCTGATTTTCACAAGGAACTATAGAGATTGGAGGATAACATATCTTTAGTAATAAAGATTCAAGTCTTCGCTATTAGATGCAGATATTGTCTTTGAAACAATTTACTTAGATCTATAAATGCAGATTTATTCGGTTGAGAGTTTAGAAGCATAATCCTTTAGCGGTCCCGATAGGCTTTTTACAACAAAGGAAAAAAAGAAGAAGCTATTTTCATTGTTGAGCCCCTTGAAGCTTGGTCACTCTGCACCATGCTCTTTTGCATAAAAATTCTATAATTTTTTATTTTTAATCAAATCGAAAACTAAGAGGAAAAAAAATGATGTTGAGTTGGCCTTGGCCAATATTACATTATCCTAATCGAGGCACACACAAACTAGACTGACATGACCGAACAAAAAATGCTCTGTACATAGCCACTTGAGAGTTTGGCCACATACTAACATGACCCACATGTAGCTAAGCATATTCATGAAACATGTGCAATAACATACTTCTCATTGTAATAAATTAATTAGAGGACCACAATCATTGTAAATGATGAGATGGCATGTTTATTATCACATAAGTCATTCTAGGCGGTGGATAAGATGTTGATTTGCATTCAAAGTCAAATTATTGGAGGACATTTTGATGAGAATCATGGAGGGTAAGTTAACAAGGATCAATTGCATGTTTATGAGTGATACAAACCAATTAGAAGAAATATGAAGTATGTACGAAAACGCACATGATATACAAAAATGCGTATAACTTTCAACTCGATCGGTTATCAAATTTTCGTCCTTAAGTACAATCCGAAAACGTCTTTCGATTCTGCACAAGTTTGTTGGATGATAATGTCAAACTTTAGGGGTCAAATTCAGTTGTTTAGGAGTTCATTTTTGCATTTTTATGTTTTGAATTAGTTTAAGGGTATTTTTGTTATTTGTATTATTTTGGCCCTGTTTGGTTGCCATTAAAATGAGAATGCATTTTTCAACAGTAAACCTCTAATTAAAAAATCATTATTATTTATTCAAGTGTCAGAGCATTTATGTTGGGTAGAAGCCGTTGAAAATGAGGTGGACTTTAATACCCTTATTTGTCATCCAATATTTATCAAAACCACCTTCCCATTTCCTTTTACCATTTAGAGGATAGTTTGGGAAGCTTGAAAATTCTTCTGCCAAAGTCAAAGTTCTGTACTTGAAAATTTACACAAGCTGATATTGATTGACAGAGGATCCCACGGTTGCTCCAAATTAACGGTCTAAAAACCTCTAAAAATGAGGAAAAAATGAGCTCCAAACAGGGGCTTTCGTTTTATTAAGATTCGTTTTGTAGTTTTCTAGTTCATTTGGATTTGTCGTTGGAATTAAAGTTTTGTTTTGATTAGGAGTTTATTTTATGCCTATAAAAGGCTCATTGTATAATAAAAACATTAATTTTTTATTTTTTTTACAATTAATCATAATGTGAAATTTTTCACCTTCTATATTATTCATAATTGAATAGAACTTATCAAATATTTTCAATATTTGTGGCGTTCAACAATTCAAGTAAGGTTTGCAAATTTTATGATCACGTGCTCAAAATATTGTTTGTGATTGTCTTGGTTTTTTAGTTCAATAATTTATCGGGTTGAGCTTTCAAACCATTTCTTGTGAGATTTTTAAATCTTGTGATCAAGAGATCAACATATTGTCGGCGATTATGTTGGTTGCTTGGTTCAATATTTTTTGGACAAACTCGAAACTTTGATTTATGGGCTCTCTTGGATTGTCATTCAATCTCGTGCAAATTTCGTAGTTATAATTGCTATGTGGGTTAGCATGAGTTGGTATCAGAGCTTATATTTCAAAAATCAAGGTTATATCATTTTCTTTTGTTCGAGTCTTTGTTTTTTCATTCTTCGTCTTTATTGAGTCTTCAATCTATAAAAATATCAAAAAATTCAAAAGTTATTTTTGGGCAAATTTAGCATCAAAATCAATTTTTATTTGTTTTGCTGGTTTCGTAATTGAATTTTTGAGCAAAATAAATTCAAAAAAAAAGAGGAAAAATCCGAAAATTATGAGCATTTTTTTTTAAATTTAATATTTTTGAGAAAAAAAAGGTCTATTATATATATATATATATATATATATATTTCAGTCTTGTCCAGCCCAAAATTCAAGGACTACTTTCTTGAATTAATATAGTTTATATTCAAAAGTGTCAAAATTCTTTTATTTTTTTCTTGATTCTTCTAAATTACAATTGCTCACTCATATCCTAGTTTGAATTCTTTGAGAATAAGATTTGGTTGAGTCTAAATTAATTTTTTGAAGCACATGGGCGAAAGCATTGAGTGAAAAAGGTAAGAGTGGTGTAACTAATAGAGTGAAAAAAAAAAAAAAGTGGTCAAGAAAAATCAAGAAATATCAAGACAAATGTGAAAAAAAAAGTTGAAGAAGAAAAATATATTCAACTTCAATGTTAAGATCCGAGGGCGAATTTTTTTGAAGAGAGAGAGAATGATGAGAATCATGGAGGGCAAGTTAATAAGGATCCATTGCATGTTTTGGAGTGATACAAATCAATTAGAAGAAAAGATCTCAAACCAATTCGAAAATTGAAGGAATATGAAGTATGCGCGAAACGCACAGGATGTACAAAAATGCATATAACTTTCAGCCCAGTTGTTGAATTTTCGTCCATGAGTAGAATCCGGAAACGTCTTCCAGTTCTGCACAAGTTTGTTGGATGACTATGTCTAACTTTAGGGGTCAAATTTGGTTGTTTAGTGGTCCATTTTTTTTTTTTTTGCGTTTTTATGTGTGAATTAGTTTAAGGGTATTTTCATTATTTGTAGTATTTCAATTTTATTCAGATTCGTTTTGTAGTTTATTTGGATTTGTCTTTAGAATTGAATTTTTGTTTTGTTTAGGAGTTTATTTTATGCCTATAAAAGGTTCATTGTACAATAAAAACATTAATTTTTTTTTAGAATTAATCATAATGTGAAATTTTTCACTTTCTATCTTGTTCTTAATTGAACAGAACTTATCAAATATTTTCAATATTTGTGACGTTCAAACTATTCGAACTTATCAAAAATTCATACTCTTTGTGGCGTTCAACAATTGAAGTAAGTTTTGTAAGTTTTGTGATCATGGGATCAAGTTATTGTTTGTGATTGTCTTGGTTCTTTGGTTCAATAATTTATCGGGTCGAGCTTTCAAATCATTTCGAATGAGATTCTTAAGTCTTGTGATCAAAAGGACAACATATTGTCGGCGATTGTGATGGTTGCTTGGTTCTATATTTTTGGGTCAAACTCAAAACTTTGCTTTATTGGGTTTCTTTGGTTGTGATTCAATCTCGTATGGGTTTCATAGCTACAATTGCTACGTGAGTTCGCATCACATTTTCTTTTCGGCAGCCTAGAATTAAAAAAATAACATTTCTTTCCCATTTTCCTCTTTATAACTGTTGGCACTTGTTGTATAAAATGTATTGTTTATCTCTAATCATTGAACCAACGCGTTTTCTTTTCTCCTTATTTGTTATAAACATTCTACTAGTTTATTAAACCTTCAAAATAAATAAGGTATCAAATTCAAATTCGTCAAGCTCCAATTTCATTTTTTCTTTAGAGCCTAACTTTGTGTTTGTAAAACTACTTAGCATGCTTTTAAACGAGTTAGGAATCTTAAAACTTATTTGAAATCCCAAAACGAGTGGTTAAATTACTTGTTTTTGGTTGCTTGCTTCTTGATCAAACAAGCATTCCTTTTTTTGGTTAGAAATTCAATCACAATGGAAAGAGTTCAAGATCCACAATCCAAGAATCAACCTTGAGATGTAAATTTGGCAAAATCAAGTCTCCAACCTCATTTATTTTTCTATCACTTTTTCCACACAAATTTTGCATTACTTCCTTCCTAGTTTTGGTGTAGTGGGAGTTATATGGGAGTTGTAGGTGGTGGAGAGGTTAAATTTCAAGCTTAAACCTCAACCCCACCCTCCAAACTTATTTTCATGCAATTCTACTCGGGTCAACCCATATGGACGATCCATTTTATACCAACATTTCTCGCTCACACATGATGAGCTTGACCTAATTTTAATATAATATCAATTATATCTATCCGAAGATCTCCAAGTTCATACACATAAATGGATTGTACGATCAGTGAGCTAATTTAAAAGTGCGCAACACTCTACATATTTTAAAGATATATAGAAGCTCTACAAGAGGAAATACACTTCTTGATATACCCCAGATATATTTTGTAATACCAGTTCAAGTATTTCTGACCCCCTCAATTAATCAAAGAACATACTCAACTTTCTCATCTATATTATATTCACAATTGTGTCACAAAAAGCTCGAAAGGTTAACACAATTGTCCGATCGATAAATACAAACTCAAGTGTTACACAAAATAGTTTTCATTTCATACTTGAATCTCTTAATTCCAAGTCAGATGCTTTCCTAAACATATCCCATCTAACCGAATGAACCATAGTTATTGGCAACATACTAATGTAGCAATACTCAAAAGTCATAAAATAAATGAGGTCATATGTGTCTCGAAGTCTCACACAATGAAGAAACAGTGATCTATTCTTTCATTTCTCATTGGTCGTTAAAGCACATGTGGTATGAAACACATGTTACGGTGTTTACTCCATTTCTTAAGACGTATGTCTCAACTTAGTACAAATATTCCTCAATACCTAACATGAGTTCTCCTTTTATATATATATATATATATATATATATATATATATATATATATATATATATATATATATTCATCTAGGCAATCCTAATCCAAAACTCCACTCATTAAGGTGATTTAATCATGTGCACAACATGATTGCTATGTCTCATCATAGTACACCTCAAAGTGTATGAGGCGATTTTATGTGTGCATATAAAACAATGATCTAGTAATCACAACAAAAGATTATTTTTAACATATAAACTCAAAAAAAAGTATTTGTTAATAGATACATAAAAAAGTTTACATAGTACATAATTCAAATTCTATACAATCTCAAAAATTTAACATGAGTCACAAAAACATATCTAGGAATAGGTTTTATAAATGGATCAGCTAACATATGGTGCATAGAAATATACGGTAAACTCACTTCTTTCTTTTCAATGATGTCTCTTACAAATTTGTATTATGTATCAATGTGTTTACTTCTACCGTGATACTTGGAATCTTTTATATATGCGATAGCTCGTAAATTTAACAGTAATTCAATGTAGATCTCACTCACCACTAAGGACTCTTAGATATTGAATGAATCTACTTAACCAAACAACATCCCAGATATGGCACCATTATTAAGCAAGAATGTATATCTAGAAGTCGAATTGCACTAATCTAGGTCTCCACGCTAGTCAACATTTGTACATCCTTTTAAGCACAAATTCTTCCATTGATAGCATAGAAAATAACTATAAGTACTTTTCAAGTATCTCATTGTCCTCTTAACCACTTTCTAGTTTTCGCTTCAGAGATTGGACTGATACTTGCTAACCTGACCTACGTCATAGCAAATTCAGGATGAGTACTCATCATAGCATCCCAACTGCATTGGGGTATGGTATTCTGGACATTTCTTCAGGAATCTTAGGACAAATGTGAAGACTTAGAGTTTCGCCCTTAGATATATGAGTATCAATAGGGTTACAATTCTCCATTTTGCAGTGTTCAAGAATCTTCTTTATATATATATGACTCATCACAGAGAAAGAGTCTACTTGAATTTCTGATTAAATTTAGATTGTCAAAGGTTGCTACTACAATTTTTGGGTTCAACGAGATTGCTGATGATAGGGTAGTTCCTACTAAAAATGCTCAAATTAAGTACCTTGATTTACCTTTCAATTGGGGATGATTTTGAAATTTGACGCAATTGGGGGTCAATTTATTGAATTAGCTATTGACCTTGATTCATGGGAGCCTCCACTAGGTTCGATGATGTCAACATAGGTGGTCCACATGGGAAGATATACAGTGGAGACAGTGGGGTATGACCAGCACTAAATTTGAAATTCAAGATTTTACATAAGATTTTCAAAAAAAAAAAAATCTTATGATTTTCAATTTTGCCCCTGTAATTAAACTTTTGTGAAATTTGTCCTCACAACTCTACTCTCGTGGCTTCGTCCCCGGATTGGTCCAAGTGGGTGGACCTCCAATTGGTTCAATGATTGAATTGGCTAGTGCTTTGAGATGCACGAGCAGAGATTTCCTAGGTTTTTCTTTTGAATTTGGTTTCTTGAGCTTGGCTCTGAGGCACTATTGGAGACAGCCAAGGCGAACGATGTAACCGGTGGCTTTTCACAGGCGAGTTGGTAAAAAATTGTTATGGTGCTAGGGATACCTAGGTCCACTACTTGGAAGGTAGTATCATGACTCGTTTAGTCACGTTTTATCACACGAGGTTAGAAGGGATTATAAGGGTAGTCGCAGAACATGTCTGATACCATGACAACTGGGTCGGGGAATTTAGGCAGAGTTTGGGTGGTTTTGGGATATGCAAGAGATGTCTCCATTCTGGACAGTATTTTTTAAGAGAATGGTAGGTAGGTTACTAACTTTTGTTACCTCTTAAGCTTCAAATACAATTGTTAAAAATGAAGTATGGTTAACTGGTGGCATTAATGTGTTGTCCTCGTCCAACGCTACTTGTACTAAAAGTGCATTTATTTTCTCCTAAAGATAAGTTGCTTTCGTCGCGGTGCACAAAATTAAATTGGCCAGGGGCGGATTTGGAGGGTAGCTGCACTGGGCTACAGCCCAGTGCAACCTTGGCCCAGATGCCATTTTTGTGTGTAAGTTTTCTAGGAAAAAAATTTATAGCTCGGCCCAAATTTAAAATTAGCCCACTACCTAATCTTTAACCACTTTAGCCCAACTTAAATGGATCAACTTTTAATCCAATTTTTATAAGTGGAAATTACACATAACCCTAGCATTAAAATGCTGATTTCTAAAATCAGGGGTGAAGTTCAACATTTCAAAAATCAGAAATTTTATTTTAATTAAAATTAATATGTTTACTAAGTAACCCAACCCACAGTTTAACCCTAGTCATTTCATCTTCACACACTATCTCTCTCTACCTCTTCCTTATTGTCGGAGGAGAGGTGGCGCTTTGGCTAGAGTTCATTGCACGGCGTCGAAGTGAGAAGGTCCACTGCCTTCAACCTCAACAATCCACTGTCTTTGCCCACGGTGGCGACGGGAACTCTGGAGGTGATTCGTGGCAGAGAGAATGGAGAACGGTGCCGGGATAATCACCGCCTATGAAGTGTCGCCTGAGTGAGTGGGCGGGTGGATTTACTTCTAGCCGCCGCCACACCCACATCTTATTTCAACACCAGACCACCACTCATTCAACGGCGCCAGGCACTGCGATGCAGATCCAAGTGTTGGCGGCGGCGTGCAGGAGTTGTATTGCAGATGCCCACCGCGAAGCAAACGCCCCTTCGTGAATCACCGCTAGTTACGGTGGTAACATGACACCGCAATGCAGACCACCCACTCCGACGAATCTTCACAAGCGAAGCACCGCACCAGCACACGCGAAGCAGAAGCAACAACAGTTTCGGTGGTGGTGATTTTGTGGGTTTAGATGGTGTTTTGTGTGGTGGTGGTGGTAGCGATGGCGATTTTGTGGTGGTAGATCTAGCGGTTGGGGTGGGTTATGGATGATGTTTTGTGAGGTGGTAGTGGTGGCGGCAATTTTCATATTTTCATATCCGATTGTCGATTTTCAGATTTTTGAGGTGGTGAGAGTGTGAAAATCTGAAAATCGACGACGGTTTTCAGATTTGCGAGGTGTTGTTGGTGGTGGTGGTGGTGGTGGTGGCGGAGTTAGGCGATGTTGCAGGTGGTGGTGCCGTTTTTTGGAGTGGTGTGATGGTTGGGTGGGTGTTTGTGACGATTTATTGATCGATTGAGAGTCGTGACCAATAAATTAATTAATTTGTAACTAATGTGGTGGTGGTTTTGGCGGTGATGGTGGTGGTTCTGCTGTTGGAGGCAGCGTTGAAGGGTGGTCGTAAGTGTTGGTGGTGGTCACAGATTATCTCATTGATTGTGACTAGTGAATTGGTTAATTTGAAACAATAAAAAATATGTGACCAATGATTTCTTTAATTTGTGACTAAGAAATAATATGTTACCTAAGAAATTATTAATATGTGACCAATAATCTAATAATTTGTAACTATATAATAAGTTGTGACTTATAATAATTGTGATTTGTGACCGATGAACAAATTGTGACCGTAAAATAATTGTGACATATTAAAATTCTGATTTCTGACCTCGAAAATAAATCGTGACCTATAAAATATTTGATTTGTGACCTCGAAAATAAACTGTGACCTATAAAATATTTGATCTGTGATTTCGAAATAATTTGTGACTAATTAATATAATAATATGTGACCAAAAAATGAATTTGTGACCAAATTGTTTATATCTGTGACCTTTATATATTTAATTAATTAATTAAAAATTAATAAAAATCTGATTTTTGAAGTTTGAAACTTATTTTCTTATTATTGAAATGGACCATACTTATGCTCTTACTTATGAAAATTCCCTTTTTTTTATAATTAGCCCACACACCAATTTAACCTTAAATGTTAAATCCATTCCATTCCATTCCAAAGTCCAAACCCACCTAATCATACAGAGTCAGCCCTGTCCCAAGGCTACTAAGACGACTGCCTTGGGCCTCCGATTTTTAGGGCCTAAAAAAAAATCCCTCAAATCCCCTCAAATGAAACGAAACCCCTCAAATCCCCAAATCCCTCAAATTCGATTTTTAGGGCCTCAAATGAAACGAAACCCCTCAAATCCCCAACCGTTCTCCATTCCAATGCGCAAGCGCAATCATCTTCACAACACCAAATCAAGCATTCTACCAGCAAAAATTTCGGCCATAAATCATATTAAGGTCGGTCTCCATCTCTAATCTCTTCGTCTTCAGACTTCAGGTTTTACTTTACTTTTTTTTTATCGATTTCTTATGTGCCTTTCCTCTGTATGTGTGGTTCTTTCTTCCAGTTAGTTTAGTAACTGAGTTTTGCCGTTTTGATTTTGAAGAATGAAGATGATGTAGGATTCTTCTAAATTATGTTTGTGTGGAGTGTGGACTGTGGACTGTGGGTTTTTGGCTCAAACGATTCATTAGTGGGTAGAGGTGTAGAGCAATTTTTCCATTCTGTGCTTCACCATATTTTTCTTCTTCCTTTGAAATAGTGGCTGTTTCAGTAAAATTGGTGGCCACGGCAGAGATATTCACGTTGGATGCTCCACAAATCCTATTTCCATAGCGGGGATTACGGGAATTGCAAGATGGGTCTAAAGCAAATAGATTGAAATGGCACTTAGTGATAATGGAACTGAAAGAGAAAGTAGTGTTGAAATTGGGGGAGAAATTCGAGAGTTTGGATGGAAAAGTGAAGAAACAGTGCTTGAAACTTGTTATGCTGTGATGCAAGCTATTTTTTCCCCAATTCCGCGATGGGTATAATTATAAAGCAAATAGATTGAAACTTGTTATGCTGTGAAATTGTGAATATAGATTTTGCACAATGTTAATGTGCTCTATCAAATTTTTGTTATTCTCTGTAAGTACAATATATGTCTAGACTATTGGATATTTATCAATTTTTTCTAATTCTCTGTAACTACATATTTGCAGGTCATTTATTATTGCTGAATCCTTTCTTTTTGGAGAAGTTTGAGGACTTTCAATTTGGTTTCATCAATCAGGATTTACTGCTCTTTGCTTAAATTATGTCTACAAGAAAATTTAAATCTGGATGTGCTAAAAGAAAAAGGAAAGAAAAGGTCGAAAACTTGATTAAATCTCAAGAGGGAGCACTTGATAAGTTTTTTAGTAGTGGTAAATGAACACATAATGAAGACGTAGTTATTGAAGAAGTGTTCAATGAGAATGATAACATAAATAATACAATTGAGGAAGAACAGTGTTTGATGAATGAAGAGGAATCTACTGACAGAGACAACGAATCATTTTCCCTTGACCTTACTGATCCAGCAAATTGGGGAAATATGAATACAAATTTAAGAAGTGTAATTATAATGAAAGGTCCTGTAAGAGAAAATGATATGTTTTTCCGAAAGATGTAGCAAATTGACACTTCTCATCTATACATTACATTCGATGATTACCTAATGGAGAGAAGCATGATAAAAAATGGTTGATTTATTCAAAAAGTTCGGATAAAGTATTTTGCTTTTGTTGTAAGCTATTCAAGAATTATGGGATCAGAAGTCAATTGGCACATGATGGAGTAAATGATTGGAAAAATATTGGTGAAAAACTTAAAATGCATGAAGTAAGTTGTGACCACATCAATAACATGAGTAAATGGATAGAAATGGAGTTAAGATTTGAAAAGAGTAAAACAATTGATAAGAGTGTGCAAGAACAAATCAATAGGGATATAGAACATTGGAGACAGGTATTATTGAGAATAATATTGTGGTAAAAACTCTCGCTGAAAATAATTTAGGATTTCGTGGAGATAATGAGAAGATATACCAAGAAAATAATGGTATTTTCTTAAGCATAATTCAAATGATTGCTGATTTTGATCCCGTAATTCAAGAGCATATTCGTCGAATCAAAAATAAAGAAATCCATCATCATTATCTAGGACACAAAATTCAGAGTGAGTTGATACTAATGCTAGTAGGTGAGATTAAAAAACTAATCATTGAGAAGCTCAAAAATTCAAAATACTTTTCTGTTATACTTGATTGCACTCCGGATACGAGTCACGAAGAACAAATGTCTATAATATTTAGATGTGTAGATATTTCGGCAAGTCCAATGAAGGTTGAATAATTCTTTTTAGGATTTTTATTGGTGGATGATACATCTGGTAAGGGCTGTTTGATGAATTGGTAAATGCTTTGAATAATCTTGGACTTGATATTGATGATGTAAGGGGTCAAGGCTATGATAACGGTGCTAACATGAAAGGAAAACATAAAGGAGTTCAAAATAGACTATTACAACTAAATCCTAGAGCATTCTACAGTCCTTGTAGGTGTCATAGACTTAATCTTGTACTTTGTGATATGGTCACTTGTTGTTCAAAAGCTAAATCTTTCTTTGGGGTGGTGCAACGTATATACACTTTGTTTTCGTCATCTACTAAAAGGTGGAAAATTTTCAAAGAGAATATAGATGGTCTTACCCTTAAGCCCTTGTCACAAACTCATTGGGAAAGTCATATTAAAAGTGTTAGAGCAATAAGATTTCAAGCTCCGCAGATAAAAAAAAGCTTTACTTCAATTGGCAAATGTTGATGATCGTAAGACAAAAAGTGAGGCGGGGTGTTTGACAACATATGAAATTGACAATTTTGAATTCTTACTTGGGATGCTTATTTGGTATGAAGTGTTGAATAATGTTAACAGAATAAGCAAACATTTGCAAGCAGAAGACATGCATATTGATGTTGCTATAGACCATTTAAAAGGGCTCATTTCATTTTTCAAAAGTTATAGAGAATCAAGGTTTGAATCAGCCATGGTTGATGCTAAAGAGATTGCAAGTGAATTAGAAATTGAATCGATATTTTGTGAAAAACGAGTTATACATAGAAAGAAGCAGTTTGATGAGACTTCTTCTGAAAAGATAACACAAACAGCTGAAAAGTCTTTTAAGATCAATTATTTCATATATATAGTGGATCAAGCTCTATGATCACTTCAGAATAGATTTGAGCAATTTCATAAATATGATGACATTTTTGGATTTTTATTTGATTTGAAAAGACTTAAATCTATCGATCATGATAGTTTGAAGTGTTCTTGCATTAACCTTGAAAAATACTTGAAGCATAATATGATTTCTGATATTGATGGGATTGAATTATTTTCTGAGTTGAAAGTTTTAAGGGAAGCGATATCTGCAGGCATTTTTGGAGCAATTGATGTATTGGATTACATTAAGAGAATGAATTGTTGTTTTGCAAATGCTTGGATTGCTTATAGAGTATTATTGACTATTCCTGTCACAGTTGCCTCTGCTGAAAGAAGTTTTTCAAAGTTGAAGTTGATTAAGTCTTATCTTCGATCGACCATGTCACAAGAGTAATTGAATGGATTAGCTATGATTTCTATTGAAAAAATATATGTTGGAAAAACTTGATTTCAGTAGTTTGATTACTAATTTTACATCTCGGAATATGAGAAGACTAAATCTTATGCTAGCCTAATCTCTCGAATTGTGATAGAAGTCTTATTTTACTATTCTATCTTTTGAATTGTGTAAAAAAAATTTAATATAAAAGTATTAATTATTTAAATATTTAAATATTATTACACCATTAAAATAAAATATTACGATGAATGACTCATAATAATTAATGTGGGAATGAGTTGAGATGGCCACCCTTTACAATGTTTTTGTTTAAATGGCATTTGACCAAATTGTTTAAAAGAAAAGAAAATGTAATTATTTAAAATTATTAAATATCTATTTTACCCTTCCTTTATAACCAAATAAATGATGAATTTGGGCCAAATTTTTTTTTATCCGATCCGGTCAAATCCGACCCGGTCAAACTGTTTGACCAAATTTAAAAATTTTAAATCAAATTTTCAAGGTTCAAAGACTTGAACCTTGAACCTCAAAGGAAAAAAATTTCATCCTCACCACTAGGACACTTAATAATGTTATTTATTTTATTACAATAACTATATATATATCTTAAAAATTAGAGTTAAATTTTCAAGATTCAAGGATTTGAACCTTGAACCTCTAAGAAAAAAAAGTACCCCTTCACCACTAGGACATTCAACATTGTTATTTGTTTTATTGTAATAACTTATATATATATTTTGAAAAATTAAAGTCAAATTTTCAAGGTCCAAGGATTTGAACCTTCAACCTCTTAGAAAAATGATGATTCCCTCACCACTAGGACATTAAACAATGTTGTTTGTTTTATTGTAATAACCTATATATATATATCTTAAAAAATTATAGCCAAATTTTCATGTCCAAGGATTTGAATCTTTAACCTCTTAAAAAAATGATGCTTCCCTCACCACTAGGACATTGAACAATATTATTTATTTTAATTCAATAACCTATATATAATCTTATAGTTGTGAATGTCTTAAAAAGTTATAGTCAAATATTTCACTTTGATCTATATATGTATTTGTATTGAAAGATGAATTAAATGTCTAACAAAATTTATGACTTCAAAATATATAAATAGTTAGTGACATTTAACTTAAAATCTTTAATTTTATTTCAAATAATTTTTATATTTATTTATAATTTTTAAGTAATGACCAACTGATCCAACCACTAAATTTTTTGTTTTTTCCCTTTCATCCCCTACGTAAATTTTAAATTTTTTTCTAGTTTTTTTGATCAAAATAGTAACTTACTTTAATTAATTGGTATAAATTTTTCAAAAAGTAAAAAATATTTATTTAACTATCATGATTCAGAATTTCAGATTATATAAACAATTGTTAGTTATGTAAAATTTTAAATTAACAATTGTATAATATAATTGTTCGATTAGAAACATGTTATAAAATTGTAAATAAAACTAACCATTTATTAAATAACATAACAACTTTCATATCGTTTTAATACAAATTTGACGAGTTCGAAATCGTTCCGATTCAAATCATAACTACAACGACATAACTATCGTTTCTTTTCATAGAAAACGATAATTATATCATTCTGACTAAAAATAACGATTCGACCGTCCATAGCCACTCACCATGCCTTTAACATACACAGGACAATCGAAAGAGATCATCAAGCGGGTTGATACCACTTGAATGGTTTAGAAAGAACGAACGAATATATTTGTTATCAGAATAGTTCAAAAGTGGTACATAATTATAGGAACACAAATGTTTCCGTAGCTTCTTTAGAGTGAGATCGAACCCACTTGATGACCTATTTCGATCATCCTAAATATGTCAGATACATGTCTCGTGATCGTGGACGGTCGAATCATCATTTTTAACAGAAACGATATAATTATCGTTTTATATAAATTATAACGATATATAAATCGTTTTAGTTAAGATTAAAACTAAAATGATATCAATGTCGTCAAAATTGTACTAAAACGATAATGACATCGTTATGTATCAAACCCACGAAATAATATAACGACTTTCATATCGTTTTAGTACAAATTTGATGAATTTGAAATTGTTCCAATTCAAATTATAACTACAACGACATAGATGTCGTTTCTTTTAATAAAAAACGATAATTATATCGTTCTAGCTAAAAACAACGATTCGATCGTCCATAGTCACCCGTCATACTTTCAACATACATAGGACGATCGGACTAGGTCATCAAACGAGTTGATACCACTCGAATGGCTTAGAAAGAGCGAACGAAGATACTTTCTATCTGAATAGTTCGAAAGTGGTACACAATCATGGGAACATAAATGTTCCCATAATTTCTTTTAAATGGGATCGAACCCACTTGATATCGTTACAATATATAAACTACACTATTTTTCAAAGACTACCACGACGAGTTTGAAATCATTCTTGGAGCAAATAACGACTTACATATCGTTACAATAAAAAAAATGACTTTTTCCACCATAACGACATTGAAATCGTTATCGTGCTTCGATAACGACTTCTATATCGTTACAATATAAAGACTACACTGTTTTTCAAAGACTACTATAACGAGTTTGAAATCGTTCCTGAAGCAAATAACGACTTACATATCGTTTCAATAAGAAAAACTGACTTTTTGAACCATAACGACATCTACATCGTTCCCGAAAAACATAACGACCTCCATATCGTTACGGTGTAAATAATAAGGAAAACGACATTTATATCGTTTCTTTACATAAAAAACGATAAGTATATCGTTATGCGCAGTAAGGTATTCTTGAGTATCCACGATCATTTGACATACCTTTGACATATGTATGATGACCGAAAGAGGGTATTAAGTGGGCTGATTGCACTCGAATGGCTTAGAACGGGCCAACAGAGATACTTTCTTTATGTCGAAACTAGTCCAATGTGTTGAACTACTATAGAAACACAAATGTTCCTCAAGTTTCTTTGGAACGTGATTAAACTCGCTCGACAACCTATTTCGGTCATCATATACATATGTCGGAGGTATGTCGAATGATCGTGGATGCTCAAGAATATTTTACTACACATAACGATATACTTATCGTTTTCTATGTAAAAAAATGATATAAATGTCGTTTTCCTTATTAATTGTACTGTAATGATATGTAAGTCGTTATTTCTTTCGGGAACGATGTAGATATCGTTATGACTCAAAAAATCAGTTTTTTCTATTGAAACGATATGTAAGTCGTTATTTGCTCCAAGAACGATTTCAAATTCGTTATGGCAGTCTTTGAAAAACAGTGTAGTTTTTATATTGTAACGATATGGAAGTCTTTATCAAAACACAATAACGATATCCATGTCGTTATAGTGGAAAAAATCACTTTTTTCTATTGTAACGATATGTAAGTCGTTATTTGCTCCAAGAACGATTTCAAAATCGTTATGGTAGTCTTTGAAAAACAGTGTAGTTTTTATATTGTAACGATATTGAGATCGTTATCGAAGCACTATAACGATATAGATGTCGTTATGGTTCAAAAAGTTACTTTTTTTACAGTAACGATATGCATGTCGTTATTTGCTCCAAGAACGATTTCGAACTCGTTATAGATGTCGTTAAAAAACAGTGTAGTTTTTATATTGTAACGATATTGAGGTCGTTATCGAAACACTATAACGATATAAATGTCGTTATGGTTCAAAAAATCACTTTTTTTACAATAACGATATGTATGTCGTTATTTACTAAAGGAACGATTTCGAACTCGTTATGGACGTCGTTGAAAAATAGTGTAGTTTTTATATTGTAACGATATTGAGGTCGTTATCAAAGCACTATAACGATATAAATGTCGTTATAGTTCAAAAAGTCATTTTTTTACAGTAACGATATGTATGTCGTTATTTGCTACAGGAACGATTTCGAACTCGTTATGGACGTCGTTGAAAAATAGTGTAGTTTTTATATTGTAACGATATTGAGGTTGTTATCGAAGCACAATAACGATTTAAATGTCGTTATGGTTCGAAAAGTCACTTTTTTCTACGGTAACGACATGTATGTCGTTATTTGCTCCAGGAACGATTTTGAACTCGTTATGGTAGTTTTAGAAAACCAGTGTAGTTTTTATATTATAACGATATGGAAGTCGTTATCTAAGCACGATAACGATTTAAATGTCGTTATGATAGAGAAAGTCACTTTTTTCTATTGTAACGATATATATGTCGCTATTTGCTCCAGTAATGATTTCCAACTCGTTATGGACGTCTTTGAAAAACAGTGTAGTTTTTATATTGTAACGATATGGAAGTCGTTATCGAAGCACGATAACGATTTAAATGTCGTTAAGGTGATAAAAGTCACTTTTTTCTACGGTAACGATATGTATGTCGTTATTTGCTCCAGAAACGATTTCCAACTCATTATGGTAGTTTTGGAAAATCAGTGTAATTTTTCTATTGTAACGATATTGAGGTCGTTATACGCTTTGATAACGATTTTAATGTCGTTATGGTCGAAAAAGACAGTTTTTTTCTAATGTAATGATATGGAAGTCGTTATGTGTTTCAGGAACAATTCCAATATCGTTATGGTTGAATCAGCCAGTTTTTTTATATTGAAACGATATGGAAGTCGTTATGTGCTTCAAGAACGATTTCAATGTCGTTACAGTTGGATCAGTAAAACATGACAAATGCACAATATCTACAACTTAGACATGTACAATATGTGAACTTGTATCAACTTTAAACACATATTTGACTTTATCATACAAGTTCATATAAAAAATTATTTTCGAACGGATAATAGACGTTTTTCATTTGCCATTCTCTCCATATTTCCATTTTCAAGTACTTTTAACTTCATGTTTATGAATCAACTGGATAACAAACTGATGTTAATATCATATCTACAATGTTCATAACTGTATTTCAACATAACAAAATTTTATCAAATATCAAACTTCACACAGTACTAATAACGAGGTGTATGTCGTTATAGACTGCAGAAAACGAACTCTAACTCGTTACGAACACCAGAAAATGAAAATTTTATTTTATAGTAAAACAGCAAAATAGAATAATCATACATGTATTTACCAACATACATTTCACTTCAACTAATATGAATAAGAGATAATAAGATCATGTTGGGAAGCAACCCATATCAAAACTTTAATCAAATGATAAAATGAATTCAAAGTCATTATTGAAAAATGAACACCATAAACACAAATCACAACAATATGAAGAAATGATTCAGAAAAATGGGAAAAAAGCAGTTCAAATATTGAAATTTGGTAATATCTTCTCTTCTTCTCAAAATATCCAACAAGAATGTTGCAAGTTTTGATTACTCATCAACCAAATGAGTCTTCAAGGGAATAAGATGTAGATTTTAGGGTTCCATGAAGAAAAGAAGATGAAGATAAGAAAATGTGCACAGAGAGATCGATTTCACTGTGGAATGAATGAAAATCAATTGAATTAGGGTTAAATGGAAATTGAAAGGAGAAATAGGGTATTATGTCTTTTTACATACAAGGATATTTTAGTAATTTATAAATTGTATTTTTCTTTTCTTTGTATCTTTAGGTTATCTAGACAAAAAAAATAGTTGTTGATCTTTTTAAACTAATATTTAGTTTGACTAGATATTAAATGAATCCCCCATAATTAATGGCCTTGTACCTAAGGGTTAGCCCTGTAATCATACATTCATACATCTCAATTCTCATCTTTCCCGTTGATTCTAGAAACGCCCAAGCCTCTGCATTCTGCAAGCTAGAAAGGTGAAGAAGAAAACGGTACTGGAAAGTCAAAGTGGCAACCACGGTTTGACATTCACGGTTCATCTCCGATCTTCGCCCGTTCGCCGTCCACCGCACCACAGAATTTTGAGGTAACGCGTTGTCATTTTATGCACAATAACAAAATGCTGTGTAAGTGTGTTTCAGGGGCAAAAATTATAAAGTTAAATTTTTATCAATTATCAATAAAATAAAAATAAGAAACTGGAAAGTGTTTGAATAAGTCACAATAGGAACATTTTCCATTTCCCAGAAACTCCAATGTATTATGGTTTATGGATACAGACTTTGGATTTGGGGTAATAAATTAGTGGGGGAAGTTTGAATAAGTCACAATAGGAACATTTTCCCCAAAACTCCAATAGATTATGGTTTATGGATACAAATTCTGGATTTTGGGTAATAAATTAGTGGGAACACGACAAGGTAAAATTGTGGTGTAATTGTAAGACTTGAGGATTTTTGGAGTTTTTGGAACTTGAAAGAGAGCTTTTTGTACAGGCTAAAATCTAACCAGCAGAAATTTTCTTTGCTTGCATTGCATTTTTGGGTGGTAAACACAGAAATGAAATACAATTTACTTAGATGTGTGCTTCTCTTCCTTAATCTTGTAGACAAGGTGTTTGTTAAAATGACATATCATTATACTTAATATGGAATGTTGTATCTTCTGCAATCGAAATTAATTTGGTTATAAGGGGATGTTATAATCATAGAAAGACTCCATCTCCTCTCTATTATTTGATGAGATTTAACTACAGGAGTTTTATTTCATGGTTTGATTTTAATTTTTAATTTTTGGTGTGATATAATGTACAAGGAAAATTATGTGAAATTGCAAAAATACAATTCCGTGTTTAGAATAAAATTTCGTGTTGAGGTTCACGGTGTTTATGAAACTATTAAAATCTTTGAATTTGTATTCTCTTTGCATTTAATGCATAAAATTTAGCGATTCAGTGACATACTTTGTCAAGCTCTTCAAAAAAGATCTCAAGACATCCCGACTGCTATTAGATTTGTCTCCACCACAAAAGGTCTCCTTCAAGAATTTAGAGAAGATGGTTGGGAAGAATTTCTTAATGCAGTGAAAAAAAATTGTTTAAGAAATGATGTTGATAAACCCGACCTAAACTCGTTTTATAAGGTTGGTTGTCTTCGTGAAGAAGTTACGCTTGAGCATCATTACCACTTTAATGTTTTTAATGAAGCCATAGAGTTCCAACTGATGGAGTTAAATACAAGATTTAATGAACTATCGGTAGAACTCCTTTCTCTCACTATTGCTTTGGATCCTCGAAATTCTTTTGAATCATTCAACGGGGATAATATTTGCAAGCTTGCAGAAAAATTCTATCCTCGTGATTTTTCACCGCAAGAGCTTCATTCTTTGAGGTTTGAGTTGAAACATTATGAGTATGATGTGATTCGTGATCCTTGATTTCAAGTGTCTTCACTTTCTGAATTATGCAAGCTTTTGGTTGCAAGTAGAAGGTCAGAGAATTGCATTGTTCTCACTAAATTGATTCGCCTCGTACTAACATTACTCATATCTGCAACAACTACTGAACGAGCTTTTTCAGCAAAGAAACATGTGAAAACAGCAATTCGTAACAGAATGGAGGATGAGTTTCTTGCTGATTGTATGACGCTCTACATTGAACGAGAATTTGCCGAGAAAGTAGATGTAGATTCTATTATGGACGAGTTTTACGTAGTTAAAGCTCGACGGGCATAACTTCAATAGGTAATGTTGTAATGAAATTTTGTGTTGTATACTTTATAAAAATTTGTGCATATATATTTTAAATTTCAGCCCCCTTCAACATGATTTTATGGATCCACCCCTGATTGTGCCCTTATTAATTCTTTTATATGATTTTCATCTCTTATTATTTTATGTATCCATAAAACTTCATTTAATAGAATTAATATTGTTCGAATAGAACTTAATCTTGTGTTGTAATCATAAACCGCAACAAACTCATATTTTGACTTAATCCAACAACACCTCTTAAAATCTTAGTCGTCACCTTTCGAAATGTTACATGCTTCTTTTGTAATGCCAAATTTTTTAAAGTTTAAATCCTCACCTGTGAAAAAGGCATTCTCTAATTGTTAAAACACAAGCGACAACTACCACCAAGGTCTACATTAGCTGATTAGTTGAGATCAATCAAAATATTTCTCACTTTGGACAATGTCACCAAAGAGGTTTTAAAATCGATCAGCTAGGCTCCTACCTGAGGAGGATTCTACCTGAGATAATCTTGTGTACATCAACAAACATTTTCTTAGCATTAATTTTGTAAATATTGCTATCTGAATAGCTTGACGGGGCTCTGACGCTGATAAATTACAAGCTATTCTATTGAACAAGCTGCACCGGTCACTTGTCTTTGATAAAGCCCTATAGGCTATGTTTTTCGAATTTATTGGAATAGAAGGACCGGTTTATTATTCTTAGGAAACTTTTCTAACCCCAATTGAAGTTGAGTAATTTATACAATGTGCTTAGGCAAGGCTAAGCAATTTTCTCTTCTAGAGATCTGTCGTTTTTAGGAAAGTTTACAACAACAATTGAAGTAGGGTAATTTGTATCTCTAGGGTATAGAGGAACTCTCCCTTTAAACAGTAATAATTATTTATATCCATTCAATTTATTTAAAACATAAAACACATTACTTATAATTAAAACATGGCTGCACTTCCACAATGTAATCTCCAAGCAGAGATGTACAGTTTATTTAACTAAAGCCAATTTAATGTAGACTACTTGAACACAGGTCTACAATTTATTATAAAGCCATGATAATATGCAACACTGCATCTACCGAAGCATCAAGCAATTGACGACTCCTCCTCGAGAGACTCTTTAGCTTGTTCATCAACGATCATCTTCTCAGTAATTTCTATAGTAACAGCTCCTGCATTTCATGAGGAGAAATTATTGTGAAAATATGAGGAGACATTGTTGAATGTTGACATTTTTACTGTTAACATATTGTATCTTTTTGTAATCATCATTCCCTGATTTGCTGGAACAAGTTGGTAGTGTATTTTTGAAGTTATAGACCATATGTGGTATGGTGTAAAATCTATCATTGTGTAATGTCTTGTAATAGGTGAAGTATGGTAGATGTCTTGTACTTTAAATTACTTTGTAATGTCTTTCTATATCAATGAAGAAGCCAGGAAGATACTTTCTCCTTTTTTCCAGTTTCTTTTCATAGCATCCCAAATGTCCTTCGCAGTGTCTTTCTTCATGATGGTCTCCATGATTGACCTATCTATTGTTGGGAATAGGTAATTCTTGACCCTCAAATCCTTCAACTACAATACCTCATAACTCGTCAATTGCGCCTCTGTCAATATTGTTTCTCCATCAGCATAGCCCAGTAGTCATAATGACCATTGAAGATTGGAATTGCGGGCTGTACGAATTTTACTTCGTCTGACATCTTTCTCTATTTTGTGGTCACTCAAAGCTACTGCCTTTTTTCTGTCAGGCCCAGTGGTGGCTCTGTTACTAGAATGTTGGGAAGCTCTGATGAAGTAAACAATAAAACAACAAAGCTCAATGATATTCTGGATGAATGACTTGAATTCTTATTGAACAAACTTGGCTATATATATAGCCTTACAGTACTTAACAAAACAGCTGAAATAAAGTTCACGTTTAGCTAAACATCAGCCAACGTGGTTAGTGTAAACTGACCACTAACAGTCTCAACTAATCCTAAAGACTAGGGATTTATTTAATAGAAGCAAGACTCAGTAAACACATAAAAACAAGCAATAATTATCCTTTCACAATCATACTGTTATATTTAGAGAAGCGCTAGTTAAGAGGTAAAATAGCCAACAATCTCTTTAATTCTGGAGCAACTTATTCTTTTGCATCTCGTCATTTCATACCCAAGGAAGAACAATCATCAACAAACGTTACAAAATACCTGGAACCACCTTTAGAAGTGACCGGAGCTGGACCCCAAACATCTGTGTGCACATAGTCTAGTATATCTCTGCTTCGGTGTTTGCTTGACTGGAACTGAACTCGGTGTGCTTTACCGTACACGCAATGCTCGCAAAAATCCATGCAAGGCTTCTTCAAGTTCTTCAACAAACCCTCCTTGACCAGCAGATTTAGACCCTTCTCTGACATATGCCCAAGCCGCCTATGCCATAACCGAGTGCACTCACATGGGTCTCTACCACTTCCACTTGTTCCAACCGCTACATCATCTGTAACTGCAAATACCCTTTATCACTACCAAAGAGCCCTGAACAACCTTCTTGACTCCATCCCATGTCACAATCTTACAACCACTAGAGTCCAACACACCAACAGAAATAAGATTCTTCCGTAAATCAAGAACATGTTTCACATCCATCAATGTTCTCACCACTCCATCATGCATCTTGATTCTAATGGAACCAAACCTCACCGTTTTACAAGCATGGTTATTACCCATCAACACGGTTCCACCATCAGTGCAAGTATAGGTAGTAAATCACTTCCTATTCGGACACATATGGTAAGAGCAACCAGAATCAAGAATCTACTTACCGGAGATTTCTTCATCACAAGTGATGGTGTAGCACTCATCGATGTCCCCTTCTTCCGAGGCATAGCTAACCTCTTGATTTCCATGAACCCCCTCTCTCTATTGTTATTGTTGTTGTTGTTATTTCTTCCCGCTCTTTTATTGTGACAATTCGCCTTGAAATGCCCGAGCTCGCCGCATTTGAAACACGGCCTTTCCGCAAAAGGTCTAGAACTCGATCTAGACTTTCCTCCCTTGCCCTTTGCTTGCTCATAGCACCTTCCTCTTACAAACAACCCTTGAGCTTGCTCCTTGTTACCAATGGTAGACATGCCACTATTTGCAATCTTCCGAAGATCATCAGCTAGAAGTGACGTTCTAGTGTCCTCCATCACAAGTTTATCACCCACAAGCATCAATGTTTGTACTAGATTCTCATAAGACTTTGGCAAAGAAAGAAGTAGTAGAAGTGTTTGATCCTCATCATCTACCTTCACATCAATGTCCTTCAAATCCGATATGCACCTATCGAACTTGTTGACGTACTCCCGGATTGGTGTTCCTTCATCCATCTTGTAAGTATATAATTTGGATTTCAAGTAGATCCGATTAGTTAGAGTCTTCGTCATGAAGTTCGTCTCTAACTTCGACCATACTTCCGCCGCCGTTACCTCACCATCTATCAAGAAAGCAACATCCCTTTTAAGGCATAGAATGATAGACCCCCTTGCTTCGAGATCTAGCTCCTCCCAATCCTCGTCCGACATCTCTTTGTAATTCTTCTCCTTGCCCCCCAAAGCCTTGTACAACTTTTGAGAAATCAGCAAATTTTTCGTTTGCATTCTCCAATAGGAAAAATCATTCTTCCCATTGAACTTCTCTATCTCATACTTTCCAACCTTCACCGTTCCACTAGTAGACGTCATTTGCCCACTCGTTTTAGTGAAATTCGCCAACTAAGTTCTCACAGGAATTTTATCAAACACCTTGTCTACACACTTGACTCAAGCCTACCTTCCTCAAATCGAAACTTGACCACCTTGATTTAATATGTAGCTCTGATACCAAATTGTTAGTAAACGATGCCCAATCAATGCCTTGAATCAAAGTTGAAGCAACCACAAGTTTTGACAAAATTCAAACTAACTTAAGTTTTGGGTGAAATGGAGATTTTCAATTATATGAAGAATGATATTGGAATGGATTACTTGAACAATCCTCAAGTTAATCCCTAAGAAAGAATCCGAGCTTTGGTTTATACCCAAGGAAGAACAAATCTCTTATCTTGTAGAACTTTTCCTAGCTCTCTTTTTTCACTCTATTTTTTGGACCTAAAGGAACAAGTGAGAAAACAGCAATATATATATTCAGCCGGGTGGGCGCCACGGCGCCCAAGAGCCACGCCACAGCGTGGCCAGCTCTGAAAACTCCCAGCCACTGCTGGGTGCCATGGCGTGGCTAACTCTGCCCTTCTTTGCTCACAGTTGTGGATTATAGTACTTTATTAACTTAATATTTGCTATTTTATTAATCCTTATTATGTTTCAATTTGTGAAATAGACTTGTAGTCTTGATGAAATTTTTTATTATGGATTTCTTAGACGCTATAGTTCATTTAAGTATAATTTGTACAAACTTTTAAATTTTTTTGAATTATTTATTGGTTTTTATTGAGGTTTACACTTCCCAATTTAGCATAGTTAGACATTGTGTTTATCTAACCCATATATTCCTCTTTCCTTCAATCTCTAGGTATTCATAAAATTTGTCATGTGGTATTGATTTCACCTCTTTAGTAGCTGTTTTGGCTTCCTTTCTTGCCCATATATCCTTTTCAAGATCAGCTTCATTCCTAGTCTTTTGCCACCTCTTGTAATGCTCATTCTGTCCTGACTGCGCCTTGAACATAATTATTGTCTATCATTTCTCCGTGATGGATAATTTTGACCTTTCGTCACTTATTGACAGATTGTTCAGAATTTGGAAGAGTGTTTTCTTTTCTTTCTTTCTTTTTTGGAGCAGAGGTGGGGGTACTCTTGGGAACAGATTTAGTTAAAACTTGATGGGGTTTGTATCTCGAAGGATTATAGCATGTATCTATAGTTTCTCAATCACCTTTTAAATATTCTTTATGCAGTCAAACATCCCGTTCTTGGTAACATTTAGCAGAACGTCCAAATCCCAATTAGATGCTCCAAATATTTTATCTTTAGATCAGGTAGCTTGTTGTCCTTTTTGGGTCCCTCCTTTTAACATTGCAATCTATCATAGTCCTTTTCACTGTTGATTGGTTGAAACAAAAAATTCAAAAAATCTCCTTGGATGACCTTGTTTTCTTTAGAGGTAGTTTTCTTTAAAGAAACTCCGAAGTACAACTTTAGGGGGCTATGCCAAAGCTCCTCCAAAAGGCAACAAACTCCGACTGACTTCAAGGGACATTTTATACACAAAATTGAGGTATCTCCCCCTTAACAAGTCCAAATTCCAATCCTCACAAACAACAAAGTTAAAAGTTTATGATAAAATGAACTATCAGCACGAAGGAGATTCAACAATTTTCTATGGATCCTTCATTAAGAGCCGCATCTTCTTATTATTACAAAAACAAATAAGCTGAACATAGAGTTTCTATAGTTTGGCTCATTAATGAAGTTTGTCTAATTTCAAGTTTAGCCAAGTCTTGTGTTTATACTATGACGTGTCTAAATTGGGATTATAATTCCAGTATTGACATTTGATCATCTCACCTCATAATATTTTTTATTGACCTTCTTCCAATCCTTTTTTTTTTTTTTTGCAACAGCCAACATCAATTGACAATTCGTTTTTGACACTGTTCCTTGCATAAATATTTTATAGGTTCAATGTGCTATATGTCTGAATCTATCGAAATGGAAAATGTTTATGCACCTGAAAACGAAGCCGGAGTGTGGCAATGGCTTTTGGAAAGAGTGTGATAAGCACAGTTCTACACAACACAGGTTCTACTGATGGACTTGTGGGAATTGCTGCACCTACTATAGCAAGAATTCTCCCGGTTTGCAGTTTTGTCCCCTTCTATTGGTCTACTCGCTTGCTTTTTTGTGCAGATTCATTTGGCAATATTTGGCGGTCAAATGTTATGCCAGGTATAGGTCATTGGTGAATAACATGCTAAACATTTGGAATTTTTCTCTAGTTTCTTCCCACTTCTCTCGTTAGCCATCATTTTCTGGATAGAGTATGAATTTGCTAAGATTATTTGTAGCCAGATGCATTTCTTTGCTCAATTAATGATGTCAAAGTCAACAACAGCATTGATCAGAGGGCACGTAATGTTCTTAATAATGTTGAGGTGAGATTAGGAGATGTCGTACCTTTTGTACATTAAGCTCATCGGTTATATGTATGTTGGTATAAATTTAATGGGGCATATTTGATTGTAAATTAATGATATTTGTAGGGATTCTTGAGGTAGAAAATATCTGGCCAAGGCCTTGCATTTTTAGTTGGTGGTGGATCTGGTATGTTTCTTTTACTAAATGTAACTCATAATAATTTAGGACAATTCAATTATAAATAAGATAGAAATTACTTATTATTATTATAGTAGGATTTTAACCCTGAGGGGTAACTTAGTTGGTCAGGCTTTGGGTTTGCTCCCCAATGGTCACCGGTTCAAGTCCCTTCAGGATCACTGAGGTGAGTATCTAGCTGTGAACTTCAGGGCCCCATAGGATTAGTCGAGATGAACGTAAGCTGACCCGGACATCCACGGTCATTAAAAAAAAAATATTATAGTAGGATTTTTGTTTCATTTTATATTAGGTGATGCAAGAGACTGATTTTACATTGAACAAGTAAAGGAACGAGAAAAAAAGGATCAATTAAGAGAAGAATTGATGGCAAGAGGAAATCAAATCTTTTGGCCAATTATTCAATGATTTCGTGGACAATAATTGCGTAGAGATGCGGATTATTCGTTTAGACCATATAGTAAAATTCAATAGATTGATATAATGTATAGAGATACCTATATCGGTTATTGTGGTTGTGTGTGAATTTTCAGAACCATGTTTCGTTTAATTAAGATTAATTTGCATAGAGATATGGAATTGATTTAATTAAATAGGCTCAACGAGAATTTGAGAGGGGTAAGTTAAATATATTAGGAAAATTCGACCGAACACTACTTTAGTTATGAATCTTGATGTAAAATGTAAAGGTGATCAAATAGGTGAAATGTTCTGCCCTAACATTCTCCCTATCATTTAACTTCAACATCGTTTTTGTGCACACCACATTTTAGTTTGAATTTTCTTTAGATCAAAAGCAATCACCACACAAATTTCAAGTTTACTTTCATCAAACAAAAGTTGAAATTAATTAGATTAGGCATTTAAGTATAGTCCTCGTGGGAACGATTATCCGGACTCTTTGGTCCACTTTATTACTTGTTTGATATCGTACACTTGCGATAGAAATTTCACAACACTATAACTTTATAAGTTATTAAAACTAATCTCATTTAGTTAAAACAAATATACTTTAATAAAAATCTTTTAAAATCATAATTCACTTGTAACTCTATCTCCATAATTTCTCCTTGATTGAGAGAACTCGACGCTGGCGAGGTAGACTGGAACTTTATACTCTAAGAAGGTCAATCATTTGTCTTGCCCAAGTGTTTGAACTGAACCTTTGACAAATAGCAACGTATTGTTGAACTCATACCAAAGGTGGACAATCTTTCTTATAAATCAAATATCGAAATTGATCATGTGACAACAATTGAATGTGCAAATCATCCCCAGAAATATGAGCTAACCAAGGGAAACGACCTATCCTTTTAATCAAGTAGCGATATTTTGAAGTCCAAAAAGCAACAACTTACGCAACTCATCATCAAAATCTTCAATTGGTTGTGTAGAACTATGAGCACAAGGGACTAACATTGTAAGTTGCCCTGCAGAGAAAAATGATTGCAACAATCGAATGCTCGAATGGGCCCCTTTAAGAAAACAATTCTGCTATATTGAAAATGTAACTTTCATTTAGATGTGATGACCAATCAAATAGATTATCTTTATGTGAGCGATCCAAAACCCTTTTCTTAATGTTTTTAGGGTACCGAATCAAAGAGATCCACAATAAACAGGAACAAAAAATGTATGGTTCCACCACCCCACTCCTCATCACCAAAACCCAAAATGAAGAAAGTCAAGTGATTACAATAATATCTGAAATGAGAGAGTCAGTTATATAATTGATGTTGGTATCAATAAACTTTCGAAGGCCAGTAGTTATTCAGAAACAAGATCCTGTCCTGCTTGTAGTTTAGGTGCTCATGAGTTAAGTGATAGAAAAGAGAAATGCACTGCTTGGTAAAATTCGCATTTGACACGTGACTCAATTACTAAGTAAAATGGTAGATATAAAGTTCATAGTTTAATGATGATGAAATGTTTCAAAATATAGAATTTGATATAGGATGAACTTAACCTTTTCATTTAAGGCCTTGATTTGGTCAAACAATAATTGGTGTTTTTTTTATTTAAAAGCTGATAATCCAATGAGGTCAATGGTACCTACCATTTATATATTCAAATAATGGGGAAAAAATAAGTCTTATATTTTGCTAGGTCACTCTGATTCTCATTTTCTAGCTTAATCATATAACATCTATTGTGATGATTTTTCTTTGTTATCTTTTGTCTTTGTTAGTTGTACAGAAAAATCTCGAAGTCACTGAAGTACTTGCTGCTGATGTGTCCAACATTGTTGCATTATCAGCATCAGTTAATGTGCAAATCAAATAAAATGGTCCCATGAGAAGGGTGGTATTTGGGGTGAGTTGTCCTTTTGTTATTTTGCCTCCAGAAATAATTGTCGTATTTGCTTTGATTTGCCTGTTGTCACTTGCGACCTACACATTTTGATTGCTTATTTGTTTGTAACTATTTCGCAGGCACCTTTCCATATGTAAATTCTAGTTTTAGTTGTATGTCAAATTTTGTGAACCATGAAGTCACGATCAGCCCATGAAATATGCTTTGAAAGTGCTAATATTTCGGTCTGTTGTATTAGGATTTGGGTTGTATGATTGAGAGAGGTTTCTGGATTTCCCTCAAGTTCAATTCTGGTCAGGGAAAAAGGAAGAATTTTAAGGCTGATTTTGTTCGTTCATAGAGGCCGAAATGAGAAGTGCAATATTATTTTTTCAAGAATATCTTAAAAATATTGTAAATGTAAAGATTTGTTTATCAAACAGGCAAGGCCATTGGGGCTGTTCTTGGTTTCTGGGATCGGGAAATATTGTTTGGGTTGACTATAAATATTCTCTGTTTTGGAAGTCTGGCTACACATTTAAATATGCATATTAAAAACTCGATGAATCAAACACGTTTTATTGTGTATAATTAAAAGTGTAAAGTGAAAAAACTCGATGCTTCAAACCCCTAGCTTGAAATTGCATCATAAGATCCAAAAGGCGCAAAAACCTCCCCCAAATATCTGTAGTACTGTTCAGGTAGCTGCCATTATGTAGTTTTTGACAATTAATTCTACCCTGAAACAGAAATCTTCCTGCTTGATATATGTAAACTTTGACAAGAAGAGGAGGTAATTTTCTCGGTTTTTATTCATCAATATCTCAAGGTATATATATAAGTTACAAATACTATTTTAGGAAAGGAAACTAAACCCTAATCAAAGACAAATATCTTTATTTCCTAATCTAGAAATATAGTTTGTAACACTCCCCCTCAAGCTGGAGCATAGATATTTATCATGCCCAGCTTGTTACAAAGATACTTAACCCGAACCCCATTTAGAGCTTTTGTGAAGATATCTCCCAATTGTTCTCCTGTTCTCACATACCCTGTAGAGATCAAACCTTGCTGAACCTTTTCACGAACGAAATGACAATCAATCTCAATATGTTTCGTTCGTTCATGAAAGACTGGATTAGATGCAATATGAAGTGCCGCTTGGTTATCACACCATAACTTAGCCGGCATAGATATCTTGAGGCCCACTTCAGTGAGGAGCTGATGTATCCACATTATTTCGCATACAGACTTAGCCATAGCCCTATATTCTGATTCTGCACTCGAACGTGAAACCACATTCTGTTTCTTACTTTTCCATGAAACCAAATTTCCTCCAACAAATACACAATAGCCGGAAGTAGATCTTCGATCTTCCTTGGATCCTGCCCAATCAGCATCTGAAAAACATTCAATCCTAGTATGACCATGATTGCCATACAGAATTCCTCTTCCAGGGGCCCCCTTTAAGTAGCATAAAATTTGTTCTACAGCTCTCCAATGATCGACGGTTGGAGAAGACATATACTGACTTACCACACTAACTGAATAGGCAATGTCTGGACGAGTCACAGTAAGGTAATTCAACTTCCCAACCAATTTTCTATATCTCTCAGGATCGTCAAATAATTCACCATCTTTTGTAATATGCAAATTAGGAACCATTGGAGTGCTATATGGTTTAGCTCCCAATTTTCCTGTTTCAGTCAACAAGTCAAGCACATACTTTCTTTGAGATAAGAAGATCCCTTTCTTACTCCTCAACACCCAAGAAATACTTTAGTGTTCCTAAATCCTTTGTGTGAAACTGACTGTGAAGAAATGTTTTTAGAGATGAAATACCACCAGAGTCACTTCCAGTAATAACGATGTCATCAACATAGACCACTAATAGGATGAGACCAGCTGCAGACTGCTTATAGAAGACAGAATGATCAGACTTACTCTTCTGCATGCCAAACGTTTCAATAGCTTGACTAAACTTTCCAAACCAGGCCCTGGGACTTTGCTTCAAGCCATATAAGGATTTACGAAGGTGACAAACCTTTCCACACTCCCCCTGAGCAACAAAGCCAGGTGGTTGCTCCATATAAACTTCCTCCTGAAGATCACCGTGAAGGAATGCATTCTTAATGTCTAATTGATGCAGAGGCCAATCATATGAGGCTGCCATAGACATAAATAACCTGACAGAGGTAAGTTTGGCAACACGAGAAAACGTGTCAGAGTAATCAACACCGTATGTTTGAGCAAATCCCTTAGCAACAAGTCGAGCTTTTAATCTAGCTACGGTCCCATCAGGATTGACTTTAACTGTAAATACCCACTTACAACCAATAGCCCTCTTACCTGCAGGCAAGTGTACCAGGGTCCAAGTACCATTGTCATCTAAAGCATTCATCTCCTCAATCATCGCATTACGCCATCCAGGATGAGATAAAGCATCATGAACAGTCTTAGGAATAGTGACAGAATCAAGAGATGCAACGAAAGAACAAGAGGATGATGATAAATGGTTATATGACATAAAAGAGGATACAGGATAAGTCCACTGACGTTTACCTTTGCGAATTGCAATAGGAAGATCATCACTGGAACCGGGAACCAGATCTGATGACGAAGAAACTGGTGCTGGACATGAAGCAGGAGGTGTAGGAGCCGGGACCGGATCAGGAGGTTGTGGGCGACGAGAATAAACCTGGTGTATAGGAGGCTTAACAGGAGCAGATGAAAGAAGATCAGGACTGGGGGACGTAAGAGTATAAACTAATAGATCATCATCTGCCCACGGACTAGGAGAATCTGAAGATGAAGCAAATGGTGTTTGTTCTAGAAATGTAACATCAGCTGACACAAGGTACTTGTTAAGATTGGGACAGTAACATCTATACCCTTTTTGTACACGAGAATAGCCAAGAAAGATACACTTTAGAGATTTGGGATCAAGTTTTGTAACATGAGGTCGAACGTCCCGAACAAAGCAAGTACAACCAAATATCCTAGGTTCAATAGGAAACAATGACTTATTAGGAAAAAGGGCATGAAATGAAGTCTCGCCAGACAGAACGGATGAAGGCATACGGTTAATCAGAAAACAAGCTGTAGAGACGGCATCGGCCCAAAAATGTTTAGGGACCTTCATTTGAAATAACAAAGCTCTGGCAGTTTCAAGAAGATGTCTATTCTTTCTTTCAGCAACTCCATTTTGAGATGGTGTATCGACACAAGAAGTTTGTTGAATAATGCCATGTTGAACCATATAGTTTTGGAAGTGTTCTGATAAGTATTCCTTAGCATTATCACTTCTCAAAATTTGAACAGGCACATTAAATTGAGTTTTGATCTCAGCACAAAAGGCGGTAAAATGAGAGAACAGTTCTGAACGATTTTTCATTAAAAATAACCATGTCATTCGAGAATAATCATCAACAAAAGTAACAAAATATTTGAACCCAGCTTTTGACACAACTGGACACGAACCCCAAACGTCGGAGTGAACTAACTCAAAAGGAGCACTAGCTCGTTTATTGACTCTAGGACTAGAACTCAAACGATGATGTTTGGCAAATTGACAAGACTCACAATCTAATAAAGATAGACTAGAAAACTGGGGATAAAGTTTCTTTAACGTAGACAACGAAGGATGACCGAACCGACAATGTGCTTCAAAAAGGGTCACAGCTCCAGAGCAAGCAACGGACTTTGGTATTTGTGTATCAATAATGTAGAGGCCTCCAGACTCATGTCCTTTACCAATAATCTTCTTCGTCATAAGATCCTGAAATAGACAAAAATTATGATAGAATGAGACACAACAATTAAGAGAACGGGTAAGTTTACTGACGGAAACTAAATTAAAAGACAAGTTAGTTAAACTTAAAACAGATTGCAAAGGAATAGAGGGTGTTGGAATAATTGTGCCAGACCCCAGAACGGGAGATGTAGTCCCATCTGCTAAAGTAACTTTAGAACTCGAAGCATGTGACTGGAAAGAAGTAAATAGATTAGAATTACCTGTCATGTGATCTGTGGCACCAGAATCAATGACCCATTTGGAAAATGAGGAAGCAAGACATGTGTTCATTTTACCTGAATCGGTGATGGCAGTAATAGGAGTAGATGAAGACTTCAGAGATTCTTGATATTGGGAGAACTTGGCATACTCATCTGCAGGTATTAGAATGGACTCAGAATCATTAGTAGAGGCAATATGGGTTGACTGGTTCCATTGATTCCTGTGCTGCAGGCGCTGCCACTTTCTACAATCTTTCTTCAAATGTCCTCGGTTATGACAATAATAACACACAACACCTCCCGAATCCTGTCCACGAGTACCACGGTTTCGATCATAGTTACTAGAGTTTTCCCCTTTATTGCCACTTCTAAAGGACTGTCTTCCAGAATCAAAGGTGCGGCTGACAAGAGCACTGTTCGGTTGAGTGAGAGCTGAATTCTCTGTGCGGAGTACCCTACTAAAAGCTTCTTCCAGAGATGATATCTCAGAACTAGAAAGAATTTGAGATTTAGCAGTCTCAAACTCAGAGGGAAGACCAGCCAAGAAGCTCATAACCGCCATCTTTTCTCTTTGAGCTTGCTGAACCTTTACATCAGTACTGAATGGGAGTAGCGTATTAAGTTCTTCATGAGTCTTCTTAAAATCCATAAAGTAACTGGTGAGGGATCTATCACCTTTTTCTACACGATAAAAGGCTTGGCACACCTCATAAGTGTGTCTGATATTTCTCTTGCCAGAGTACACAAACTCCAAATATGTCATCAATTCTTTCACAAATTCACAATGATTTATCAAGCCCACCACCTCACTATCAATAGAATTACGTATTTGCAAAAACAGACGGGCATCCTCTCTTAGCCATGAGACTTTCGAATCATCACTAGGTGGTTCATCAGTCAGGTGATTATCCATAGCAATACTCCGCAAATAAAGTCTAACAGTTTTACTCCAATCTAAATAATTAGATTTATTCAATTTATGTTCTGTGATTTTTGACATTAAAGGAACCAAATCAACCACATGAGATTTCTTTTCCTCCATAATCCCAAATATCAGAGAAGTAATTTAATAAGAAGTCACAAGAAAGTCAAGATATCAAACCCGAGGACAAATATTGAAGTTGAAGCCCGGTTCACCAATAAATTCACGTCCGGTTCACCAATAAACGCTAAAGCCCGGCTGGTTCACCAATAAACGCTAAAGCCCAGAAATTTTCAAAGAAACGCGAAGTCCCAGAGCCAACTTCCTTGAGCCAGAGCCAACTACCCACGTAACCGGCTGAAAAACGAGAGACCCTACCAACTGAACGGCGACTGGAGTCTGAACGGCGACAGGCGACTCCTCCGGTGTAGGCGGCGCGGACTGGAAGCGCCGGAAAGATGGATTAGAAGCCCTAATGTGACTGGAATCGCCAGAAAAAAGGTCTGGCAGCTGAACTGGCGACAGGCGAGGACGGGCAACCTTCCTGGTGCAGGCGGCGCTTACTGAAATTGCCGGAAAAGAATGGGAGACGCCCTAGCTTGACTGGTATCGCCGGAATAATGGCGAGCTACCGGGCAGCGACGGCGGCGAGCGGAACCCTAGCGGCGGCGCTCTGATACCATGTAAACTTTGACAAGAAGAGGAGGTAATTTTCTCGGTTTTTATTCATCAATATCTCAAGGTATATATACAAGTTACAAATACTATTTTAGGAAAGGAAACTAAACCCTAATCAAAGACAAATATCTTTATTTCCTAATCTAGAAATATAGTTTGTAACAATATATATTTGGCTTCCTAATGCTGTAAATACTTTTAAGAGAAGTGAAGCATATATGTGATTTGGGTTCTCCATCACCTCTCCTTTTGCTGGCTGTAGACTGCTGTGATATTGATAGCGTGAATTGAAGATGACAGTTTTAGCCTCTGTTTGCCAAATTTTATAAATCCATTTATACTCGGTCAAACTTCATTTTGAACCATGCATTCCGATGTGACCCACCAATAGTATCCACTTATCCACCACTCATTTTCTTCTATTTATAAATTAAACTATTCATAAATTCTTCCCAAACGGAGGCTTAGGTGGCGTTCTCTTCGTGTTTTAGTTTTGTGTTTTGAGTTTTGAATTCGCTTTGTGTTTTGTGTTCTGGGTGTCCATTTTGAGATTGTTGAAAATTCGTTCTTTTTGTCGTTTTGAAAAAATATTTCCCAACCCGTGTTTTTTGAGTTTTGACAGATTTGTGAAAAAAACAGCCAAAACGTAAAAAAGTTGTTTCTGTTTTTTTCACAAAATTTTCAGCCGTTTTCAAAAACTCGTTTTCGAAAATGGGAAAGAGAACACGTTTTCAATGTTTTGCAAAATCGAAAACAAAAAAGGGTCCGAAAACAGTAAAGAGAACGCCCCCTTAGTAGTTGTATTTCAAGATAGTTTTTTGAGTCATATCCACATCACAACAATAGTCACATTAAGTTGAACGATAGTGAGCTTGGTCGAAAAATAGTAGTGTTCTAAAAAGCGCGCCTAGGCGGCGCCTAGGCGCGAAGCGTGACAAAAACGCCTAGCCTTGTGCCTAAGCGGGGATTAAGCGGTCAACGGGAATATTGACAGCTTAATGCGCGCATTAGGCGGCCTAGGCGCGCCTAGGCGAGTTTTTTTTTTTTTTTTTTTTTTTTTTATAAATAATAACTTGAATATCATACTCCATTAAATGTACATTTCTTTTTGTTTTGTTTTTTTTTTTTTTTTATAGATACACACCAAGAAAAGGAATAAACTTAACACTATGAGGATAAACAATCTCGTTTATGTCCAATTTAATGCAAAGCTGATGAACAAGAAGAAGAGGAAGACCAAAATAGAGACTTTACTAGCAAGTGATGCTACTAATGCACAATCTTGGATTGTAGAGGGTTGTGATAATGAGAGTGAGAAGAAGAATAATAGGGTTGAGAATGATATTTTACAACCTACAAGAGGTACAAGAAATTATCAAAATGAAATAAGGGAGCCCGATGAGGATGATTTTGTATCGGATGACACAGAAGATGAATTAGATGAAGAAGATATTAAATTGGAATCCGATAAAGAGTTAGATAAGATTTAAACTACAAACTATCTATGTTATGTAATTATGATTTTGAAACTTATCTTTTTTGAAGGAATTATTAAGTACATACAATATTTTATAATTTTAGATGTTTGGTATGTATTATATGAATTAATATATGTTTTTTTACAATAATTAAAAATTAAAAATTAAAAACGCTTTTTTACGCCTAAGCTTCGCCTAGGCTCGTAAAGCTTGAAGTTTGGCCTCCACGCCTAGCCACGCTTTACGCTTTTTAGAACACTGAAAAATAGTGCTGGTATGTTAGTTTCGGTCTTTTAGGATAACAAACTTCAGATTCATAATTGATTGTGTAACACCTTGTTACTGTAGCTGCTGGAATTTATTGCTCTTATGGTGCCTTTTTCTCGAACTGAATATGCTTTCTGGAATCTATTCCAATGCCCAAATTTATTTTTCTTATGGTATTTGCACATTTTTGGTGTGGGTCCAAAAGCATGGAATCCATTCAGTGCCCAAATTTATTTTTCCTACAGTATTGCATATTTTTTATTGGTAGAGAGAGAGGTAGGTCAAAACTAATACGACCTACTGTGGTTGTAGAAGATATTTATTCAAATGGAGAAAAATGCTGTAACCAACCCCAAGGTTATTGCCAATAAATTTAGCTCCTTTGTTATTTGTGTTCACAAAAATTTAGCTTCTTCGTTTTTTGTCAAGCCATGCTGCCTCTACGCCATTCCATTTAGAATTAGGAATAGGCGTAATCAGACCTACTTTTTACATATCTCTCGTTATTTGGGACCCTATTCATGTGTTTTTGGTAGATCTTAGAGCTAAAAGAACTCTAAAGCATTTTGAATTCCGATCCGACAGTGTGACTATGGAGACTCCCTCTCAAAAGCCATGTTATTTCTCTCATATTTTTGTAAAAACTATAAAATAACAAAAATAATTTATTTTTCGATTTTTTATCTGATTCCATCGTCACCCATTTGCTATCCATCAGACTCAAAATAATTTAACAGCTGTTGATGTTGCAAGTTTCTCAAACCATTTCTAATGTCATTTGTTTCTATCTTTAAGTTTGTGGGAGTAGTTTAACTATGTTTCTGACCTGCAGGGTGACAATCTAGTGACTGCTGTCCTAACTGGACCTGGTATTGTCTTCATCCAAAGTATGCCCTTCCAACACCTTTCTCAGCGTGTTGCTAGGTAACTTCTCGTACCCATATTATAGCATGTTTGGCTAAGCTTAAAAAGTTCACTCATAAGTAAATAAGTTTTAAATTTTTTTTATTGCTCAAAGTTGAACCGGTAAAGTAGTTTAACAAAGAAACAATCTTTTCTATATTGATGAAGTAAGAAAAAAAGTAACCTCTCCAGACATGTTTTGAGAAAAAGTTACTTGCAGCTTTTACGATTTTTAAGCTTAGCCAATCAGGCTCTTGTTCTTGGAATCAGCTGTATTTTATTGTTCTGTTTGTATATTAATACCTTCCAAGTTCGCTGAAACGGCTAATATCTATATTACAGGGCTGTTACATCACCAAATATGAGGGAGAATCCAAAATTCTTCGTTCAAATAGCAATCTTCTTCTTCATAGCTTATGTTATCGTCTTGTCATCACTAATCTTGACCGATCTATGATGTTGTTTTCATTGTTTTTTTCTGTGTCTTAAGAATGGATATGATTATTTTCCCTTTTCGCAAATTTCTTTATTTCAGTAAGGCTTATACTTGGAATCGTAGATATTACAGTAGAACCCCTCTAAATTAATATCCCACCATTGAGTATTAATTTAAGGGGTTATTAATTTGAAGTGTTTTACATTGTAAATTATTATTTTGTAATTAAACATGCATCTCCTTAATGTTGTATATACTTTGAACTCATTCAATGGCCCCTTACCATTTAGAGTGTGTCTGGGAAATGTTTATAAACGGTTTAATTTATAAATAAATAGAATAAATGGTATATAAATGGGTAATACTTGTGAATTTCTTAAAATGTGGAAATGAAAAGTGACGTGAAAACTATAATCTGTTTATAAACATGAGCCCCAAACCAACACAGATGAACAAGCAGAGGGCGCTTGAGAGAACCATGTCGAAGGAACTCGGCAAAATGTGTTAAATAGCATTTTGTTGGTAAGTTCCTTAAAATGCTAAATTTAGTTGAAACCTTTTGGTTATAACAATTCATGATTATATTTCGAAAGTTCCTTAAAATGCTAAATTTAGTTGAAACCTTTTGGTTATAACAATTCGTGATTATTTTTCGAGGACAAATTAAAAGATGAAGTAAAATTTCTCAAACATGTTGTCTTTGTGCAAACTAACATCCTGAAGTAGTTTTTTTTTTTTTTTTTTTATATGTAATTTATTTCATGGTTCTGTGAAATTGTTTTCAAAATATTTTTTTTCAAAATACTTTTTCAGTCACACATTCTTTCATAATATAATATTACATGTAAATTTTTAAAAAATTTTTTATCTTTTAATCACATATTTTCTAAAAAAATCACTGTTCCAAAATATATTTTCTTTCAAAATCAAGGGCTAAGGGTGCATTTGATTACAATGGTGGAATTTGGGTGGAAAGAAAACGAATTGTATAGAATTGAATTGCCTAGAATTTGTTTCAGAGAGAATTGTAATTAATGATGTTTCATTGATATAATTTTTCATTTAATTCGTTTGATTTTGTTTTTCATGCAAATTTTTACTTTTTAGGATAAATTTTTTTACAATCTGTATTAAAATTTGTTTAGATTGTCAAAAAGTTAAAAAAAAAATTGAAATTTTTTTGTCTTCGTTTGGCTTCATTTTTCATGCAAATTGTTAATTAAATGGATAATTTTTTTACCATTGAACTTAGAATGTATTCCAATTGCAAAAAAAAAAAAAAAAAAAAAAAAAAAAAAAAAAAAAAAAAGCCAGAAAGCTGAAATTGGTGAGCATGTGGGGGCAAATGTCCAATCAAATTTTTTTTTTTTTTTGCATGAAATTGGAATTAGTTTTCTTTTTCCACGTAGTGCTATCAAACATAGCCTAATAGTTGGGATTAATTCCACTAGGTCTCAAAAATAAATTACTAATTATTCAAGAGAGATTTATTAAATTTTTTTACACTGGCTAGAATCAAGATTGGGATATTTGTTAATTTAATAGATTATTAAGTTAGACGATATTAATTTAAAGTTGCAATATCATAGATCGTAATGAGGTTGTATCATGATGGAATTGTAAAAAATAATATAAGTGGGTTTATCATTTCTTTTTCTTTTTCTTTTTTTTAAATGTTACTTTTTCTTACTTTATAGTGCTTAAGCCATGCACATCTTGACACAACAACTTGCAACCAACGCTACCATAGTAGTGGAAGTCCAATTAGCAGTCATAGCACCACCAATTACAGGCAAACATTACCAACTCTCGTTTCACCAAAGCCCTACTTTAGGGTGGTGTCCTCCCCAAATTCGTTAGTTTACCCCTCGCCCTACGACTGGAAAGGCACGAGTATGAGTTCAAGATTGGGTCTGGTTAGTGGCGGAGTCAAATGGGGGGCAGTGCCACAGTGGGATCCTAGGTTTATACAATATTTTTAAAAATTTTACTTTTAATTTTTTTTTCTTTAATCCATAGTAAAATTAGGTTCCCACTAAATTCAATTCATGACTCTATCATTGGGCATGGTGGAATTGTCAGGGTGTGGTCGGCGGGGTGGGGATAAGGACTATATATATGGTTTGCCTCACAGGGACCGGTTGTGCAAGTGTAATGACATGTTGAGGATCAATTTACTCATTTTTAAAAGTTGAAGACTAACTTGTTATGCATAAAATAAATTGAAGACAAATAGCGCAATTTTCCCTTCTTAGAATATAGTTAATATGAAAAATTGTTTAAATAAACCTGAAATTTTGAACCAGTGGAAGAATATAGTCCAATTTAAGAAGTTATTTTTAGTCTCCTAGCTTAAGATAACTAATTCCATTGAATTGTTTTCTTTGTTTTTTTTTTCCACAAAGTTATAATATAAAAATCTCTTTATTTAAGTCAAAAGAGTGGGATCTATAGCCAGGAACGGACCCACATGAGTCATGTGACGTCAAAAGAATAAGATCCATAGTCAGGAACGGACGTACATGGGATCATGTGGCGTCAAATGACGCCATAGAATTTTTTGGATTTTTTTTTCTTTACCTAACAGCTACCCAACCCCAACCCAGACCCTTCCCAGTTCCAAATCCCCAATTTTTCCCGTTCCTCTCTTCTCCAATCGACGACTCAACCAGTCTTCCTCTTCTCATCATTCAAGACAGATTGTTTAACAACTAAACAGAAGTATGACGATGTTTGATTGATGTTTTACGAGATTAATGTCTACTTCGTTTATTAATATTCAATGAAGATTTTAAGAGTACCGATATTTTTATGAAGGGTTGAATCCATTTCTTGGGATTTCTTGATTATTTTGATGTTTCGTGG
This sequence comes from Osmanthus fragrans, assembly GCA_019395295.1. Lineage (NCBI taxonomy): Eukaryota > Viridiplantae > Streptophyta > Magnoliopsida > Lamiales > Oleaceae > Osmanthus > Osmanthus fragrans. The sequence continues at coordinate 12,011,521 of CM033359.1, forward strand.
ATTTTGATATAATAAACATTACTATCTACTTCTATTATTCGATGAAGATTTTAGGAGTAATGATATTTCGATGAAGGGTTGAAAGCAGTTCTTGATTATTTTGATGTTTTTCGTTGATTTTGATATAATAAGACATTAATGTCTACTTCTTCTAATATTCAGTAAAGAAGTTAAGATTACTGATATTTTGATAAATGGTTGAATTCCTTCTTGGGATTTCTTTATTATTTTTCAGTTTTTCGATTTTGATAGGGTAAGACATTAATGTCTACTACTTTTGCAGTTCATTGAAGATGTTAAGATTACTGATGTTTCGATGAAGGTTCGAATGCAGTTTTTGGAATCTTTTGATTATTTTGATGTGTGTGTTTTTTTTTTTTATTATCAATTTTGATATAATAAGACATTTCTATTATTTAATAAAGCTATCAGGATTGCTGATATTTCGATGAAGTGTTGAATGCAATTTTTGGGATTTCTTAGCTAAATGTAAAAGGCTATGATTTAATAATTTCCTTGATTAAATTTTGATTTTAGTTTCTGGGTATGAACATATTTTTTAAGTATTGAATGTTTTATTTCTTGTTATTTTGATCATAACTTACAACAAAAATGTGAAAAATGATTAAAGTTAAATAATTATCAGTGCTCTTCATGAGATCCTCTCATGCGTTATGCATCTATAGAGGTTCTTCATGGGTTATTACTAATTATCTGAAATTTTAAGTTTACTTGGATTGATTTTGAACATTTCTTTAATAACTTGTTCTTGCTTCCTGATGAAATGGTTTCATTTGATATTCAATTTATAATTCTCATGTTCAGTTTACAGAGGCAGTAGCGGTCCCTGGGGGTGTCAAGAAGCAGAAGAACATGGTGGCAAAAAGGAAAAATCGAGGAGCACTTGGTGACAGTACTTGATAAGTGCGCTTTAGCACACTTATTATCCACTTTTTGAGATTTAATTGTTGATAAATTTGAGTATATTTTTATCCATAATTGTGTATTTTTTGTATTTATAGGCCAAAACCCTGAATTGGAATTAAACGGAGGCAAAACGAGTGAAAAATGACTTCAAGTGCACAAAAATGTGAAGTTGAGGACTGAAATGCACTTGACCAAAAGATGGAGGACTTTAATTACAATTTGGTAGGGGCTCAAATGAAAGAAAGTTCAAAATATGAGGACCAAATTGTACTAATTCAAAGATGAGGAATGAAATCGCGCAAGGACAGAACGTTCAAGGACCTGAGCTGCAAATATGAAAAAATTCATGCAACCGCATGGATTGATCCGAGACGTCAAACCATTATTTTGTTTTGCCTATGCGACCGCATAGGCTATAACCATGAGGCTGCATAGAAGTAAAAATTCAATGACGGTCTATTTTCTTTCCATGCGTTTTTGGTCAACTTTGACAATATTTTGGGACTTGTTTAATGGAGATATTTTGGGATATTTGTGGTGTCTCACATTGCATATATCCCTCTCTCCCTCATAAGTTAGAGGACATTAGTTTAGCTTAGGTTAGATAGTTTTTCTCTCTAGATTTCCTTCTCTTTTCTTTATTTTCTTTCCTTTTCTTCTTTTAATTAGTTGTTCCTTTGGTTGTCTTGGCTCATGTTTGGAAGGAAATTGAATAGCAAGGAGATAGATCAATGAATACTTGGAGAAATATTGGAGAAAGGCAAAGTTACACTTGAAAGGGTTATATCTACATCTTTGTTTTTCTTCCATTAATTTTTCATGTTTGTAATATAATGAAAACATTATTTCCTTGCTTATCATCTTTATAAAATGAGTTAAGTTTGTATGTTGGAGTTTATGTAGTATCTTAACTTTAATTTCATTAATATTGATATATGTTGTTAGAAATGCATTTGTTATCAAAATAATAGTGTATTGATTATTAGGTTGAAATTACAATATTTATCTGACAATTAAATGTTGTAGCTCGTTAATTTGTACAATTATTTATCTGACAATTAAATAGATGTACTGATTAGGCCGAAATAATTAATATCATAGGTTTGTATGGTTCTGACTATACGCATTTAGATGACCTAGAAATAGACATCTACCCTATGTGACCTGTTGAGTATTTTCATAGCAATTTAATGCAATTAGTTAATTTTGTAACGACATAGAAATATGTGGTATAATTTAATCAATTAGGGTTAATATCGCTCGAAAGAGGATATTAATTTAAAATTGGAGAATCGGGTCTAATAATTTATTTTGGTAATTTGCATGTACGTTATTGAATTGATGTTAATGAAATAAAGATTAAGTGAAATCATAAGTTCCAACCACTTTTCAAATCAAAGATGCAACTACGTTTTTTTAATTTGTTAGTTTAGTTTTATAGTTATTAGTTTTTAATTTAATTTCAATATTAATTGTGTGTGTGTGTGTGTGTCAGTCGTTGTTAGAACTAAAATCGATTAGAGTACGTAATTCAAAGTAACATTTCTCGTGGGATCGATATTCGGACTTAAAAAGTCCATTATATTACTTGTTTATGATTCGTGTGCTTGCGGTACATTTTTCGACGAACAAGTTTTTGACAGCGTTGTCGGGGAATGTTTTTACTTTGATTACCGCTTTAGTTCATTTTATTTTAACAATTTGTAATTATTTGTTTTTTATTGTTTTTACTGTGTGTTTACTTTGGCTTACCTCGTATTGCTAATCCATTTTGTGTATTTGTAGTCTTTTCCTGCATTTGTCTGATATTTGCAGGATTCTAACTTTGGTGAAGTAACATAATTTGAGCAATGTCTAATCTCTATATGGACGATAATGATGTGCTTGGAGAACTTCCAGGCTGTGATATTTGTTACGCGAGGCATCGTACTAAGCAATGCCGATTTTCGTACACCACTATGTACACGCCTAAACTCGTGGAGTTTAGAAGATTTTTGATGTGTCGAAAACAGGCCATTGACAATAACGATGAAGGGTACATGCTCGTGGGAGATTTCGTGCCCTTCGATTGGGATGAGGACGTCAAACCTGCAGGAGATGGTCCTCCCTTACTGAATGAGAGGATACTTGCAAAGTACTATAAAGAACTTGCCAAGTTGGATCCAGATGATATAAAAGTAGGAGACTACATGTACTGGGATGGATTTAAGCAATGGAGTTATTATCCACTCGATGAAGTCATTGAGACCAACTTCTCATCGCCCGTGGAATTCGATTGCGGATCGATCATTCAACCTGAAGAGATACCAACTATTGTAGAAGAGCTTGAAGTGAATGGTGATTTAATCACAAATGATTTGAGTGAAGATGTAGAAATCATTGAAGATCATTCGGCCGACTTCAGTGATTGCATAGAGTTTGATTTTGTGTTTAACTCCAATGAGGAGGTGGAAATCTACAGTTTTGAGTTTGAATCGGGTGGAATGAATAGGTTTTATTACGTTGAAAAGGGCATTGATGAGTTTTGACGATCGAATGAGGAGTGGATCAGAGCCAAAAGAATAAAGCTGGGCCGAGCATCCAGAGCTTACTTTTTGGGCCCATAACATTTTGCATAGTCGAGCTAAAACTATAAATCAGTGCTTGTTGGGAGGCAACCCAACTTTTCTAAAACCTTTTGTGTTTTTATTTACTTTTTTGTCTTTTTATGCTTTTAGTTATATTTCTGTTTAATAGTTTAACTTCTTGTAGGTGCTTTTTGGAAGTCTAAAGTTGCATGGTTCCTCATGAGTCTGGAGCTACAATGGAGTATAATGAGGTCTGTTGGGCCCAAGCTACTAAATTGCATTCCGAGTCCAGTTCATGCATTAGTTCTTCTTCACAATGGATTCAGGGAAGTTCATTTTTACTCTTTGCTTTATATGTTAATTTACACATCGAGGACAATGTGTGAATTAAGTTTGGGGGTATTGAGCCTTGCCGGCTATTGTGTGCTTTAATTTGATGTTACAGCCTTGCCAGCTGCTTTTGAGCTTACATTGGTGATTATGATTGGTATGTTAGATAGCCTTGTCGGCTCAGGATTGCATGAGTTGAAATTGTTATTGATTCATGAGCTATGCATGCGCAAATCCAAATATGCTATTGGTGGCGAATTTTTTGAAAAAATGGCTTATTCATTGTGAGATCATACGCTACATTGAGCACATAGTCACGATTGATTATCATTTAGATGCGGAAATAGGTGTTAGATGTGAAAATTTTGAATTGGTAGAATTTAGGTTGTGAGTTGTTTTGAAATTTTTTATCAACCTATACTTTTATGCTCTTTCACTTTACCATAGTCTGAGGAAATTTTGAATAAGCTAGTTTGTTATTTTTATTGAAGAGGTAGTAACTGAATAGTGTGAACACAAAAACTGATGAGACTTTGAGCCTATGGACTGATATTTATTACAGTCTCATTTCTTTCATGTGTGATTATTCCATGATTGTGTTTCTCTAGAACTTGCGTTGCTTCTTATCAAGATCACATTGACACATGTATGCATGAATATGATTAAGGCCATCTCTGACTTACCACATTATCCAAATAGCTTACCCTGATATTATTCTTTCCTTTGATAACCCCTTTGTGTGTCTTATTTGTCTTTTCTTTGGTTTACCTACATTTCAAGCTTTCATATACTGAAAAACAATATTCTTAACCAGCTTTTGAAGCTAGTGGAGTGTTGTTGGGAATCTAAATGTTGGGTAGCGACAGAAAAGAAGTTTGGGGGTATCAATTTTATTGAGGTACTCTGTTTGGTGTAGTGGTTGAAAGGATGAAAAAAAAAATGAAAAAAAAAAACAAAGATGAAAAAAAAATGAGTGATAGAAAAAAAATGTGTTGAGGAGACTGATTTTGAATGACTGAATTCATATTTCTCCTGAGAGTTGAAAAGAAAAAAAAGGTGATTGAGTTGAATAGATGCTGATTGAGAAGTTATTGTTTTGGAGTGATAGGATTGTGTACAGATCCTATCTCAGTTGAGCTTATTTGAATATATGTTACTCCACTGATTTATTTGAGGCTTCTTAGTCACTTATCCATATATTTCCACACCTTTACCTTAAGCCACATATAAACCCTTGCAAAGTCCTTATGATTTATGTAATGCATGTGACCTAAGTGGTGGCGATTGAGAAAATATGCAAGCTTATGGTAGAACATTTTCGTTGGAATGATATTGAGCGAAACAGTACCTGATCTTATACACTTGAGAGTGAGTGTTCATACTATACTATATCTGTGAGGTTCTACTTATTCAGTTACTCTATCTTCACTTAGGAAATGCATGCTAGTTGATTATATTTTTGAGCTTTTAAAAGAAAAGAGTGATTGAGAGCAGCCTTAGATTTACACCTGGGGGATAGAAATGAAACATCTGTTTTTGAGTGTGAATCTTACGAGCGTGAAAGAACATATTTTGACCACTGAGGGTCGGGTTGAGACCAATTTACATATTTTTCCATCTTAACATTCTTTTCCTAGTTTAGATAATGATTGAAAATGGCTATGCACACACACACACACACACTGATCTGACATTGGATAAGTTGCAATTATTTTTTATAGCAATATTTGGGTGCATAGCTGTGAATTGGTATACAATTTTATACCCATTGATATATTTTTGGCAAATATCTAATATGTTGATTATTTTCACATTTGCATGATTATGTTAGAAGTAATCTTGCTCGAGACGAGCAAGAACTCAAGTTTGGGGGTGTGATAAGTGCGCTTTAGCACACTTATTAGACACTTTTTGAGATTTAATTGTTGATAAATTTGAGTATATTTCTATCCATAATTGTGTACTTTTTGTATTTATAGGCCAAAACCCTGAATTGGAATGAAACGGAGGCAAAACGAGTGAAAAAGGACTTCAAGTGCACAAAAATGTGAAGTTGAGGACTGAAATGCACTTGACCAAAAGATGGAGGACTTTAATTACAATTTGGTAGGGGCTCAAATGAAAGAAAGTTCAAAATATGATGACCAAATTGTACTAATTCAAAGATGAGAGATGAAATCGTGCAAGGACAGAACGTTTAGGGACCTGAGCTGCAAATATGAAAAAATCCATGCGACCGCATGGATTGATCCGAGACGTCAAACCATTATTTTGGTTTGCCTATGCGACCGCATGGGTTATAACCATGCGGCCGCATAGAAGTAAAAATTCAATGACGGTCTATTTTCTTTCCACGCATTTTTGGTCAACTTTGGCAATATTTTGGGACTTGTTTAATGGAGATATTTTGGGATATTTGTGGTGTCTCACATTGCATATATCCCTTTTTCCCTTATAAGTTAGAGGATATTAGTTTAGTTTAGGTTCGTTAGATAGTTTTTCTCTCTAGATTTCCTTCTCTTTTCTTTATTTTCTTTCCTTTTCTTCTTTTAGTTAGTTGTTTCTTTGGTTGTCTTGGCTCATGTTTGGAAGGAAATTGAATAGCAAGGAGATAGATCAATGAATACTTGAAGAAATATTGGAGAAAGGCAAAGCTACACTTGAAAGGGTTATATCTACATCTTTGTTTTTCTTCTATTAATTTTCCATGTTTGTAATGTAATGAAAACATTATTTCCTCTCTTATTATCTTTATAAAATGAGTTAAGTTTGTATGTTGGAGTTTATGTAGTATCTTAACTTTAATTTCATTAATATTGATATATGTTGTTAGAAATGCATTTGTTATCAAAATAATAGTGTATTGATTATTAGGTTGAAATTATAATATTTATCTGACAATTAAATGTTGTAGTTCGTTAATTTGTACAATTATTTATCTGACAATTAAATAGATGTACTGATTAGGCCGAAATAATTAATACCATAGGTTTGTATGATTCTGACTATACGCATTTGGATGATCTAGAAATAGACATCTACCCTATGTGACATGTTGAGTATTTTCACAGCAATTTAATGCAATTAGTTAATTTTGTATCGACATAGAAATATGTGGTATAATTTAATCAATTAGGGTTAATATCACTCGAAAGAGGATATGAATTTAAAATTGGAGAATCGGGTCTAATAATTTATTTTGGTAATTTGCATGTACGTTATTGAATTGATGTTAATGAAATAAAGATTAAGGGTCTGTTTGATTGCAAGGGTGGAAAATGGGTGGAAAGAAAATGAATGACAGGGAACTGAATTGCCTAGAAAACGTTTTACAGGGAATTGTAATTAATGGTATTTGATTGATATAATTTTCCACTTGGAAAATTTTTTGTTTTGTTTTGTTTTTTATGCAAATTATCAATTAAATGGATAAATTTTTTTACCATTGACTTTGAAATGTGTTCCAATTGCTTAAAAAAAAAATTGTCAAAAAGTTGGAAAACGTTTTCCCACCACTATGGTGAAAAAACGTTTTCTAGCTTTTGTGCATCAATCGCTTGTACCTTGGAAAACGTTGGAAAACGTTTTCCCTGGAAAATTAGTGCAATCAAACAGGTGAATAGTAAAAAGTAGGAAAACGTTTTCCACCTTCCACGGAAAACGTTGGCAATCAAACAGGCCCTAAGTGAAATCATAAATTTCAACCACTTTTCAAATCAAAGATGCAACTACGTTTTTTTAGTTTGTTAGCTTAGTTTTATAGTTATTAGTTTTTAATTTAATTTCAATATTAATTGTGTGTGTGTGTCAGTTGTTGTTAGAATTAAAATCGATTAGAGTACGTAACTTCAAAGTAACATTTCTCGTGGGATCGATATTCGGACTTAAAAAGTCCACTATATTACTTGTTCACGATCCGTGCGCTTGCGGTACATTTTTCAGCGAACAGTACTGCTGCAGCTACTCGGCTACTGGGATACGGGACGGGACATCTCCACACTCCTCCATCCAAAAGGTATGCATTGACTTTACCAACCGGCTTTGGATTTGAATTTCTTAGAAAGGTTTGTACTTTATCTCTACAATTTGAGCCGGGTATTTTTCCATTAACTTCTTGATTTTTTTCCAAAATTTGTTATGTGGTAATATAAAGTCTTGTTCTTTTACTAGTATATTTCTAGTATTAATAATGGGCGGATAAGAAATAGGATATGGTGGGTTGTTGCAAGTCTTTAGTATTATAATTCAAAATATGTTAGATGAGTTTTTACTAGTTACATTCTTGGCACTTGAAACATGGAGAATAATATTGTTGTCCTGTGTGAATCTTCATTTTGGGTTCTTCTATTTTTTCACTTCATAAGGCAATTTCTTATCAACTGACTCTCTACCAGAAATGTAATGACTTTGTCACTCATTATCTTATAGAAGTGCCAACTCCGGCATCTGGATATACTTGGTTAAATAATTCAAGAAAAGTTTGTAGTAATGATCTTGTGTTTCTGCATCATCTTCATATAGATTTCTTCTATGCTATCATCGATATGCAAATTCAAGAGTTGCATAATCGTTTCTCTAATGTAAATAATGACTTACTCCTTTGTGTTGCATGCTTGTATCTCTGAAGTAAATAGTGACTTACTCCTTCAATAGTAATGATTGTTTCTCTACAGTTGTAATAGCGTATTGACTTATTTTCATTAATGATATGGTGTTCTAAACATTTTTGAATTCTCATTTTTGACCCCACAGGACAAATTGTCTGGGTCCGCCCCTATCTATAGCTATGGGATGGCAGTGTAATAGGATGAGATTTGAAAGAATCTTCCTGTTTATTGTCCGTCATGGATTTTCGGGAAGTGGGACAGAGATGAAGACGATGTGAGGGAGGGGTGGGTCGGAGGCTTTCAAGACTATGAGGGAAATTTCTTCATGTACCAATCCTTTTACTTGTTTATTTATTTTTAATTTAATTTCAATATTTAAACTTAAAAAAGTAAAATAATTTACAAAATAAGAATTGAAACTGATTCGAGACGAGGACCGTATTTTTCTGTTACCTTCCCAATTCCTTAACGGGTTGGGAAAATCCCGTCCCATCCTTAGATTAATTTTATTAAAGTTAAAATTAACAATTAATTTTAAATTTAATAGCATTTAGATACATTTTGGTGAATTTAGGCACGTTTGGCGTATTTTGATATATTTCAACGTATTATTGTACATTGTAGAGATTATCAATAAATTTTGGTAATCACATATTTTATAAAACCCACAACTTTTGCACTACATATTTCATTGGAAAATGCCCTGTGTACAGGATTTTCCTACATGTGTTTTACAAGTCCCTCACTGTGTGGGGACCCCACATGTATAAAAAATGTTTGTGTGGGGCCCACGCATGTGTCTTCCATGGCAGGGACCTGTACGTAAAGTAGAGTCCTATTTCATTATCATTTATCTAAATTTATTAAAAATCTAATTTTTTCTCTCTATCAAACAGGGGCTAAATATGTCATGCGCCTTGACTATCCGAAAAGTAAGAAGAAAAATTGTATTTTGTAAATTTTAAATTCAACCTTACTTTCATTTTGGCGTAATTGTTTATTGGTAAACTATCGTGTATGTTGGATGATTTTGAGGAAACCGGTTATTTACAATTTACATTATATATTTTATTGACACACACTTAAAATTAAAATAATAAAAATGGGCATGCAAATATTTTAACCCAAAATAGACAGACAATTTTTTTAACTCAGGGCAATGGTCTAAACCGACTAATCAAACCAAATAGACTAAACTCATTTTGATTTGGTTCATTTTGATTCGATTCGGTTCAATTTTAATTGTCACGACCCAAATTTTTTTTTTCTGTCATCCATTTCAGGGTTCGAACTTATATATATATAATTCCATAAATTCAAAATACTTTGTAAAGAGGAAAAACTGTTGACAATTTGTAGGGATCGACCCTTAAGATTACAATTTTGACGTATTTTGTTCTTTTTTTTAAAAAGAAATCGCAATCATTGAAGGATATGGAATTAGTAGGCAACATTAACTATAAGATAATAGTATATTTTTCTTATGAACTTTGTGGCAAAAGTACAAAGAGACTAAAGGTTACACCGATCTTATTAGTTTTGTACAAAAGATACTTTACATATTAAAACTTCATAAATCATGGTGGTGGCTTCAAACTAGTCAATATAATAGTGGGCTCCCAAAAAGTGATGGAAGCCGAGGAACTCCGGATAGCTCATCCATGTGTAGACCTCGTTGACATACATCCAATACAAGCCGTCTTCCGACATAATCCATTCCTCCGAGGTAAAATCTATATATTCAATAGTGATCATCTACAAAAAAATCATTATAACAATATGAATACAAGTATTCAGTGAGCAATCTATACCATGTATGCATTTCTTTTTAAAATAGGTAAGGAAACAATGGGCCCCAATTATAGATTTTCAACTCTACCCGTGCGCGCCAATAGATCAATATGAGCTCATTAGTCAATTACACTATTTAGGTGTCCAATTACACTTTTTCGGTGTCCAATTACACCATTTAGGTGTACAATCAATAATACCAAGCATTATTCAATGCAAGGCCAATATTCAATGTTCAATGAGTAGAGTCTTAAATCTATAATCAATTTTTTTTTTTTTAAAAGTAATTCAATGAACATAGTTGCAATAAATATGCTTTAAAAAAAAGATAGGCATAAACTATTCACCTTTGATTTGTAGATGAAATATCTTCTTCACTTCTTCCTTATTGGTTCTTAAGTGCTTTCTTTACTAATTTCCAATTTATGATATGATTAATCTTCCTCTCCATGTCTCTATTTATAGTGGAGGTTGGAGATTAAAATAATAATTTGCTAGATTTTCCATAATCATAACTTGGCCACATAATAGATTAGTTGTCCATATAATCAATTCTCCATAATCATTACTTGGCCACATAATAGACTAGTTGTCCTTATAATTAATTTTTCATAATCATGACTTGGCCACATAATAGAATAGTTGTCCTTATAATTAATTTTCCATAATCATTACTTGGCCACATAATAGACTAGTTGTCCCTAATAAGCCATTTGTAATTATAATTAATTCTCCATAATCATTTCCTTGCCACACTTTACCCTAACATGCCATTTGTAACTATAATTAATTATCCCTAATCATTTCTTTGTCACACTTTACCCAAGTACGTCATTTGTTATTTTAGTATTCAGTGTGGCAATTATAGGGTAGCCTTCTCATTTCTCCTATTTTCTTCACATGGTTATTTATTTTTAACCAAAGTCTTAATTTAAATTTGTTGACGTCAAAAAGTGTAAGTACTGATTTGAGCCAACTTTCTGTAATCATGATGTTCCCTTGGATTATAGCGATCATAGGACCGAGCTCAAGTTCTGATGCCGAACTAAACTGTATTATCGAACTGCATGATGTCAAACTGAACCGTAGATTGAATGAGATTATTGCTAAATATATCTTTAATTCAGGTCGGAGGTCGGACGTCACACATCATCAAAATAAAAACATAATAAAATGTTGGGATATTACAATTTTCCCCCCTAAAAAGAAAATTTCGTCCTCGAAATTACCTTAGTCAAAGCGTTCGGGGTACCGAGCTTTCATTTTGTCCTCTCTTTCCCAAGTTTCTTCTTCGATGGCATTACTTTGCCATAAGACACGAACTATATGTATTTCCTTCTTATGAAGTTTCTTTATATCCCTCATTAATATTTTGACTCATTTTTCCTCCCAGGTCAAATCAGGATGAATATAGACTGACGTCTTTGTTAACTTATGAGAGGGATCTGGAATATATTTTCGAAGAGTTGACATGTGAAATACATCATGTATCTTTCTCATCTGTTCAGGTAGCTTCAATCAGTAGGAGACTTTACCAATACGATCTAGGATTTCGAAGGGTCCAATGTATCTTGGTGTCAATTTTCCCTTTTTCTCAAATCTTAATAAACCTTTGATAGGAGATATTTTGATAAAAACGTTATCTCCTACTATGAACTCAGTGGTCGTTGTCGTTTGTCTGTATAGCTGTGTTGTCGATCCTGAGCCGCCTTTAATCGTCTCTTAATTTTTCAACTACTTTCACCATATCTTGAACCATCTCGGTGTTTGCAATTTTATTTTCACCTACTTCATTCCAATGTAAGGGGGATCGACATTTCCGACCGTATAACGCCTCAAAAGGAGGCATTTGGATTGACATGTGATAACTATTATTATAAGAGAATTCAATTAAAAGCAAATAATGATCCCAACTATGTTGAAACTCCAAAACAAAAGCGCGAAGCATGTCCTCCAAAGTTTGGATAGTTCATCTTGTTAGCCCATGAATTTGTGGATGAAAAGTTGTACTGAATTGAAGTTTTGTACCTAAGCAGCTTTGTATCTCCTTCCATAACCGTGATAAAAATCGAGGGTCAAGATCTGATGTAATTGTAATGGATACACCATGGAGTCTTACTATTTCTTGTATATACAAGACAGCAAACTGTTCCATTTTGAAGGTCATTTTAATGGGTAAAAAGTGTGCAGACTTGGTTAGTCGATCTACTATTACCCAAATAGCGTCAAAACCCTTTTTTCACCTTGGGCATACCACACACAAAATCCATTGTAATTTGTTCCTATTTCCATTCTAGAATTTGTAAAGGTTGTAACAACCCTGCTGGTCTTTGATGTTCTCCTTTCACCTGTTAACAGGTTAAGCATTTGGCTACAAATTTTGCAATTACACGTTTCATACCTGGCCTCCAATACAATGCTTTAACGTTGTGGTATAATTCGGTAGTTCCAAGGTGAGCAGCATAAGGAGTTATATGTGCTTCGTATAAAACTTTGTCCCATAATCCGTTTATATCTGGCACATACATTCGATGTCTATATAGAAGAATACCTTGAGCAGAAATACTATAATCGGTTGGTTTCCCACTTGCTAAGCTTGTCTAATCTTAGTAGCAAAAGAATCGATCTTTTGAGCTTCTTTAATCTTCTCCATGAAGGTGGATTGTATAGTAAGAGCGGTCAATCATTTTCTATTCGGTTCTTTTTCTTCCAATCGGGAGCTTCCTCAATCTTCATTTGATTGGTCAAAAGTCTCTTGGTGGAAAAGTTTTCTGCTTAGCGCGTCAGCAACTACATTTGCTTTCCCTGGATGGTAACCAATGGTACAATCATAATCTTTGATCAACTCCAACCATCTTTTTGTCTCACATTCAACTCTTTTTGGGTAAAGAAGTACTTTAAGCTCTTATGATCAGTGAAGATCTCACATTTTTCTCCATAAAGATAGTGACGCCATATTTTGAGGGCAAATACAATATCTGCCAATTCTAAATCATGTATAGGGTAGTTTAATTCATAAGATTTCAATTGTCGGGAGACATATGCAATTACCTTACCATGTTGTATCAACACACAACCTAATCCATTTCTCGAGGCATCACTATAAATTGTAAATCCTCCTGCTCCGTCAGGAATAGTGAGAATGGGTGCAGTAGTAAACCGTGTTTTAAGTTCTTGAAAACTCCTTTAGCACTTGTTTGTCCATCTGAATGGAATATTTTCTGTGTGAGCCAAGTCAAAGGAGAACCGATCTTTGAGAAATTGTGTACGAACCTTCGATATTACCCAGCTAGCCCAAGAAAACTACGTATTTTGGTAGGCGTAGTGGGTTGCGCCCATTTAAGAATCGCATTGATCTTACTAGAATCCACTGAGATTCCTTCTTTGGAGATGACGTGTCCGAAGAACACAACTTTTTCCAACCAAAAATTCACATTTTGAGAATTTAGCATAAAGTTTCTTTTCTCATAAAATCTGTAGGACTATGCGAAGATGGTTTGCGTGATCATCTTGAGTTTTTGAGTAAACTAAAATATCATCAATAAATACAATGACAAATTTTTCCAGGTAGTCTTTGAAGATCTGATTCATTAGATCTATAAATACCGTTGTTGCATTTGTTAGTCTAAATAACATTACAGCTCCAGTTTTAACTATATCAAAGCCAAATGGATTCGTCATATACAATGATGCATCCAAACAGGGTTTGGGATGTGTACTGATGCGGTTTGGGAAGGTGATCATATACGCCTTGAGACAATTAAAACAACATGAGCAAAACTACCCTACGCATGATCTAGAGTTGGCGGCGGTAGTACATGCTCTAAAAATATGGCGTCACTACCTGTACGGGGAAAAGTGTGGATCATAAGAGTTTGAAATACTTCTTCACTCAAAAAGAGTTAAATATGAGACAGAGAATGTGGTTGGAGTTAGTTAAGAATTATGACTGCACTATCTATTACCATCCGGGTAAAGCTAATGTGGTCGCGAATGCTCTTAGTAGGAAGACAATGGGGCAACTATCAGTTTTAGCCACAACTCAAGTGCAATTAATAAAGGAGTTTGATGAATTGAAATTAAAAGTTGTCATTCTACTAGCTCGAGTTACTGCAAGGATTGCAACATTAAAGATTCTACCTACTCTTAGGAATTGAATAAAAGATGCTCAAGATAATAACTCATTTTTGAGGAAGATTAAGACAGAAGTTCGTACAAGTAAAAGAAAGGGTTTTACAATAGCATATGACAATGCTTTGGTGTTCGAAGGAAGATTATGTGTACCGAAAGATGAAGAGATAAGAAAGGAGATATTAGAGGAAGCTCACTATGCTGCACATCCCGGTGGTACTAAAATGTATCGAGATCTTTATGATATAGTTTGGTGGAAGAATATGAAAAGGGATATTGGTTTTTTTGTCGAGAAGTGTATCAACAAGTTAAAGCAGGACACCAAAGACCATCAGGACAATTAAATCCATTGGAAATTCCAGAGTGGAAATGGGAGCAAATAGCCATAGACTTTGTGGTGGGTTTTCCAAAGTCGATGAAAGGACACGATGCCATCTGGGTAATTGTGGACAGGTTGACAAAGTCAGCTAATTTTCTCCTAGTAAGAATGAACTATAGTATGGATCAATTTGCTCAATTATATGTTAAGGAAGTTGTCAGGTTGCATGGAGTTCCACATCCATTGTCTCAGATCGAGATCCAAGGTTTACTTCTAAATTTTGGAAGAGCATGCAAGGCGCTATGGGGATAAAGTTGAATTTTAGTACTGCATATCATCCTTAGTCTGATGGACAATCTGAAAAGACTATTCAGATCTTAGAAGATATGCCCCGCACATGTGTCTTGGATTTGGGAGGTAGTTGGGAATCACACCTATCATTAGTGGAATTTGCATACAATAATAGCTTTCAGGCTACTATTGGAATGACATCGTATGAAACTCTCTATGGTAGAAGATGCAGATCACCTATTCATTGGAATGAAGTTGGAGAAAAAAGAGTTTTGGGACCGGAGATCATTGAAATGACAGTCGAAGCCATTGATAAGATCCGTACTAGGATAAAGGCTGCGCAAGATAGACAAAATAACTATGCAGCTACCAGAAGAAAGCTCTTGGAGTTTGAAGTTGGAGATAAGGTCTTTTTAAAAGTGGCACCAATAAAAGGGGTTCTCAGATTTGGCAAGAAGGAAAAGTTAAGACCTAGATTTATAGGTCCTTTTGAAATTCTAGACAGAATTGGAAATGTAGCCTATCGTCTAGCATTGCCACCTAGACTATCGAAAGTATATAATGTATTCCATGTGTCAATGCTTAGAAAGTATGTACATGATCCTGAGCGTGTAATTAGCTATAACTCATTAGAAGTACAGAAGGATCTAACGTATGAGGAAAGACCTTTGGAGATTATCGAAAGGAAAGTACATGCCCTAAGAAGTAAAGAAGTTGCTTTAATTAAGGTTCGATGGAAATATCATGGAATCGATGAGGTTACTTGGGAGAAAGAAGAGGAAATAAAAGCCAAGTATCCAGAACTTTTCAACTAAAAAGGTAATTTCGAGGATGAAATTATTTTAAGGGGGAAGAGTTGTAACATCCCGATTTTTATTTTATATTTTCATATGGACCAAACTTAATGTTGGTCATTTAGCAAATGAAATAGTCCTTATCTGACATTGTCGTCACACTAAAGTCCACATGTTAAAGTGATAAGCTCGACCCGCTTATTTACATAAAAGATTTAATTGTTTATGTGTTTTTTCTTTAATAGCTAAAACTGGAGCTGTAACCAATTTCCGTTTCAGTTCTTGAAATCTCTCATCACACTTCTCATTCCTTTGAAATTTTACACCCTTCCTAGTTAGTTGGGTCATCGGCCCAGTTATTTTGGAGAATACCTTAATGAATCTCCGATAATAACCAGCTAGTCCCAAAAAATTACGAACTTCACCTACATTCGTCGGTCTGGACCAGTTGGTTACCGCTTCAATTTTACTAGGGTCTACTTCAATCCCTTGTGTCGTAACCACATACCAAGGAAGACTATACGATCAAGCCAAAATTCACATTTTTTGAATTTGGCATACAATTTCTCCATTTGTAGTGTCTCCAACACTATCCTGAGTTGTTCTTCGTGTTGATCCTTATTCTTGGAATACAATTTCTCCATTTATAGTTCATTGTTTTTCTCAATCCCCCAATTAAATTCTAGACGATCAGAACCGACTGAGCCCGTTGAAGCACTTCACTATAGGTAGTCGTACAGTGAGATGCCATGATTCCCCCAATCTCTGGACGTAGTCCTAGTTCGAACCTCCTAGCCTTCTTTGACTCGGTGTCCACAAGGTGTGTAGCATACCTAGAAAGTTGTTCAAACTTCCTTTGAGACTCATCAAGCGACATACTTCCTTGTTTCAGCTGTAGGAACTCTGCCTCTCTCCATCTCTCAGGAATTGGGGAAAGTACTTTGTCATTACTTCTTCTTTGAACAGTACCCAAGTCATAGGACATTGTTGTGCTTCCATTCTGGTGCTCGAAGCAGACTCCCACCAGTGGCCTGCTGCTCCAACCAGCATAATTTCAGCACATGATACCTTCTGTGCGTCAGTGCATGCCATGTGTTTGTAGATTCATTCTAGCCCTCTTAACCACTCCTTGGTTGTCAAAGGGTCTACTTTGCCGTCAAAAGAAGGAGGTTTGAATAGGCGAAACTACTCCACAATTGAAACCGTGTTATTGGCATTTGCCAGTCCATTCTGAGGAGCTACTGGTACGAGTGCTTAGTTCCTACCAAGGTCATGCACTGCTCTCATCAAATCCCTAAACATATCTTATTGGTCTTGTTTTCCTGCCATTTCCTTAAATCAACAAAATAAATTTTGTCTTAGAAATATTGGACAACAAAGTAGCTCAACACCTTCAAATGAAATTAATTATTATTGTTATTTTTTTAATAGTACTCCTTGAAGTCAGGATATACAATAATTCGACGAATTTTAATTTCCAATGACATAAAAAGACATCACAGTACTAAGGAAATAGACTTTAAGTTTCTAATCCCCATGAAACTTGCGAATAATCTTTAGTGGAGCTTCATCTTCGGAGGAGTCTTCTGCCTCAGACCCGGACTCTATGTCAATCTCAACCTGTAGTTCAGGTTCATGCTCATGATCATTCTCTAACTCCAACCCAAAGTCATCCTCATGCTCCCATTCGGGGTCTTCCTCTGGGTCCAACTCAACCTGAAGTTCTGGCTCTGGCTCTGGCTCTGGCTCGGGCTCAGGATCGGCCTCGAACTCAGCCTCATCTTCAAGCTCATTTACTGTTGTCGATTAGGGTTCTAAGTTCTCACTCCACCTATCTAGAAGGGTTTGATAATATATGCCGAACTCAATCGTGTTTCAGTGCTCTGGAGGGTTGACTTCTAGCATCTCATCCCTAACCATAACTCCCATGTCTCCCCCATTGAGGTGGAAGTGAATGTATGAGGTTATTCATAGCCTCAATATGCGTGATCTCTAGTCCTGCATCCATAGCTGCCATACATCTCTCATAGACGTCTTGCACGTGTTCGACAAGCGAACGAGTTGAGTCAGTCACGTAATTCTCATAGGACTGAATGATGGACCTACGGTGAAATACTACTCTACAAGCTGTGGTCTTTGTGGCTGTCTGATAAGTTCTAACCATGTCTGGCACATAAGTGTCCAATTATTTTTTCTTTGTTAGTGATATTAAACAATACGTTATGCTCTTGTGGTTTTAATACAAAGGTTAATCAGCATACCTTCATGTATATTAAAACAAAATAATAACATGCATAACATATTTCATTCTAGACATTCAATCATAATCCTTCATTTCATGAATTCAAGCTTAAATGATAAATAAATCATGCTTGAAAATAAAATGGAACATAACATTTTGTCCATACCTTAGGTTCATCGGACGGTAGTAGATTGACGAGCGCTAAATACCATGGGTCTTATTTTAATATTTGTTTAAGATTCAGTTAAAATCAAATATCATATATATCTAAAAAAAAATAAACGTGTAAACACCTTTTTTTTTAATACCCACATATGGTGCTAGGGAACAAAATAAATAAATAAGTTATAAAACTCGTCCAATTGACGATATCATTTAACAGCTTTAGCTTCATGTGAATTAGATGTTACATTTTTCATAAATTAATGAATTACCATACTGTTGTCTGACGAGCTTCAGTAGGTTACCCAAGCTAGGCTCTCCATAAAATTCAATCCAGTCAGATGTCCATGTGTTATTAAAATTGAAAGGACACAATCATAAAGTATGGTCTATGTTAAATCATCTAGATGTTGAGACTATAAATTGCACATAATTTACTTAACAAAATTTCAAATTACACATAATAGTAAAATCATATAAATTTTACCCGGTCTGCAGAAAAGTAGACCTAAACTCTGATACCAAGCTGTAATACTTCAAATCTTCTACATATATTTTATTTATTTAAAATGAGGATTTGAAGTATTACCAAAAATCTTTCATATCACTAGTGTAAAAATCGGGACTATATTGATTTTTTTGTTTTATTTAAGTTTAACAATTTAAAACGAAAAATTTCATATATAATTAAATTATTTAAATACGAAGATTTAAATATGTCAAATTCAATCCAACATGGAAATGTTAAGGCTCGAGCACCAAAATTATTAAAATAACGTACGTGAACTTTAACATAAATTATATTCTTAAAATAAAGTTTGTAGTGATCGGTTCTAAAGTTTTACTTGGCGATCCCAATAGCATCCTCGGTCAATCTTCCACGCGTCCACACGACTCATTCTAATCTGAAATGATATTTTAAGAGTGAGTATTTTGAAAAACACTCAGTAAAAATACGTGCATATCCTTATTACATGATATAAATATAAAATTGGCATAACATACCGATATTTCATAAATTTAGAGCAAACTGGTTGTGATTCCAATAGCTCAAGGAATTTCATAAGAATCCCTATATCCCGTAGGATTTAACATCTTGACCAAAAGGTCTATCCAAAAGGATTTAACATAGTAAACCGAATGTCTATCCCGAAAGATTTAACATAGTAAACGACCCCGAAGGCCTTAAAGTAGTCTATATAAATATTAAGAAATAAAGATTTACCACTTGCACAATGTATTCTTACCTCAAATTGATACCATATAACTTTGAAAATCTGATTGTAGATTAACAGTAAAGGAAATTGCTTTCCAACAGTGCGTGCGTGTGTGTCAAAGTGGAAGGTGTAATTTTCTGTTCTCAAGAAAATCTTAACCTAACTTTATACATACACATATATATATATATATACCAGAGCCATAAAATTTGGGTGAGTGTGAGGAAGATAGACTGCTTAGGTACTTGTGGTAAGGTGAGCGCCGTCCGAACCGGATAACCAAAGTTGAGCATTGGTAAGCCCGTTGTAAGTCCCGAGTGAGGGCAATGAGGGTGTTCCCGTGTTCCCGGTCAAAGTGGTTAGGATTGAGGACAAACCCGTGACCCTATTATCCTGTGTCAAAGTTAGTATATTTTTCTAACTCTTCTTCAATAATTATGTCTTCAATTTCAAACTGGTTTAGTAGAAATAGAAGTACTGGTGATGAGAGAAATATAGGTATTTCAAATGTTTTTCAAAGTGAAGATGAAATAGATCAAGCATCTGCATCTGCATTTCATGAACTTCAAATCTCTCAAATTGAAAATTCATTGCATAATTGGACTATTCCAAAGGTAGAAAAATCTTCTATCTATGAAATAGGAAAGTTTGATTTTACTCAAAATTATGTTATCAAAACTATTGAGCATACTATTCCGATCAAAAATCAAAATTCTTATGTCAATCTATTTTCAAAAGAAGCTATTGAAGCTCACAAAAAGTAATTCAAATATCTTCATATTGGTTTAGTTCAAATTGCTGTCAAACCTATGTTTCGACTTGGTTTAGACATTCCAGTTCTTTTAACTCTCAGAGATAAAAGACATCTCAATTTTGAAAATTCATTATTATCAGTCATTGAAACAAACCTTGAAAAAGGACATGTTTATTCAAACTGTTATCCTAATTTTTCAATATGTCTCAATGATGGTGCTGTTCTCAAAACTCTCAATCTTCATGTTCAAACTAAAGATTTCATTTCGATGAAACATCAAGTCCTTTTACTGTGATTTATCGAGTTTATTACAAACTCATGAATACACATCTCAATATTCGTGCTCTCAATTCTTCTCCAAGAGATGAAAGTCTTATTGTTGATTTCAATCCTATTCATTCAACTACTTTAATTCCAAAAAGAATTCCTTGGAATTTTCAAACTAGATCTTTAGAGTGGAATTTTGAAAATGCTCAAAATCCTACACCCTCTGAAATCAAAGTTAATCCAAGCCAGATTTGTAACCTTCCTGATGGAAGTGTTAGGATGTCTTTCAAAAGATCTTCAAATCTTTCAAAATCTTCTTTTTCAAGACCTCCTACTGTATCTTTATCAAATTTTCAAAAATCTTTGTCTTCAAGACTTGAAGAAAGAAATAGAGATTTTCAAATTCCAAGAAAATCTACTTCTTCTCTTCAAGGAATTGATTTTACTCCAAATATTCCAAAACCTCAATATGATTTGCCTTCAGAAAAGGATGATGGATCAGATCCACTTGGATCTCCTACTTTATCTGATATGGCTCCTTCATTAACTGAACGTCTCGGCGAACAGTGTAATGTTATTTCTTCTTTTGATAGAAGAAAAGAATTCAAAAATGATTAAACTCCTGAAGTCAAAAGATTTCGCCATCTTTTCAAACAGAGTTTTTCAAAAGAACAACAAGAATCTTACTAGCAAGATTTTTATGATTGTCCAGAAGATTTTAGTTTTTATGAATGGGCTTATTTCAAAGTTTTCAACAAAAAGCCTAAAATTCATAAAAGTTCAAAACATTCAAAATCTTCAAAAGATTCTAAAGACTTTTCAAAGTAATCCTCAAAGATTTCTATTCAAACAAATGATATTACTAAGAAAAACTGGAAAACCTCTACAGGTGAAACAGTTTTATCTTCTCATCCTCCTTTGCAAGAAATCATTATTCCTCATGGTAATACTGAAATTATTGCAAGTCCTAACAAAAAATGTGAAAGACCGGATGATTCCGCTGTCATCTCTGTCAAAGAAATAAAAAAATGTTTTATCTCAAAATAACTACACAAATGTAGTTCTTCAATCTGTATGTTCTCAACTTAATAGAATTGAAATAAATTATGAAAGTGAGGCATCAACTTCTTCAAGAAAAGACAAGAAGAAGGTTTTACCTACTTCTTTGTGTCATTTTCCAAATACTGAAAATTTACTCAATAATGAGACAAATGTCTTGAAAGAATTTGTTTCTCAATTGACTAAATTAAAGTCTCCTGCTTCTTCAAGTAATCTCAATATCAATTCTATTCTTCAAATTCAAAAAGATCCAATTAATTTGTCTATTGATGTTCTTACAAAAGAAGAAGACATTATTAAAGACATTATTGATCAAATTCAAGATACTAAACTTAAAAATAAGTTTAGAAATCTTCTTCCTGATTCTTCTAGAGCTCCTCCTGAAGATGTATTTCAAAATGTTTTAACTCGTTTCAAAAATGAAAAAATTCAAAAGATTTCTTCAAATTCCTCTGATTTAAAAGCCGAAATTAATTTTATGAAACATCAAATTGCTGATTTACAATCTCAAATTAAATCTATCAATATTGATGTTGTTTTTCTCAAATCAAAATCTGATGATCTTTTTAAAACATCAACTTCCACTTCTTCATCTGACTCTGAAGAAGAAAATTTATTAAAACATTCTAATCAAAATCTTGAGCATCCTTTAGATCAATCTGAAGAAGAAAAGGTTAATGTTATTAATCGAATTCAACTTAAAAAATGGTATTGTCATATGACAATAATCGTCAACAAAGAATTCAAACTCTCCACTAGAGTTCTTATTGACTCCGATGCTGATCAAAATTGTATCAAGGAAGGACTTATCCCTACAAAATATTTTGAAAAAACCACTGAACGCTTATATGGTGCCAGTGGTAGAAAACTTGATATTCATTACAAACTTTCAAAAGCTCATGTTTGCAATTCAAATATCTGTTTCAAAAACATTTTTTATCTTGTTAAAGATTTAGATCAAGAAGCCATTCTTGGTACTCCTTTTATTGTTCAAATTTATCCCTTTAAAGCTGACGCTAAGGGAATTACTACAAATGTTTTTGGACAAGAAATATTTTTTAAATTTTCAAATCCACTATCAACTAGAGATATTAATTCTCTAAAAGAAGCTTCTATTTCAAAAATTATTAGCAATATTAATTACAAGAAAAATCATATTAAGTTTCTCAAAGAAGATATAAAGTTTCAAAGAATTGAAGAATAATTACAAGATTCTTCAATTAAAGAAAAAATTTCAAAAATTCAAACTCAAGTTGAACAAGAAATTTGTTCTACTATTCCTAATGCTTTTTGGGAAAGAAAGAAACATATTGTTTCTCTTCCTTATAATTCTGATTTCAATGAGTCAAAAATTTCTACAAAATCTCGTCCTATTCAAATGAATAAGGAACTTCCTGATTTCTGTATTAAAGAAATCAATGATCTCCTTGACAAAGGTCTCATAAGAGCTAGCAAATCTCCTTGGAGTTGCTCTGCTTTTTATGTTAATAATTCTGCTGAAATTGAAAGAGGTGTTCCTCGTCTTGTTATCAATTATAAACCTCTTAATACTGCTCTTCAATGGATTCGTTATCCTTTACCTCAAAACAAAGATTTATTGAATCGTTTATTCAAAGCTGTTATCTTTTCAAAATTTGATATGAAGTCAGGTTTTTGGCAGATTCAAATTGCTGAAAATGATAAATATAAAACTGCTTTCAATGTTCCTTTTGGTCAATATGAATGGAATGTTATGCCTTTTGGCCTAAAAAATGCTCCTTTTGAATTTCAAAAAATCATGAACGACATATTTAATCCTTATTCAAATTTCATCATTGTTTATATTGATGATGTTCTAGTTTATTCTGAAAGCTTAGAGCAGTATTTCAAACATCTCCATACATTCATAAACATTGCAAAAAAGAATGGTTTAGCCATTTCCGCAAAAAAAAGATTATTTTATTTCAAACTAAGATAAGGTTCTTAGGTCATAATATTAATTATGGCACTTTGACACCTATTCAAAGAAGTTTGGATTTTGCGGATAAATTTTCCGATAAAATCTTAGATAAAACGTCTCTTCAAAGATTTTTGGGTTGTGTCAATTATGTGGCTGATTTTATCAAAGATATTCGCGTGATTTGTGCTCCTCTTTTCCAAAGATTACAAAAGAATCCGGCCCCATGGTCTAATGAGTGTACTATAGCCGTCCAAAAATCAAAACTAGCTGCCAAAAGTATACCTTGCTTTTCTATCCTTGACCCTAAAGCATCCATTATTGTTGAAACTGATGCGTCAGAAATAGGGTATGGTGGGGTTCTAAAGCAGATTCCTTTTGAGTCAAAAGTTGAACAATTAGTCCGCTACCATAGTGGAGTATGGACTAGTCCTCAAAAGAATTATTCGACCATCAAAAAAGAGGTTCTTTCAATAGTCCTCTGTATTTCTAAATTTCAAGATGATTTAATTAATAAAGAATTCATTTTAAAAACTGATTGCAAAGCATCAAAAGATGTGCTTCAAAAAGATGTCAAAAATCTTGTTTCAAAACAAATTTTTGCCAGATGGCAAGCTATTTTGTCATGTTTCGATTTCAAAATTCTTTATATTCAAGGTAAATCTAACTATCTTGCAGATTTTCTTATGAGAGAGTTTTTAGAAGATAAGAACAAGTGAGATTTATTTTTGCATGGAGTCTAAGAGAAAAGATGTTTCTTCTCAAAGATTTGATTCCAGCTCAAAAAGATTTATTTTCAAAACTTTCAAAAAACTTACCAAAGATCAAAAGAGCAATCTTGATGATATCTTTACTGCTTTTCATCAAAACTCAAAACTCGATATTATCAAAGCTCTTAAAGGTACAGCTGAGATTTTTGATAGTTGTAATAAATTAATCAAGAGATTATCTCTTGAAGAATCCTCATGTTCAAAATCTTTTTCAAAACTTACTTTTTCTTCTTCTAAAAATATTGGATTTCTCAAAGCAGAAAGAAAAGATTTAATGAAAATTGTTATTCAATTACCATCAGAAATATTTTTTAATATTTTTGATCGTGATCCTTCATTTTCAAAGAAATCTTTAATATCTATAATGGTCTCAAATTTGATAACTTTGTTATCAGTGAAAGTTTTCATAATTTTCATTTTCTCCTTTGTGTGATTTCAATTATCAAAGTCTTTGATGAAAATCTCAAGAGATTATTTGAATGGGGATTTTTATCCTCAATATATTTTGATTCAAACACAAATATTTCTCTTTTTCCAAGTCCTCTTCAAAAAGTTATCAAAAATATGACTAAGCTTGGGGCTATTTCCTTCAAAATTGAAATTTCAAGCATTCTTCCAGAATGGGTTATTGAAAACTATCAAGAGAATGATGAACTCTTTACAGAAGAATATGTTCCAACAAAACATATGATTATTGTTTGGAGTCACTATATTCAAGGACTTCTTTCAATGCCTGAAATCTCTATCAAACTCAAGAAGTTCTCTTCTGAATATATTGATAAAGTTAGAAGATCTTCATCTAGAGATTTATTATCTTCAATCAGACCTAAATCAATTGCTCATGTCAAAAGAAAAATTAATGGATTTTCTTCCAATATTTTTCTGGATCTCAAATATGAAGATACAATTTCATTATATTTTCTGATGAAAGAAGATGGGTCAAAAGGGTTCCATTAATATCTCAAATTTTTGAAGACAAACTTCAAATGACTGACAAATGCTATGATACTGTTATCAATGATCTCATGATATCCTTCGATCAAACTTATCAAGATGATGATTATAAAGATTTTGATGACGAAGCTATTCATAATCTTTTTTCAGATTAAAGAAAGTTTTCAAGTCCGTGACTCAAAAGTCTTCAAATGGCAGACATGCAAAAGAAAAGGGACCTACTTTCCATCAACTTTTCAAAAAGGTGGATCAACTTTTTCAAAAGAAGGATAAATCTTCTCAAAAGTGTGCAACAATTTTAAATGGTAGGACCTACCACTTCAAAAAGAAGCCACTACTCAAGATTCTTCAATTAAATTGAAGAAATTTTCAAGTCCGAAGCCTCAATCTTCTAGTATAAATCAATGCCTTCTCCTCAACATTTATCAGAGCGAAAATAGCGGGAGATAGTTTCCTCTCCAAGATAGTCTAAGCTTGTTTAGATTTTATCTTGTCAAAAGCTTGTATCTTCAAATTATTTCAAGGTGTCTTATACTTTGTTCAAACATTTGAATAATATTTCAATTTTTATCATCTATGTCTACTCCCCTGTATCCTCTGGGCCATTTTGGTATCAGAGCCATAAAAGTTGGATGAGTGTGAGGAAGATAGACTGCTTATATATATATATATATAATGTTGGCACTCAATTCCGTAACTCCAAGTAGTTCACGTGACTTTCAGTTTAATAATTAAATTCTAAACGCTTGATGTAAATTAAGAGTTTATGGGAGTTATTATGTTTAACTTATTAAAATATAATATCCACATTCGAAATTCCAAATAACCGTAACTAGAATGATAGTTTATTATTATTATTTTATTAATAAAATATAGGATTTAGATTGTTTTTCTTTCTATCAAAATAATTCAAATATGACTCATTCAAAATTATTTATTTTTGAGTCAATTTATGTTATTTAGCACGAGTTTCAAAATAAATATAATATCGATATATTTTTCATCAATTTCTAAGATATTTAAATATTCGACCCAATTAACTTACGATAAATTTTAAAGAAAAATACGTAATCAATTAAATCTTTTATGCAAATAAGCGGATCCAGCTTATCACTTTAACATTTGGACTTTAGTGTGACGACAAGGTCGGATATGGACTATTTTATTTGCTAAATGACCAACATTAAGTTTGGCCCATATGAAAATATAAAATAAAAATCAGGATGTTACATTTCCACACGAAAATTTTTAAAATTTTGGATTTTTTGATGTAAAAAAATAAAAAAAATTGGAATTTTTTTTTCTCACCAAAGTGGTGAAAAAACAATTTCATAAAAAGTGGGAAAATTGCAAAAGGTGGAAAATATTTTCAATGGAAAATTTGGCCAAACAAACAAGTCAAAAATGAAAGTTGAAATTACTTTCATGAAAAATTTTGCTCAATCAAACAGGCCTTAGGGTCCGTTTGATTCGCCAAAATTTTCCCTGGAAGTTGGAATCGAATTCCAACTTCCACCTTTTGTCCGTTTGATAGCGTTTTTTTCCATGGAATTGGTTTCCACCCATTTTTCGAGGTACAACCACTTGAAGTGTGATTCCGTGGAATTCAATTCCTTACTATATGGTGGGAATTGATTTCCACCTTTTTTTTTTAGCAATAGAAACAAATTTTAAGATAAAGTGTAAAAAAATTTATCCATTTAATTGACAAATTTCATGTAAAATAGAGCTAAAAGTAAAAATAAAAAATAAAAAATAATTTTTTAATTTTTAATTTTTTTAATTTTTTTTGGCAATCTAAACATATTTTGTCCCCAATGATAAAAAAATTTATCCATTTAATTGACCATTTGCATAAAAAACAAAGTCAAACGTATTATAATAGATGTGGAAAATTATACCAATCAAACACCTTTAATTCAATTCTCTGTAAAATAATTCCATGCAATTTAATTTTCTGAAATCCATTTTCTTTCTACTCATTTTTCACCCTTGCAATCAAACGACTCTTAGTGAAATTCTATGACTCTGTGAGAGAATTTTTTATCAATTTTGTAAGAGTGTATAAAAACCTTACCGAAAGTCTATCCAAGTCTATGAATTTCAATTTTGTAGAAGTCATTAAACCGGTTCACTGTTGGGTTAAATTTTTTAACCCGGTTCAACCATTGCATAAACACGCTTTGAGGGAAGTATCATCTAAAAACGCGTTGGGCTTTTTGCGTAATTACCGACTCTACGGTCTTTATAATTACCTGGTCTTTAGACTTCCCCTCAAAAACATTAAAAAATACCTATTTTAGCATATTGCGACATTCCTTTTTTCTCAACACTCGAAACCCTAATCTTATCTTCTCTCTGCGAGTCTGTAGATTGAAGATTTCGATTTCTTCTACTGTTTTTGCGTTTTCTGGGTCAGTTCTCAAAGATAAAGTGGATTAGCTGCTACGTTAACGAGAAAGAACGCTATTTCATACTCTTTGTTGAGTTAGCTTGTGTTTGCAGAAGATTTCGCTGTTTGTTCGAGGCTTTTCGGAGAATCATACGACCTGAAGCGGTTCGGAATTTTTTTTTGTCTGATCGAGAATCCGGGGCCGACGTTTTTGTGCGCGGCGGTTCGATTTTCCGTTTAACGAAGAGGACGCACTAGTCTTTTCATTGTCCTCGGATCTGCGAGATCTATATAATACCTGATCCGGCGGTAGAGCTTAGAGGTCAGATCCGGATTGCCAAGCGTCTCGTCTGAGGATTTGCGGTGGAGCTTGAAGAATTCCTGTCAGCTGCGAAATATTTGAACGATTTAGAAGGCGATTGGATTTGCGGAGGAGTGCGAGTGCAATATTTGTTGGTTTGAATCTCTTGAGTTCTTGGAAAAGGAAAAAAAAAAGAAAAAAAAGAGAAAATATCTTAGATTTCCATTGTACTTTTCATGTTATTTTTGTTCTCTTGTTTCAGTTGAATGCGAGGCCTTCAGTTTTGTATTTGACGGCCTTTATATCTCTTGTTATTGTTTTCATTTTAGAGAAGAAAAAAGAAATTGAAAGCAAGAAAAAAAAGAGTAAACATGGCAGTGTACTATAAATTTAAAAGTGCAAAGGATTACGATTCGGTTATGATTGATGGGCACTTTATTTCCGTTGGACACTTGAAAGAAAAAATATTTGAATCAAAGCATTTGGGCAAGGGTACTGATTTTGACCTCCTTATCACCAACGCCCAGACTAATGAAGGTTGGTTTGATTCTATAGGATTTTGTTTTTAGACTTTTGAATCCTTAAAACAAACACTGGGCGTGTTAATTGTTACAGTTCCTCTCTGTGTCATTAAAGCCCTCAGTTTTATTGTATTTTCAATGATAATAGTACAACTATGAACCATTCAGGTTATGATCATTGAACTTTCTTCTATCTAGTTTTGAATGCAACCGGATTCTCTACAACCTGTTGTATGATATTATTGAAAGCCAGCTAATTGGTGATTATATATTTTGAATAAAGCTAGTCATTTAACTTATGGTTCTTAGATTTATGTCCTCAAGTGTGGCTAGGCACAAGGTAAAGAGTGCTGGCTTTATTGGTGTTTATGGTTTTGTCATTAGTTCTCCAATATGATTTTTTATTCTTAGACTGTATTACATAAGCAAAAAGAAATGGAATTCGGATGTTCCAGTATTGTAAATGTTATGTTGATTGCACAAAGTTCGCGTTTTTCATTCATTGAAGAGTTGGTTCCTTCACTGTGATTTAGCAGTATTTAAAAGGATGTTCATATAGAATCTGCCTTGACTTCTTGAAGAAATTACTTTGAGATTAAATATATTGTGAATTGGAACTTGTAATTCTTGTGATATGGCACAATTATTTTCATGGTGAAGTTAGGGGCTGCTGGTATTGAAACTACAGGTTTTTGCTTCCTGTTTAATGGCAGATCAGGTTACTGGCTTGTGTGTGATAGTAATGTTAACATTTTGGATAATGAGTCAAATGACTATGGGATGTGTCGTGTGTTTTGGGGGGTTAAATGTAGTTGTGCCTTCTTGCTTGTCTTTATATATAGTTTTGCAGGTTTTCATACTCTTTTCATTGTTCTGTAATTTGTAATTTCAGAGTATCTTGATGAGGGGATGTTAATTCCCAAAAATACTTCAGTTTTAATACGCCGAGTTCCTGGACGGCCTCGCATGCCCATAGTTACTGCACCATTTACTGAACTGGAAGAGTATTGTCTTGATCCTTTTAACTTCGTTTATTTGTTTAATTTTCTCATGGAGAACATTTTTGGAAAAAAAGATGGGGAGAAAAACAAATGTCGAACTACTATATTTGTCTAAAGGCTAAAAGTCCACTTATTTTGGGGGTTTGTAGAATCTGTTGGTGGTGCTTTGAGCTTTTATACTTCTTCCAAAAATAAAAGCCTTAAAAGATGTCCTGCATAAACTAAAACTCATATATAAAGGATAAAAGTTACACTCCTAGCATTTCTATGAATTTGTCAGGGTTTCTTGAGCTTTTCTTATTATCTGTAATGTAGGTCAAAGGTGGAAAATAATTCCGAGGATGTTCAAGTTGCAAAAATTGGCTCTGCTGGATTGGATCCGTCTGCCGGGAAATATGTAAGCTTTAATTAGCTATTTAGTCTAGAAGAATCTTAAAATCTTAGTTTTGGATAGAAGATAATTTGGATATAACAATTTCGTCAGTTCAAGTAACTAAATGTTGTAGAATTTCAATTCTTGGTCCTTGAAGGCTGAAGATTTTGAATGGGATGAATTTGGAAATGATCTATATGCGATTCCTGAAACACTGCCCGTGCAGTCTAGCAATCCAGTTCAGGATGCTCCACCTACCAGCAAAGAGGACGAGGATATGAAGATCAAGGCTTTGATTGACACTCCAACTTTAGATTGGCAGCGGTGAGAAGTCCTCTTGCAGTGTTATTACAATTTGGCAAAAGTTTTTCTACTAGTTGATTTGTTAGGCTTAGGTGTTGTAATTGTTGTGGTTGCAGTCAATCTTCTGATGGCTTTGGTCCTGGTAGAGGTTTTGGACGGGGCCTGGGTGGAAGAATGATGGGTGGCCGTGGTTTTGGTGATTCTCTCATCACTTTTTAACTGCTTAGACTAGTTTTACTGCTCTTCTTTGTCTTTGTTTTCATTCAATTATAAAATAATATTATTTTCTCTGGGTCTCTATCCTTTGAAAGCCATTTATTGGAGATGAAGAACATTTGTAGAATAGTGCAAAAGTTGCTAGGTTCTTTCTCTGGAAGATATTGAAATGTTTTAAATTTTGACTTACTGTTCTGGACTTTAACTCTGTTAAATGCTTTTATTCAGTCTTTTATTTTTGTTCATTACAAATTCTGTGAAAACTGAAAGTCATTATTGATTCCTTAGGACGAGGCATATTGGATCGGAAAACACCACCACAAGGCTACATATGTCACAGGTGCAAGGTACCTGGTACGTTCATTTATCTGCTACAATGCAGATTAATTTATATCAAGTGGGACTAAGGAAAGATTTTTCTTAAATTTGTGAAAAGTATGCTCTTAAGGAGAACTTACTAAAAGTATATTTGGATTTCTTTAAATTATTATTTAAGTTTGTCAAACTTTAATTTTTTACCACACATTTTGTACTTATCCACCACTCATTTCTATCAATTTGTAATATAAGCAACTTTTAAAGAATCCCAAACAGGCACTAAATTATAGAATCCTTCTATTTAGGGCATTTTATTCAGCACTGCCCAACAAATGGTGATCCTAATTTTGACATCAGAAGGGTGAAACCTCCGACTGGAATTCCGAAGTCTATGTTAATGGCTACTCCAGATGGTTCTTATGCATTACCTAGTGGGGCTGTTGCAGTTTTGAAGCCAAACGAGTATGGTTATTCCGTTTTCCGTGTATTACAATTTATACCAATGATTGTATGCATGAAGAATGTTTTTTTATAACTGGGGTTTATTACAGGGCTGCCTTTGAGAAAGAGATTGAAGGAATGCCATCAACCCGTTCTGTTGGTGATCTTCCACCAGAACTACATTGCCCCTTGTGTAAAGAAGTAATGAAAGATGCTGTGCTTACGAGCAAGTGTTGTTTTAAAAGCTTTTGTGATAAATGTAAGTTATCTATTGCTGTAGTCACAAACTATGCTTCATTTCCACTGTGATATTGATTTTTTGCTGTCTCATTGTCGTGTGCCGTATGAATGGCACCACATTTTCTTCTGTTCCTTCACTTTTATGGGAATGGGTAGCATGGAGTTTGTGGGTTAGTATTGGGGGAAGGAAGGTGTGCAATCTCTATTTATACAGCTATGAGGTGGTCTGAAAATGCTTGTTTTTCTTGTGTTTTTCTGATTTCTGGATTTTTCTTTAGGTATAAGGGATCACATCATTTCTAAATCAATCTGTGTCTGTGGGGCCACAAATATTCTTGCGGATGATCTTTTGCCCAACAAGACAGTAAGGGAAACTATTCACCGAATTTTAGAGTCCAATAACAGCAGTGGTGAAAATGGTGGGAGTGTATTTCAAGTCCAAGGTATGCTCTATATTGAATTACTATTCTCCTTTTACAATAATCATTCTCCCTGTAACATCATTTTGGTTTCCAGATATGGAGTCACGGAATCCACAGGCTATGGCTCCATCCCCCACACAGTCTGCTGCCTCAAAAGGACAGCAAGTGCCTGCATTGCTGCCTGAAAAGGAAGAGACTTCAAAAATTGCAGAAACTTTTGAAGAGGGGAAAGATGTGAATGCTCCACAGAATCAGGAGGAAGCGAGAACAAAAGTACCGGACATTTCAGAAGCTAAACATGGGTCATTAAGTGTTAAGGAACAAGCATCACCTGGACGTCCTCCATTGGCTGATGAAGAAGCGCAGGAGAAGCCAGTGTCTGGGGAGGCAGGTAATTGATGAATATGCATTACTATAGATATGGTACTTGATCGCAAATGTGCTTATGCTAGTGTGATATTCGCTTCCACTCTCTCCTTTTTGCATGTTGTGTACATCAACTAATAGGATAAGACAGGAAAATAATGGCATTTTTTGCTTTCTACTGGAGGTTGGACCCTGATCCTGATCTGTTTCATATATATATTTTTCTTTTGCCTTACAGGAAAGAAGAAGAGAAAGAAGAAAATTCGCATGCCTCCTAATTGTATGATTTATGATTTGAGTCCAGTCCTTATTTGCAGTAAATTGATATGTTTATTATTAGGTTTATTGTGGATGGAATTTTATCCAATACAGTAGTTGGGTATAATTTAACTTTAGTATTTTAATGGTAAACAATTTTGTTAAAATCTTGGAATGCCCTGCAGCAGCAGATATGCAGTGGACTGGCCAGGACCTTGCAGCAGAGAATTATATGATGCCTTTCGGCCCTTCTGCTTTTAATCCATACTGGACAGGCATGCAACCTGGAATGGATGGGTTCATGCCTCCGTATAATGGTCATATGCCCTATATGGGTTACGGGCTTGGTCCTATGGATGTTCCATTTGGTGGTGTCATGCCACAAGATCCATTTGGAGGACCAGGGTTCATGATGCCATATGGTGGCCTGCCTCAGAGGTGTGCTTCAGTTTTCCTTCTGACGATCTCTCTCATGCGTGCACACACTATCCTATGCACATCCTTGACTGGTAGTACGAGGGTGTCTCGTATAGTTGAGTGAAGCTTGCAGAACACGAGCAGTGATTGATTACCATGTTGTCTTGCACTATTTTATTTCTGATTATTTCATATATTTTCGTCGATTCCAGGGACCTTGCAGATTTAGCAATGGGATTCAATGTTCGACCACCACCTGGTCCACTAATGTCCAGAGAGGAATTTGAAGCTCGCAAAGCGGATGTAAAGAGGAAGCGTGAAATGGAAGGACGTGTTGATAGGTAGAAGAAAAAAACTCATTCATATATTTATTTATTTATTATTGCTTACTTTAAATATACATTTTTCTTAACATATTTTTTTTTATATATTGTTTTTTTTGAATTGTTTCATGCTAGAACAATATCTTTTATGCTAGTATATTTGTATTTGAGGCAGACACCTGTTGAATACAAATGATTCGAAGTTGATAAATACATTTGTGATTTGATTCCTTACCATCTTTATGGCTTTTCTTGGAAGCCAGATGTATGTAATAACCTAGAAACCCAAAATTCTGATTGTAGCAGATGTTCTTGTTTTATATGTTATTGTTTCAACTATATTCGGAACAAGGTTGGCATGCCATGTTTGTAAGTAGATCCTATTTGGCTTGTGGATCTGTTTCAACAATCACATTTACAAATATTGTGCTCTCTAAGCCTATGTTTAGATCTTGTTTATGAACTGTTTATAACACTAGTGCCCTTTTTTTATCCACACATTTTGAGGGACTCACAAGTAGTACCCATCTATCTCTCACTCATTTCTATCTATCTATAATTTAAACCCCGTTTATAAACAACTCCCAAATGTGCCATGTGATTCTGTTTAAAATGTTTGGCTTGAATATTGTTTTCTTCGGTGTCTTATGACTGATCGGAAATACCTTGTGCACAATTGATTATTATTATTATTATTTTTTCTTTTACTTAGCTGTATGTTCATTGAGTTTTGCCTTGAGCATTAACCTTTTTATGTTGCACAGGGAGACATCTAAAGACCGGGAATATGGTAGAGAAGGAAGGAGCAGCTCGGGCAATGTTTCTGCAATGAAATCCAAATCAGTATGTAATTTTGTTATCGAGACATTATTATGTTATTTTTTTGCACTCTTGCAGGACTTGACCACCTCTGAAATAGTTGGGCTGAATGGTTTTCTGGCAAGAAAACAGCCGTTTTTACAAAGAGATTGTTTTTCAGTTTCTCCTTTTCATAATTAAGAGAGGGCAAATTGTTTGTTTGGTAGTTAAAAGCAAATTTCTTACATTTTTAATTTAGTGCTTAGTTTGATCGCCAAAAACTGGGACGAGAAATGAAACTTGAACTTCTGAGTGTCTTTACACTCGTTGGTTCCATCTTACTGACTGCAAAATGGAAGCTCAAGTGGAAATGTGGAGGAGAATTCACTTGAAGAAGATTAAAATTAGTTTATTATCTGTACAATTTTTCGAGCCATACCCGCCACCTCTTCTAAATGAATTATCAAAAATCCCCCCCCCCCCCCCCCCCCCCCCCCCCCCCCCCCCAAGTTCTCCATTTCTGTTCTATACTTGCGCCTCTGCATTACTTGGTAGATAATTGACATCGTATCGCATTGGTTTGTACTGAACTGGACATTACTGTGATTCAAAGGTTACGCAACCATTATTCTTGTTTTTAGTGATATGATGTATAATTCTTACCACTATTTTTCCTTTTAAAGGCCGTCGCGGCACCTAGTCAAAATTTTTGTTCATATTCACAACTAAACAAATACAATAAAAAGAAAAAATAGTTAGGCAAAATAAATCGATAGGCAGCTTTGAATTCTTGATTTTTGCACATGAAAAAGGCTGACTCGTTAGAAAATTCTCTCTTCATAAATAACTGACGAACATGAAATTTTTATGGACGCCATCTCCATAATAAAATGTTATGAACATTACTGGGAGTGTAAATTTTGCTGAATGCGTGCTTGTAAACCTTATTGAGACGTAATTTATGGAAGAAATTGCAAAATTGGAATGATAGTGATTACAATAACGATATAAAAGATGGGTTTCACTGCAATATTTTTTATTTTTTTTTTCCCGTTTTTAGTGTTCTCTTTTAGAAAGTCACTTCTGGGATTAATAACAATAATTTTATTTTATTGTAGTAGGCATTTTATAGGTCTTGTTAACTAAATTCTTGTGTGAATGTGGACTTATTTCCTATTTTCCTGTGGCTGATGCAGAAGTCTATACCCCCTCCGTCAAGCTCCAACCAACACCGCCACTATGGCCACTCATCCGACAGACATTCACCTAATCGCTCCCGTGATCCTGAGGTTCCTCGCCCTTCATCCAAGAGGAAATCATCGGACCACTATGAGGACATTGAAGACAAGCAACATCGTCGTGACTATCACGACGATCACCGCCACAGTGATCGTCATCATCACCCCCAATCGTCCACTGCCAAGACGTTTGATGATCGCTACAGTCTGTCCGAGTTGTCCACTGCCAAGGCATCTCCAGAGCCACCCATGGCACGACCCAAGTCCACCACCTCCGCAGCTGACAAGAAGCAAAAGGCCAGTGTCTTCTCTCGCATTAGCTTCCCTGGAGATGACTCAACACCCCCTAAGAAAAGAAAATTATCTTCCTCTGCTGATGCACCGGTCAGTGCCTTGTCGAATCACCGCCGTGCATCTGCATCTAATGGATACCATGAAGAGCACAAGGGGCCAGTATCGGGTTCAAGGAAGACGGCAGCTACAGCTGCTTCCGCTGGTGCTGTAGATTATGAGAGCAGTGACGATGATAGGCATTTCAAGAGAAGGCCGTCAAAGTACACCTCTTCACCACCTCAAGCCACGGTGTGGGACGAGGAAGAGCCTCGGCGCTCCAAAGGTTCAAGGGAAAAGGAGCGTGGAAGGGATCGTGCAGGCTATAACAAGCATAAATGATTTAATTACATCGTGGAAAGGGGAGCTATTGACATTTAGCTCTATAATTTGCTTTTTATCATGTAATAATCGAACATATGTTACCTTGTATTTTGTTGTCGAAATGAAATTAACTTGTTCTATTTCAATTTGGTTTATCAATTGTCTCTCTCTCTCGCCAATTTGTACAAGTCTTGAGAGTATTTACTAACAAGTCTCACTAGTTAAAGATTAATACGGACCACTAAAGTTAATTTAGGAAGTGGAATTGTTAGCTTAAGAACGCTTAACCTCTTGTCAAACGTTGGGTGTCGTGTTAGAGGGGTGAATAAATGGTAAGAGAATGGCTAATGTAAAATTTATCATAAAAATTCGTGCAAATGTTGTGAAATATAAGCTAGTAAAGTGTACGGAGTTGATCAAATAAGGAAACAAATCTATTAGCAATAATAATTTCTATAAATACGAAGGCGAGTTACAAAAAGTGGACCAAGCTTGTGAAACGAAAGTGACAAAAAGAATTCAATTTTTTAATTGATGTAAACTATTTTTTTCCCATTATATTATTAAAATGCATTTGTCGTCTTCATTCATCACAATTTTGTAACAAGAGCACGAGTAGGGTGGGAAAAGGGGAATGGAGGAGCTTAATAGTGGATGAGACGTGGAAAAATGTTTTTAGTTCAAAATGGCAAATACTATTCAAAATAAGTAAACGAATTGTGTGGAATGAAATCCTAACTAAAATAAAAGAGCCGCTTTGGTGGGCACTATTCCTAGGGAGTCGTGCCATGAATAGTAGATTTATTATTTTTCCTTCTTTTTTTTTTGGGTCCATGAAACGATGTCTTTTTTTTTCCTGTTCTTTGGCTATTTCAGTGTTTTTTTAATGTTTGCGTGTAAATGTTTATTTTCACAGCCTTTACTTTCTTCTGTCAATTCATATTCTATTCAATCCTGACAAAAATCTGAAGAAGTAGTGGTGACTTTACAGTTTCTCTCTCTCGTCCATTTTCTTCCATCTTGAAAACCTGCACTTCTTTCTTTCTCTTCCATTTTTGTTCACTTCCTTTTCATTGTGGCAAATTAACACTCTCTCTCGTCCATTTCCTTCCAAATCTTGAAAACCTAGGTCTTTTTTTGCACTTTTTTCTCGTCAAACACTGATCTGTTAAGAACATTCATCCCATGTGAAGGGGTATTTTTTGTTTATATGTAGTTTTAGTATTTTAGGGATTTTATAGCATTTAATTGTTTTCTTTTTCTTTTTGATTTTTTTTTATTATTAGGTTATAATTTGTGATTGATTTTTGTAATGAAAAAAATAATATGCAGGCGCTGATTTTTTGAGTTTATTAGACTCGACTCATCTGCTACGCTGCTGCCGCCGCCACCGACTTCTTCTCCAACAGTCTTTTTCTGAGCACCCGTCCCTTGTAAAGAGGTATTTACATGTGTTTTTAGATCTTATTGGGATTTTATAGCATTTAATTGTTTTCTTTTCCTTTGTTTAGATGCTTTTTCTTTGTTCTCTGTATTTGTTAGTTTGTTTCTAAACCGAAATTATGTTATGTGTCTAAAGTATATTACTTTGTTTAGTTAGTCCAGCAACAGTTATTTCACGGGCCACGTTATGCGATGGTTCCAATTTGTAATTGTCATGGACCACGTTTTCATTTGGTTGGTTGTTAGCTAGTCCTTGTTTGATTTCATAAGTGTAGTGGGTCAGTTAAGTGTAGTGGGGCAGTTTATTATTTGATTAAGTCCATGTAAAACTCTATTTATATGACAGATATCAAAGCATGAAGGAGGAGATTTCCAGTATTATTGAGTTTACAATTGTGAAGGCCAGGCAGCTCGAATTGCCTACCGTATTTCTCAAGTTTATAAGTTACAGATTTACTTAAGCCCATAACAAATTAACTTCTTGTTCTGAAATTCATTCTTTCCTATTTTTTCTCGAATTTTAAAAAATGTCGAATGTGCAACTTTTTTTTCCCAGTATTGTCTTAATTCAGTTTTCAACTTTCTTTTGCAGAACCAAGAAAGTAGATTCTTTTACATCAGGACTCTTACAAATTCATTCCAAGATGTTAGATGTCAACAAAAAAAGAGGTATATGTCAATATATATTCAGTTGGCTTGTATACGACGTGTTTAAAAATTGGAGTCAATTTGTTTTATCTCAATATAATACCCCAATTAGTTGGGGTTTCATACAGAATACTATGGCAATAAAGCTGCATATGGTACCTATAATCGTTAAATGTTGTAACTCTTGTGGTTTTTCTTCACTTGGCCTTGTGATGTTCACATTTTTTTCAAGGCGGTTCACTACATTTTGACTCATCCATTTTCATTTTCATGATTTTTCATCTTAGATGGTGCCTAGCTGACGACTGGCTCACAAATTCTGTAACAAGTCACTTTATAGATTAGTACCCTTCTAAAAGAGGAAATCTAATATATAATGAGTCCTCGTACTTAGCAAATCTCCATTTATGTTAGTATTTATTTTTTAATTTTTGCGTTTGAGCTTTAATGTGTATGATGAAATTTACATAGATTATTTGTGGGCGTGTGATGAATTTCTTGGTCTGGATTGAACAGAAGAAGAGTTGTAATGAAGTTTTTTCTTACCAAAAGGGCTAAAACCAGAACAAATTTTGCGAACATCTTTCTTTTCAGTGTTTATACATCTCTGGTTTTGACGTCTGTCGCACAATTTCTGCCTGAAGAAGGTACTCTCTCCTCCATTAAGCAACTTCTCGATGCGTTCTGGTAAAGAAAAACAAGAATTAAAGGGGTTTTTTTTTTTTTTTTTGGTTTTATTGTGATTCATGTATTTCTATATAACTTTGACTGCCTGTTAGATTTGGTAAGTAAATATGGACATTGTTTTGCTTGATTTATTTTTATTTTTCACATGTTCTATGGATTTGAGTTTATAGCCTGTTGAGTATTATATGAATTATTTCTTTTTATTGATTGCTGGTACTTTTTAATTAGTATCCTAATCCTAACTAAAATAAAAGAGCCACTTTGGTTGGCACTGTTCCTAGGGAGTCGTGCCATGAATAGTAAATTTTTTTGTTGAGTATTATGTTTGTTAAACCAATAATTTGGATCTTGGTCACTTAGATAATATGATTTTTTTGAACCTTTTTTCAGGAAGATTTGTTCCTGGTTGCTACACTCTTGTAGTTTGTGAAGCACTTCCCTATGAAATGCAGCTATGCTATTTTTCCAGTAGTTGACATCTTGACAATGAGCAGGTTTAAATAAAGTTAAAAATTTCACTTGTAAGTATAATTTTTCTATTGGTGAATGTTGAAAAAACAAGTTGCTTATTTTTTGATAGAAATGTAAAAGTTACCTTAAAAAAGTAAGTCATCCAAACAAAATGTTAGTTAAAAATAACTTTACTTTTTTATTTTGAGGTTAGACCTAACATGTTTGTGATGATCTCTTAACTTTGTGAAGAGTATGTTCATCAACTCCCATAGGTGTCATACAATGTTGTTTTTTAAATATCTGGTTCCATGAATGGTGTACTCATCTTTCACTTTCTATCCATAAGCAGGAATAATTTTACCTGATTTATCCATCTTAAATCTCTAAAAATTGTGTTCTGTATGTATTTTTTCAGTTTCTAAAATGTTTACTATCATTTTGATTGTTTATAATTCGAAAAAGAAAATTACTAAACATAGTTTTCGATATTAACAATTATGTTGAACGAGAATTAACAATTTTGGGCTTAATGTATTTGTTTCAGCTGGTATTCCACTTTTAGCTACACAATCAACATTTCTTTGCACATCCATCTTTAATGTATAATTTATTTTTCACTTTGTTTTTCGATATTCGAAGAGGTCGAACCAAAAATAAGTGAAGTCATGTTTTAAGAGGTGCTTAGGTATAGGGTGTTGTGTATATGTTTATTGATTTTCTGTAGTGGTTATGTTGAATGTGAGATTTCGTCTTCAATCTACAATTTATTTTTCACTTTTTTCCCTTCTTTTGAGAGGTCGAACCCAAATACCTATATATATATATATATATATATATATATATATATAGTCTTTTTTTGTTTATTTTCTCAATTTTCTTCATGTTCTGTATATGTTTGTTTATTAATTCTTTGCCTATGATTTTCAGTTTTCAATGTTTACGAATAATAAAAGGCGCAGAGAAGTACGGATTATGACATACGCGACTACATATACGAGCTTCTCAAGGTTTTGTATTATAGCTTCCAGTGATTCCTGAATTTTTCTATTGCTTCTGTTTTTTTCTTTTATTGTTGTTTTCATTTTTGTTTCTTTTAATGCTTGGTTATATAAGCTTTATTGGCTTCTGCACTTGTATGTATTTTCGTTGAATTGGAATGTGAAGTAATATAAGTTTTTTGTTTGGTGATGTACCATATTGATTAAATTGCTTACCTAAAGTTACCACTAACTGGAGACATGAATGAATGAGTTGACATCTTGACCAACAGGATTAAATAAGGTTAAAAATTTCACTTATAAGTATAATTTTTCTATTGGTGAATGTTGAAAAAACAAGTTGCTTATTTTTTGATAGAAATGTAAAAGTTACCTTAAAATAGTAAGTCATTCAAACAAAATGTTAGTTAAAAACAACTTTACTTTTTTATTTTGAGCTTAGGCCTAACATGTTTGTGATGAACCCCAGGCTTAAGGGGAACTTCTGTATAAAAGGAGCCCAAAAAGCTACACAGTCGGTTAGATTAGCAAGGTGTGCTGCTATTATTTATAAAATCATGTTTTGAAACATGTGCTACAACCTAAAAGTTATTTTTGCTCGTTTTGTTATGCTACTAAGAAGTTTTGTTTTATTTTGTAGCACATGTATAATTACTCAACCTGAACTTAATCGGTTCATGCTTCTTTTTGATGGTTTGAACTTATTTTGTAGTGTAATGTTGCACAAAATTTGCTCCATGCAATTCAAAAATTTACGATCATCTTTATGAAACCTATAATTCTGTACAAATTCAGGCTATGTAAAGCCTATATAAGCTTTATCTTACTGCTCCGGACATCTTTCATTACTAATATGCATAATTTCATCTACAGAACTACGCTATTATGTAGTCAACTAAGTCATATCATGTGCATTGCACGTGCATCTAACTAGTATTTTATAAAAGACTAATAATAAATCTTCTATTGATGTAACCATAATATTTCAACATTATTAGTAAATGAATCACAAAAACATTAATCTATAAGAGTTTTAAAAAATGCATAGTATGTTCAACCTTTTCCCTCTAATCATAATTCATACAC
Organism: Osmanthus fragrans; assembly: GCA_019395295.1. Classification (NCBI taxonomy): domain Eukaryota; kingdom Viridiplantae; phylum Streptophyta; class Magnoliopsida; order Lamiales; family Oleaceae; genus Osmanthus; species Osmanthus fragrans. The sequence continues at coordinate 12,052,536 of CM033359.1, forward strand.
ATCATGTTATCTTTCGATTCTCATTTTCATTACATTAGTAATCTACACAGTATATAAAAGTGCAGAATGGAGAAACATTTTTTATAATTCCTCATTCTTCCTATATTATTAATTGTTGGTGATTGAGTGTCGCAAAATTTTATCTATCTAAGATGGAATATTATTAATTACACTGTCTGCGTTGAGAACAGTGAGACTGAAGATTATAACTAACCTTCAACTCGTCTTTCATATATCTACCCGCAATATGTTTTTCTGTTTTTTTTATTAATCAAGAAAATGGAACATTGAAGTTTTTTGTCCCCCTCAAATTAAAGATGAAATAAGATGTGAATTTTTCAATGATGACCCAAAATTTTATTTTATTTGGGGCTTTTACTTCTGAATGAAAACTTGAGGATTTAATTCGTGAGTCGTGATTGTTAAAGTAACTATAATGCTTTTTGAACTCTATAGTTAAACTAATCATTACTGCTAAGTTTCATGCTATTACTTGTTCGTGCAGAATTTCGCAATCGTACAAGATCGTTAACAAGTAATAAAGTAGTAAGTAAATGGTATCGTCCCACAAGAAATAAATTTTAAATTGAATTGTATCAACTCGAATATAATGTGACCAAAGAGATTTATTGATTTGTATTTAAATTAATCTACTAATTAACTAAGATGATTTTAAACTAAAATATGAGATGTATATGTTGGAATTTCGAATCCACCTATTATTATCCTATTTTCAATTTATCGACTTATGTAATTTATTTGTGTATTGATGATAATTGATAATCTAATTTTATTTAACTCTCTCTCTCTCTCTCTCTCTCGATCTCTCTCGATAAGTTAAACATATTTTAAACACGACCAGATCATATTACTAGTCCATATTCATATGCAAAGTAATACATTCAGTTATACAATTATTTATATAATTGAATATGGAATACATGTTATTCCTAACATTTATTACTCGTGTTAAAATTGCAAAGTTCTAAACCTATTGTTAATCTCTCATTACTACATCAAGCAACTAATCACCTAATTTGTGATCAAACAATTAAATAATTCAACAAAGTATACAAGATCAATAAAAAAAATACAATTTAACTAAATTACTTAGTTTTTGAATTAAATGTAATCAAATAATAAGGTTCATCTTTATCAAACACAAATGAAATCTAGTCCAATATGAATATAATGATAAAACAACAAGAAGAATGAAAAAGCATCAGTCAAAATGTATAACTTGAAGTTCTTGTTATTTGCATTCAATTTCTTGCGGTATTCGTCATCCTCTCAAATTATGACGAATTGGCCCCTAGTTTAGTGAAAAATTTTATGATATGAATTAATATGAAAGGTGAGAGAGGTCCTTGTAATGTTAGCCCCCTTTTGTATTTAGGTCATGAAATATGTCCAAAGTTGTTACCAAAAAGAGTTTCAGCTGTAGAAGGAAACTATCCTTCTGGCTAGATATTGGCCCATGCGAACTGTTGCGTGCTCATGGCTTTTTAGTTTGAGCCTTGAGTTACCAAAAGAAGCGTCTTGAACAAGCTGGTGCATTCACATTGCATAGTTAAGTGTGGGATCAATTTGTTGAACCTCCTCCAAGGTATGAGTTGGTCCTTTTCGCCCAGTTTCACTCATTTGACTTCTAATCTCGTCCAATTTGCCCTAGAATTCTTCAGTCGTCATTCCTTAGTAATATCAACTATTGAATATTTGTAATTTAGTCTTTAAACTTTGAAAATCATCTTTCTTTTTTTTTGTGTTGATTTTCATTCATTTCTTCCAATTTCATATTCAATCACTGGGTTATACCTAACAAACGAAATATATAAGGGATTAAACCATAATTCATTAAAAGTACCTAAATGTGTTATATTTATAGGCCAAAATAAAATACACTTATCAAATATTTTCAAACTTGAACATTTATTTGTTCTCAAACAATTGGTCAGATAACCTGTGACGAGTGTGTTACACACGAGTTTTCATCCTACTTTTGACTTAATTACAAGTTAGATTCTATAAAAAGTGAACGTTTTTTATGTGTTTATTCATGTTGTGTTGTAGAACTTTGGAGATAGCTTTGAAGCAACAAAGAGACAACGAAATGGAGTTATAAATCAAAAAAACGGGAAAAAGGGCAAAACGATCATTCGGCAACTATACTTTAATGCCTAACCTAATTTATTTCAACTTTTATTTGATGAAAGTAAACACGAAATTTGTGTGGTGATTGTTTTTAATAGGGGTGTAAGCGGTCCGATTTTACCGATTTTTGACAGATTTTCAAACCAAACCGTTTACACCGGTTTGAGAAAAATCGAAACCTAAACCAAACCATTTTGAACGGTTTGAAAAAACTCAAACCTAAACCTAACGGTTTGGTCTGGTTTTAAACCGTCGATTTCGCCGTATATTTTTTTTTACCTATCGTCCGATTTTAAACCGTCGATTTCGCTGTATATTTTTTTGCCCGGCTATTTTTATGCTATTAATTTAGGAGTTAACATTTTTTCCCGAACTGGACCAGAACCATTTAGAATTGGTCGATTCGGTTTCAGATCTTCTAAAAAATAATTTAATTTTAAGACAAATTATTAAGAATCAACCAATTCCAGTCCAGTTCCCGGTTGTAGTATGGGAACCACGGGGAACCAGACGGTTCTCATGGAATTTTTTTTATTTTTTTGGTAAAATATATGATTTAATCTCCAATCACTTTTATAAAAAAATAATAGGGTTCCTTCTTCATTTTAGACCTCAACACTTTCCTTCTTCTCTTTTATTCTTTTCTTCTCTCTTCTTATAATTTTTTGATTAACTAATTTTCAAGTCAAATTAGAATATTGGGTAAATCTATACCTAAATAAATTTATTTACAATATATAATTTCATTTCTAAGATCCGAAATTTTTATTTTGTTTTCACTTTGATTACATAGTTGTTGATCCGATCAAAAAATTTCATCTAGATTTCTACAAATTATAATCAACAGAACCAGAAGTTACAATAATTTTTTAAAAGATGTCCAATTCAATGTAGGATTTTGATTTTGATTGAAGTTTGTTTAATCATTGGAGTACTATGCAATTTATATAAATTGATGATTGTTTGATGATAGTAATTTATATGGAATACAACGTGGGATTGTTTGATGAATCGTTTCAGACTTTCAGTTTAAAAGCCTATAAATATGTGAGCCTTAATTAAAAATAAATAAAAAGCCATACAAAAGTCTTACAAGTTACAATTTAGAAATTTTCATTTTTTTTTAATTTTTTAATTTTTATATATTTTTTCACTGGTCCGGTTTGATTTTAAACCGTAATAAAATTCTCAAACCTAAACCAAATCGCTTTTGACCGGTTTGGTTTGGTTCAAAACCATTTCGTTGACGGGTCCACGTGGCACCAAACCAACGGTTTCCGAAATGCGGTTTCGGTTTGGTTTTCCGGTTAGGCGGTTTTTGCTTACAGCCCTAGTTTTTAATCTAAAGAAAAATTCAAACTAAAATGTGATGTGCACAAAAACGATATAGAAGTTAAATAATGGGGAGAATGTTAGGGCAGAACATTTCACCTATTTGATCACCTTTATATTTTACATCAAGATTCATAACTAACGTAGTGTTCGATCGAATTCTCCTATTGTATTCAATTTACCCCTCTCGAGTTCTCATTGAGCCTATTTAATTAATTCAATTCCATATCTCTATGCAAATTGACATTTAATTAAACGAAACATTGGTTCTAGGAATTCAATTATGACCGCAGCAATTAACATAGGTATCTCTACACATTATGCCAATTTACCGGAATTTACTACTTGGTCTAAATAACAATCCGCATCTCTACGCAATTATTATCCACGAAATCATTGAATAATTGGCCAAAAGATTCAAAGCATTGATAACATGAATAAATTCAACACATAACCATTTAAAAAAACTAGAATCTTGAATTAAAAACATAAAGGTTCCCAAATAGATTACATGTTCGCCCTAACAATGAATTTAGTTATTCATAATACACAAGGAAATAACTATAGTAATTATAGAATACATCAACGGATTTGAAGTAAAGATAGAGAAGAAGAAAATAGATCTTGCACCAAAATCCCTTCTTGTTCTTGTCAATCCTTCAAAGATGAGTCTTTTTTGTTTTCCCCCTTGAGTTTCTTCGTTGAATCTTCTAAAAATCTCCTCTTTGATTGTTTCCCTCCTTTGTAGATCTTCTTTGGTGTTCTTGTGCCTCTCCAATATTGTCCAACCCTAACAATGGTCTCCAAGAAGTCTATTTATACTCCTCCTCCCATTTTTGCCCCTAGGGTTACTCTTTTTTTATTTTTTAAACCGAAAAATTCCGAAAATTCCATCGCGGCGCCGTGGCGCCAGCATCACGGCGCCGCAGCGCCGCTTCTTCTGTTTGTGGCGCTGCAGCGCCATGTTGGTGGCGCCACAGCGCCACAAAACAGAACCTCCGGCGCCGCAGCGCCATGAGTATGGCGCCGCGGCGCCACACCCATTGCCGAATGACCGTTTTGCCCTTTTTCCCCTTTTTTTGATTTATAACTCAATTTCGTTGTCTCTTTGTTGCTTCAAAGCTATCTCCAAAGCTCTACAACACAACATGAATAAACACATAAAAAACGTTCACTTTTTATAGAATCTAACTTGTAATTAAGTCAAAAGTAGGATGAAAACTCGTGCGTAAACACACTCGTCAACCTGCTATTTGTCTCAGGATTGAAATTATTGTGTCAAATATATGAATAGCTTTAAATCACATACACAATGTGTATATACTAGTGACCCCTACTATAAATTTATATATTTCTCCAACGTGTCAAGCCGTCAAGCAAATTGCTTTAATCCATAAGTAATATTAATTAATGTCCATACTCAACGTAATAAACCTCACTGTGTGTAAAATTTGACCTTAAACTCGATCAATTGTTTATCTTTGGGAAGTAAGTCAGGCATCTCGGAAAGGGCTTGCCTAAATACTTGCAAGAATGGATTTATAATTTCACCTAGGTTGGGAGCCATATGCATAGAATACAACTTGCCTCAAAAACCTGCTTAGGCTCAATCAATTTCTTCACTCCGGCAAATGAGTCAATCACCTCGAAAAGGGCCTCAACACTTTCTTCAACGGACTTGACATTTCACCTAGGCCATGGGGTCAATTTTCTTGGATAGGACTTACCTCCAAAACCTTCCTACACTTGATCAATTACTTCATTTCAACAAGTGAGCCAAATACCTTGAAAATTGATTGCCACAATACTTGCTCGACTTTATTTGAAATTTCACCTAGGTTGGATATTCGAGTGTTTTGGACTGGACTTGCATCTAAAATTGCCATGGATCAATCATTTGCTTTCCTTCCACAAGTGAGCCAAGCATTTTGAAAAAGCCTTTCCTTGATAGTTGCACGAATCGATTTAAAATTTCAGTGTCTAGGAAGCCAAGTTCTTGGACAGGACTTGCCTCCAAGACCTGCATACACTCAAACAATTATTTCACTTCAAAAGATCTAAGCAATTCGGAAAAAAAAAAAAAAAAAAAAAAAAGCTTACCTCGTGTGAATTTAAAATTTCACCTAGGCTTCTCTTGCGTTATACACAACTTGCATCAAAGACACACATAGGCTCAAACAATTACTCCACTTAAGCAACTAAGCCAAGCACTTCAAAAAGAGCTTGCCTCATTACTTGCACGAGTGGATTTAAAATTAGACCTATTAGGCACCAAGTTCTTTAGATATAACTTGCCTTCAAGACCCACAGAGGCTCAAATAATTGCTTCATTTTGACAAGTGAGCCAATCACTTTAAAAAGGGCTTACCTCAACACTTGTTTGAATGGATTTGAAATTCAACATATATCAAGGAGCTAAGTGCCTCAGATGGGACCTTCAAGAGCGCCAAGGCTAAAATAATTAGGGTCTGTTTGATAGGCAACATTTTTCATGAAAGAGGGAAATTAAAATCTATTTTCCACATTTTTGGCTGTTTAATAGACAGAATTTTCCAGGCAATTGGTTTTCCATGGAAGATGAGCAGACTATAGAGATAGTGCATTGCATTAGTCAGTGGCATACCTAAGGCTACCAATGGATTGAATTTTTATTCGAATATGATGAAATTAATGGGAGATATATTTAGGGTCTCAGTCTGATAACCCGATCAAGATCCAAATCTGATAATTCATTAACTAAATTAAGAAAATATTTATATAGGTCAATCCGATCTGATAACAACCCAATCAGATTTGTTATAATAATATAATATATTTTATATATTATCACATAATTTTTTTTTTTTTTTTTTCTAATTTTGAAACTTGTATTATACTTTACACATAATTTTCAAATAATAAATACTATTAAATAATAGTATAATATTGTTAATTGAAATATTTGGAGAGTTTTTAATTTTTTATTAATTAAAATAAGATAAAAATAATTAATTTTATAAATTAAACAACCAAAGGGGCCAACAGTTGGAATTGCTTTTGTTGTTCCTAACTTCCCATATCGGATATTCACTAGAATATCACAGGATTTGCAATCTATACATAGGTGGGCCAAAAATTGGGTAAAAAGCTATTTGGGCCTTTTAATTATAGAGTTTAGAAGTTGACTAATATAAAATTTTTATCTTTCTAATTTCTTCAATTTCAGATTGAATTATCAGATTGAATATTCGATAACATAGCAAATCGAATATGAATTTAACAATCAAATATCTGCTGGATTATTGATTTGAATCAGATTGGATAATTATTCTTATCGAATTGAATCAGATATGAGCATATCTGATTCATTTATAGCCCTAGCCGTATGAGCTGACCAACCAATCTTCCATTTGGCTTGAGAAGGAAATATAGTATAAGTTCATAATCGTCCACACTATTATATGTATGTTTGGTTTCATGCTATATGTATGGCAAAATAAATATAATTATTATGATGAGAATATTAAGTCAGAATTATTATTCGTCTTCCATCATTATAGTGAAAAACTAGAATTCTCAATCGATCTCGGCTTGTTAAGTATACTGAAGACTAGTCCATTATAATTATGTTTGACACTATGAAATATTATATGTTTCTGAATGATGGGTTCTACATAATTAAAATTTATCTTTTGTTGAATACACTTAAGGAGATAAATTTTAGAGGCATGTTAAGCAACGCATAAAATCTGTGAAGACTATAGCTGTCAGCTTAATGATCCAGAAGTTGTATGGAGATCAATTAATAATAGTACATACCTAATATTTTATTAAGGCTTTCTGAGTACACTCAAGGTCTTAATATTGCAGATGAGATCTTAGCCCATTGAAAATTAAGTATGGATTTCATAAATTTATGTGACGGGGTAATAAATTTGAGTTAACTAGCGAGAGAATAATTAATTTAATAAAAGACCATGTTAAATTAATTGATGCATTTTATATATTATTCTTTTATTTTTCGCCATTTACATTTATTGAATTATGAGTAACCATATGAATTTGAGAGGCATGTTGAATGCCAACAACTAGGCTAAAATTTGTTGATTAGTGCTACAATCTGAAAATTCTTCTAAGGCATGAGAAAATTAATTTTGTTCTTGAGTAGTCATTTCTAGAGACACATGTTGATGACCCGACTAAGAAAGATGTGGCTACTATAATAAACATAGTAATGACAAAAATGCTGCAACATGTGTGATGTTTGCAGTTATGTCACTTGAGTTGCAAGAGCAAAATGAGGGTATGAATGCTAACACTATGACTTTTCATCTCAATGAGTTGTATAATGAACAATGTTTTAAAATCTCTGCCAGAGACCTATTCACAGTTTATTATGAATTTAACATGAATAAACTCAAATGCACACTCACTAAGTTGCTGAACATGCTTAAAGCTGTTGAGCTTGACATCAAATTGTATAGTGGGCAAATCTTGGCCATTGATTCATCTAAGGGTACTAAGAGAGTCTAAATGAGGCTTTAGAAAAGCATTCAAGATGGCTGAGACAGCCAAAGTGAAGAAGGATACTATCAAATCTAATGACAATTTTTATCATTTTGGAATGAAATGTCATTGGAAGTAGAAATGCAAAGCTTTCATCATAGAGCTTGAATAGAAAAAAGTCTTTCAAAACTTCCACTTGAGGCATCTTTATTATTGAGGTTATTATGTTTATTTCAACACCTTCTTGAGTATTAGATACTATATATGCATCTCATATTTGTATAAATATGGAAAAACTAATTTAAAGTAAACCACTGCTGATGGGAGAAGTTGACCTGCACACCGGAAGTAAGCAAGGGTAGCTACATTACCTGTGAGAGCATACTTCTTACCATTACCTTTATACTTAGTATTAGAATTAGAGAAATGTTATTTTGTTCTTACCATTATCAAGAACATTAATTCAATTTCATGTCTGGACATGAATTGTTTTTAATTAATATTAAGAACCGTTGTTGTTCCTTTTTTTCATTTCGATAAGAACTTAATGGTTATGACAAATTATAAAATGACATTTATATTTTATATATTGAGTATTCTATAATATGTATAGAAATCAAAAGGCGTAAAAGTGATAATTTAAATATTAATTATATTTGGTACTGCAAATTTAGTCACATAAGTGAAAATGTATTATCAAATTACATAGAGATGAATATTTTATTTTAGTTGAAGGAGGGCGGTACCTCCGAGATTTTCTTAATTTGCCCTCACTTATGGCGGATGAATATCGTGGTTACAAGTGAAAATAATGAAAACAGTAAATGAGGAAGACTACTTCCGTTACAATAAAGGTAAGTGCTAAATAGCAAATGTAGAGCAGTAAAAGATGAAGTACTACTTCCCTTACAAAAATATTTGGTGCAATTAAAGATAAAAACAAAAATTAAATAAAAATAAATGAGATTACAATTCATAATCAATGCTGGGCAATCCATGTTTATCTATTTGTACAAGTGCCCTAATATGTCATGGTATGTTAGCTGGTCCATATATTTGGTATCGTCGATGATCCAAGCCCTCTGCTGCAAGAGCATTTGCAACCTGGTTTTCCTCTCTGTAGATGTGGGAAACTATGGCTCTATCCAAGGAGATGATGTCTGCGATCTTCCTGAGTATACCCTGGATAGCCCATGGCCCTCCACCTTTGATGATGCAGTGAATGGCTGCACTGGAATTTGCCTCAACCCAAATGTCTAAAAATCCAAGACCTCTAGCCAATAATATTCCATCAAGGATAGCCCTGAGCTCTGCTTCCAATATCTTGCATTGTCCATATGATGTTGAGAATGCCCTTATACATTTTCCTGTGTGGTCCCTGATGATGCCTCCTCCGCTCGCAAAGTCATCCTTGACACATCCTGATGTATTGATCTTGATAGATCTAATTGATGGAGTGCGCCACCAGAACATAATAGGGGGAGGAGATGAAGAGAGGGTCATAATAATCCCAAAAAGTAGAGCAAGCTGCAAGTCATTACGCCAATGTAGTGGTCGAAATAATTTTCCAATGTGTAGGAATGAGATCATATGATATACCCTCCAAATGAGTCTTCTTGGTCTCATGCGAATATCCCTATGCTTTGCATCATTCCTTTCAGTCTATAGAAACCAGAAGATCAGTAGAGGGATAATAATGCGAATGTGCCCACTCCAAGTAAACTGTCCTGAATATCGCCATCCTAGAAATCTCTATCTGACACTCTCACCTGCAATCATATTAATCTGGAATACACCCTACCAGTAAAAATATGTGTGATGGTCTCAATCTCAGAACAACACTGACATCAAGAAGCCAACTGACTGCTAATCCTCCTCTGAATAATAACATCCACTGGAATCAAATCCTGCCATATTCTCCAACAGAAGAACGAGACTTTGACAAGTATGATAGGGCTCCAAATTAGGCAAAATGAATCTTGTACTGGTCTGCTAGAGCGGATCAACTCCCATGCTGACTTGGTGGTAAATCTACCATCCAGTGTAGGCGTCCAAAAAGTTTGATTTGGTGTGTCAACACATAGCAGCAGGTCCGCAATTTGCTCTGCCATAACTGGTAGAAGAGCCTATAGTAATCCGTCAAAGTTCCATCCATTCACCTCAAAAAAATCTTGCACCCTTTCAGATATATGTTGCCTGTGTGGAAAGATGGACGCCAGAGTAGTGTCGCCCATCCAACAGTCATGCCAAAAGAAAATTTGACTTGCCCCAAGTTTCCATGCAATGTATGGCTCTGCACATTGTCCAAATCTCTTCAATCTTTTCCATATAGGAGAATTAGGGACATGTGCAATAGATGGATGTGGACCTCTACAGTATTTGCCCAGTAAAAACTGAGCCCAAAGAGAACTCTGAGATCTGAATAACCACCAAAGCTCCAAGGAGAACGTGTCCACCATAGCATGAAGTCTTCTGAAGCCTAATCCACCCTCATCAGTAGGGAGGCAAATCTCCTTCCAGTGCCGCCAGTGTAAGCGCTATACATGATCTTTAGAGTTCAACAGGAATCTCGCAAATATACTCTCCATCTTTTGCAGCACGACCTTGGACGGTCGTAGAATCTGAAAAAGTTATATTGGTAAGGAGGAGAGATTTGACCCCAGTAGAGTGATCCTACCACCAGTAGAAAGGAATCTCGAAGCCCATCTAGAAATTCTACTCCTGATCTTCATAATGAGATCGTAAAAAAGAATGCTCATCTTAGCCCCATTAAATAAAGGGACTCCTAGGTAAGTGAACAGCTATCGCTGATGGGAAAAACCAGTCAAAATCACTAGCTTCCGTATCTTAATTTTCGATGCCCGCCTGGGCAGTATAAGGCCACTCTTTTCTTTATTCACCAATTGGCCAGATACACGTTCGTAGTGTTCCAAGTAGTCGATGATCTTTCTGATAGACTTCTTCTGACCATTGACGAATATAATTATATCGTCAGCAAAAGCAAGATGAGAGACAAGATTAATACCTCCATGTCGATACTGCATACTAGGGTATGCATGGAACCTCTAAGTAAGCAGTTGAGAGAAGTTATCAGCAGCAATAATAAATAAGGAGGGGGATATAGGGTTTCTCTGTCTGAGTCCAAGTGAAGATGGGAAGAAACCACAGGGCTGGCCATTCATAAGCACTAAAAATGGCACTCCGAGATACACCGTCTGATCCTGTCAATCCATAACTGGTCAAAACCAAACACTTCTAGAATAGAGTAAATGAATCTCCAATCCATATGATCATATGCTTTAGCCATATCAAGCTTTAACATAGTATTCGTTCCACGCACTCTATGATCCAGTGTGTGTGAAGCTCCTGAGTTAACAATACATTATCCCCAATAACAAGACCGGGGACAAAACCACTCTGCTGAGGAAAAATAATACGAGGCAATAAAGAACTCAATCTGGTGTTCAACAGCTTTATGATAAGCTTGTTGAACATCGTGCACAGGCTAATAGGTTTGTAATCTGTCCATCTCCTAGCATTATCCCTCTTCGGGAGCCAAACAATAGACGTAGCGGCAAAACCCCGCGGTAAATGGCCACCTTCAAAGAAGTCAATGATTGCATTGTACACATCTTCCTGTATAATATCCCAACACTTCTAGTAGAACAGGGATGAAAATCCATCAGGCCCCGCGACACTGTTAGCATCAATGCTAAAAATCACCTCCCGTACCTCATCAATCAAAGGGAGACGATTCAGTGCTATATTAGCTGCCTTCATCAGTATCCTGGGTATGATATCAGGTCAGATGGTCTTAGCGGTTGCGAAAGAGCAGATAATAATGCTTGGAAAAAAGAGATTGTCAAGCTCTGTATGTCTACCAGAGCAGAAAGATCTTCCCCTCCCTGAGTCGTGATAGTCCTGATCCGAGATCTAATCTGTCGTCTCTGTACCTTAACATGAAAATATCGAGTATTGTGGTCCCCCTCACATACCCAATGAGATCCGGCCTATTGCTTCCAAAAGCCTTCCTCAATAGCTAATGTCCGGTTCAAATCGGCCTGAGCATGATGAAGTAAATTACGGTGTTTTAGTGTAGGGTCCCTCTCAAGATCAATCTTTGTCTGGTCGACCCTCGCCTCAGCCTCTCTCACCCGCTGAAATATATCACCGAATACTCGTCTATTCCACCACCGTAGCCTGAAGAACTTCTCCCAGAGAGCAGCCATCCCTGTAAGATGGGTAGGGAATGACCACTTATGAGATACGAAGGCTAAGAAATCATGATGCTTGGTCCAAACATTGAGAAATCAAAATGGTCTAGGGCCGAAATCCTCCTCAGAAATCCAATGCAAGAGTAGTGGTGAATGATCAGATGAAGTCTGATTGAGATGCGTCACAATAAGATGTTTACAAAAATCTGCAGCTATAAAGTTTATCAAAATTCTATCTAGTCTCTTACTGACCCTGCCATTACTCCAAGTGAACTGAGACCTAGAAAATCCAGCATCCTCTAAGCTACAGTCCATCATCATATCAGAGAATACATTATACCAACGATCTTGTCTACTATGACTAGTTTGTTCACTCTCATGTACAATAACGTTAAAGTCTCCCCGACTAGCCAATGATCATCTATGGAGAAACAAATGTGGTGAAGACCCGTCCACAAGTCCCTCCTAACCGAGGCCTCACAAGCTGCATATATAGGTGTCAGATAAATTGGTCGTGCAAATTTAGGATCTAGAACTCTAACGTGCATGAACTGTGTTTGGTCCTTAATCAATAACAGTAATGGTGGTACCCATATTCCAGAAGGCCCAAATCTTGTTTGATACATTATGAGCCCCAAAGTCGAAGTTTAGATATCGACTAACAAAATCAAATGTATTCTCCAAAACCATGGGCTCTAAGATTACCAAAATATAGATCTGATAAAGCTGGATAAGTTTTTTCAGATATCTACGAGTAGCTATACTAGCTACACCTCTCACATTCCAAATAATGACACTCATCGAGACGTGCGTGGAGAGGTATCCTGTGACTGGCTCCTGGTCACCATACTAGGAATTGAAGTGTCAGTGATTCTTGGATTTCTCTTTCGACCAACTGGGACAAAGCCATCCTCCTCTGTCCTACTAACCATACCTACTAAGTCATCAGAAGAAGATCTACGATAGGGACCCTGTTGATGAACTTCAAAATGAGAAAAATCCTCTGAATTCGGTTGATCTGTAGATAAAGGCGCCTCATTGTTCTGCTGAAAATGTGCAGAGATAACAGGCACATCTGAACCAATAGATCATGCGGCCTCTCTAACATATCTACCAAAATAGGATCAAAATATGTAGAACCCATAATCATTGGAGCATTGCTAATTGGGATTGAAATTAGCCCATCAAGATGAGTGATTGATGTAACAACAAGAGTACTTTGAGTTCAAACCTAACGGGAGAACCTCTTGAATGATCTTATGGTAGAGAAGTGGTAATATGTGGGGCAGTAGTGCTAATAATTGATGGCGAGGTAAAATAAAATGGAGTATTATGTGTAGACACTATCTAAGATGTTGCATCTGCAGTGATAAGGACACTAGGAGCAATAGAGGGCACATTCTGCGGGGTTCAATGAGAAATTACATCTGATGTACTAACGTGTCTCTTCTGATTTCTCTTAATCGGTGTCCATCTCTGGCGAGGCGCTGTTACAACCTCTTTCACTTTACCCTTATCCTTGGCCATAATTGCAGTAGGCCTAGAAGTCGGTTCAACAGTAAATGTGGCCACAACAGGTGGAGCGGGATGTGAACAACTCTCATCCAAATGTCCAAAGTGCCTACACCGGAAGCAAAAGTCTGGCACCTTCTCATATACAACAAGCTGCCAATATCCTTCCATCTTCTCTCTCTCTATCCATACTCTATCAGGGAGTGTACATTCCAAATCTACCTCAATAAATACTCGTGCCTCACTGGGTCTTCTAAGGTCAGAAGTTGCTTCGCCAATACGAAGAGGAAGCCCAATTGCCTTAGCTATAGAAAAAAGTGCACTCTTAGCCCAAAAATGAATAGGAAGTAAATGAAATGATACCCAGACAGGAGCAATAGGAACCTCATGTTGTGGGTTAAAGCTAGGAGTCCATTTAAAGACCCACATAGGACAGCCATCGATATACCAAGTGGGTTTAAGGAATAAACGTGAGTAGTCATCTTCGTGCGCCATGTGAATAATAATGTGTACATCATCAATTAGATCGATCTCATAATCACCAGTAAAATCAAAGCGCATAAAATTCTTGCGTACCTTGATCATAGAAGGTTTGCGATGTACAAATTTACCTACAAGCGTAAACCTGCAGGCCTCCACCAAGAATAATTCGTTTGTCTCATCAAAGAATATAGCAGGCTCACCATGATGGATGTATGGTCCTTTAGCAAAGAAGTTGTAATCTCTAGAGTCCTAGGAAGCCCAAAGTATAGTACTAAATGATTTCTTTTGGCTCCTTTCGACCTGAGTAATTGTTGGTCAGTTTTTGACAGCCGAGCATAAGAGCGGAAAGCCTGAGTAGTACTGTGAGTACCAGAGGAAGCAATAGATAGTCTAGATGAGACTGGAGCTATGCCTGGGTGAGCCGCGCATGAGAGCCACGAGCCGACGGATGGGCAGCTCGGGAGATGTGCCTGAGCCAGCAGCCGAAAGTAGGCCAAGCCTGGTGCCAATATTTTGGACTTGCTGAGGTCGATTTTGGGGTGCATTTTTATGAGATGAGGCCGCAAAATCAGTTTTGAGTTTAAACTGTGATGGTGGTTCAAAGTTGGCGGTGAGATTTGCCAAGCTATTGACTGGAGGCAAGGGCACCAAAGGTGCATTGGAATTAGTAGAATTCAATGGTGGTGAAGCCTTGTCGTGGGAAGCAACCAAATGCTCGAAATTTGGATTTGAAGGGGGCTCAATAGTCTCGAGTTGAGGGATGAGATTGGGGTTCAATTGATTTTCGTTTCTAACAATCAGAGGATTACCCATGTTCATGTGACCCTCAATTACATTTATGTTGGTCAAATTTGGTGCGGTAACAACGAAATGAGCATCAATTGCATCTGAAAATGGCTCATCGTGTTTTTTTGTCATGGCTTAAATTTAATCCGGCATTTGGAGTGTAAATTGGAGCAATTGGCTGATGCCCCATAACTTTTCCATCATCAGATAAGTTTTGCCTGTTGAATTAAACATTTGGAGTATCACACAATCATCAAATTCCTTAGTGCTGAATTTTTAGCACACAACTCGTATTTCTCTCCTGAAATCATTGAGTTCTGGGCGTAATTGGGGTTGACCCATGGCTGGAGAAGATGCGCCAGGTGTAGGGAAGTCTAGCCCATGTGGTCCAGGGTTTTGGTTCCACCGGACGGCGCTAGAAATCGCGTTTTCTGGCCCTGTTTCGCTGACAGCGCGACTGGCGGACAATCTGTTTTTAATTCTAGTTGTTGAGATGCTGTTTGGGATCGATTAGTGCACTGGTTTGAGTCGACTGGGTGTGGGCAACCCTCTGGTGGTGGACCGTGATAGAGCTTGACGCCGGAGATGCAGGCGGTTTCCATGTTTTCGAGTTGCTGTGTTTGTGGTGGAGTTAATTAATTTTGAATTATTTGACAAATGCGCATCATGCCTGTTAGGCAAAATGATCAGATTTTCATTTTTTCTTGAGAAAGAGAAAAAGCTGCATAATTACTATGCCTAATACATGTGATGTATGTGGACCCATGTCAATTACTGCTTCATAAATGGTCATGTATACACGATGAGATTCAAGTATGAAGTTCTTGAAAAGTTCAAGAAATTCAAGTTAGAAGTAAAAAAAATAATTAGGTAAATATATTCTCACACTAAGATCTGATCGATGTGAAAAATATCTTCAAGTTGGAAATGTTAGATTACCTAAAGGTGAATGAGATTCTTTCGTAGTAGATTTCGTCACATACATCGCAACATAGTTGTGTATCTGAAAGGAGGAAATGTACACTTTTAAGTGTGGTTTGATCAATGATGAACCATGCAAACCTCCCATAATCATTTTGGGGTCATGCACTGATTGTCATGTGCTACACATTAAATCGTATTCTATCTAAATTGATTGACAAAACTCTGTGCAAGTTATGGAAAGACAAAAAATCCAACTTATCTCATATAGAAGTTTAAGACTGTGACACTTAAGTGAAGTGCACTAAATCAGATAAGCGAGAGTATAAGTCCGATAAATACATATTTGTGGGATATCCAAAGAGACATTGGGATATCAATTCTATAATTGCATTGAGAAGAAAGTTTTCATCTCAAGATATATCGTCTTCCTAGAGAAACAGTTCGTTTTAGGAGAGAACTGTGGGAGCAAAATAGAACTTGAAGGAGTTCAAAAGTTCACAGATGTAGTTAACCAAGTAGATGAGCCTGAGTCTATTCCCACACCTACTAAGGGATAAATTCTTGATCAGGAAATAAAGACTCCTAAGGACACATCAGCTACTCGTAAATCTAGTAAGTCCATTCAACCTTCTAGAAAGTATGAATTCACGATTACTAATCAGGTATTACTAATCAAGGATGATGAACTTACCAATTATGCAGATGTAAAGTCTAGTGCTGACTAAAAGATATGGTAGGAGGCCAACTCAAGTATGTAAAAAAGGTTAGACCTTGGTTGTATTGCCTGATGGGATAAAACACATATGTTGTAAATGGGTTGACGGGTATGGGAACATCCATATATACAAAATAAGATTAGTAGCAAAAATGTTACAAATAAAGACAAATAGTTGACTTTGATGAAACCTTTTAACCTATAGCTATACTTAAGTCCATTCAGATTTTACTTGCAATAGCTGCTTACATAACTATGAATTATGACAAGTGGATGTCAAAACTACATTTCTTAACGGGAATTTATAATAAGAAGCGTACATAACATAACTCAAAAGTTTTGAATCTCAATATGCTTACAAACAAGGTATGCAATCTTGATCGATTTATATACAAATCAAAGCAAGCCTCAAGGAGCTGAAATCTTCGCTTCGATGAGATAACCAAAATGTTTGATTTTATCAAAAATGAAGATGAACTATGTATTTACAAGAAAACAAGTGGGAACGCTGTCGTATTTCTAATATTACATGTAGATGCCATGTTATTATAAACGACATCCACATGCTTCAATTGGTGAAATTATGGTCGTTAGAGTATTTCCCTATGAAAGATATGGGGTAAACAACTTAATCTATAGATACAGATTCAGAAGATTGCTTGACTTATCTCCATCTATATAGATAATTCTTAAAAAGATTTTATATAGAAAAAATGAACTGAGAATTCATTGATACACTGATGTTAACTTCCAGCTGGACTATGATGATAGCAAATATCAATCAGGATATAAGTTTACTCTTAATAATGGAGTGGTTAGTTGGGAAGGTTCCAAATAGGAAATAGCCGATCATTCAATAATAGAAGCCTAATACATAATTGCTTCAGAATCAACAAAGGTTTTGATATGAATCAAGAAGTTCATCAATGAACTTGAAGTAGTTCTAACATTCTTGATCTCATACATCTGTATTATGATAACAATAGAGACATCGTGCAAACGACTAAAGTGTCATTGATCATCCAAACATGTATTAAGACGATAATACATGTTTAGGAGATAATACAAAGAAATGATTTGAAGAAAGAATGAGTTTTCACAATTGATAATATTACAGATTTACTGACAAAGAGTTATCTCAACATAAACATGATTGTTATGTGGACTCTTATAGTATAAGATACATGAGTTATTAGATTTAGTACAAATGTGAGTTTGTAAGTGTTATGACCTAGGTCTAATCGATTTTGGACTTAAACACTTTTAATATAATGTATTATTTATGATAGATCTATTATTTAAATAAATTATTATTCTAATAAACTTTAAGAGAGTCCATAGATTCAAGTTTTGGTAATATGATAATCACAAGAAGTTGTGATTGTGATATACAAATTACATATGACTAAATTATACATGATCGTAAACAATAACGAGATATGGATAATGTTACTATGGATAGACCTACATGTGTGACATTTCTCACTTGTGATCTTACAAGCTAAAATGTCGTGATATTTAAATGGACATGTGAATGTTTCGTTATTATAACAAAACATTGGAGACCCGTCGAAGAAATTCTACATAGGTAACTATCTGAGCGTTAGTTGTTTATCTCTAACGTTTGATAATTGAATTGATCTTTTGACTTAAGGTCATCATAGTGCCCTATATGGGAATAGTCATACTTTGGTAATATTAGATGTTGCTCTAATCAAGAGTTGCTAATACGGCATCGATCAGGTATGTCAAGAATCATTTGAAAGTTGTGAATGATCAATAGATGATTCGTCACTCTTAAATAGTAAGAGATTATGATTTGCATTGCGTTCAGTTAAGTTAATAATGAAATCCTTTGGTGTGCTCGTAAGTCGAATTTTTTTTTCCGACTTATATTAACTTAAAAGTAGGATACAAAATATGATTAATAATCGAGATTGATACACTTCTATATTTCGTAATTAATTGGATCATATTGACAAATGGATTATAGTTTCATAATAAATGAACAAGTTTGAGTTTGTCATACCATGAGACATTTTTCATCACATATGTTGCCTTGGCACATTGTCAGATATCAATTCGGTATGAGGAATGTGAATTAATTAATCTAGATGAATTAATGATAAATTAATAGATTTTATTTTGATTAGATCAAAATAATATTTCACGATGTTAGGTATCGTGATTGAAAATCTAATGGGTCACACATAAAAAGAAGAACCAGAAGAATGAGGTTACTAATTAATTAATTAATTGACAAGTGTTGGATATTAGTACAATTAATTAATTGGATTACTTATTAATGAGCTGAATTAATTAATTTATGAACCAAGTTTAATTAATTAGATTAATTAATTATTGAATCGGGTTAAGTTTAAGTGACGGATCACACTCACTTAAACTTCTATTAATAAGATGTTAGGGTTTGAGAGATCCTTACACATTCATTATTTTGCTAGCACAAAAAAAAAAAGAAAAAAAAAAGAGATTAATTCTCTCATTCTTGTTCCATTGTGTGGATTACCATTGAAAACGAGACAATTGGACAGTTGTAGTCTGCAGATCGCAATTGTATGTGTCCTAAGTTTGTCAAAGAACTTCGTAGAATTAACTAAAGTTTTATTACAGTTTCTATTTAAATACAAAGAAGAACCTCGATAGGAATTGAAATTGTTTAAATTCCATTGTGCATGATTAAGTAAATTCCCAACCCAACCATATGAGAATCAAATTCAACCCATACATTTCTTAATTTCCTTTCGGCAACACATTTGTAAATCACTAGCAACAACGTCAACAACAGCGTCAAGACAATGACCAGATTTAACATATTTAATTGAAAATTTCTACTCTTGAAAACATTGTTGAATAGTCCGATATTGAGCCAAAACAATCTAAAAAATATATGCAAAGTGCTGCCAAACATTTCCCGCTAGTTGGCCCAAATGAATGGTTGATGATCAGATTCTATATGAGCACAACATTGGCATTTCGATACGGTCATGAAGTGTGTTTGTTGTGGGAAATGTGTATGTTTCTTGTTGAGATTAGGTCTAAAAATATTAGAATGATTCTAATCAAACATCAAGGGTAAAATGAAAAAAAAAACACAAGAACACATGATTTTTAGGCTTAAGACAAGAAGTTCAAAGCAAGCTCCTAATCCCATTTTGAACTTCCGTCACCAAAAGTAATCAATGCATTAAACTGGAGCCAAATCGTTCAACGTACAACTTTAAGGAACCAATACTCAAATCACTTAAGATTTACAGAACTTCCCTCTATAGATGGTTACTATTTATGCAAGAACAATAAAACCAAACCCTCACTAGATTAAAATGATCACTCAAGAGTCAATAATCCAGAAGAAGATTTAAAAGATAAAATATCTTCTAAAATCAAAACAGATGGATAAGCTCAGAAAGAGAAGTTCGAAAATCCCCAAAGGTAGAACTCAGAAGAATGAAAAGAAAACCCTTGTGATTAAGATAACAAAGGTATTCAACTGACAAGAGCGTATAATGTAAGCCTCCAAAAGATCACACAATCTGAGGCTGAAAATGTAAATCATGACTCGTTTGGTTGAAAATTGATTTGTTTCAAGTTTTTACTCCTTTAACTTCTAATTGCATCCAATTGATCCTATATGATATTTAATCATTGTTTTGTGGTCCGAATCAGCTCCTAAATGATTGTACTTGGTCCTGAACTTTGAATTTATTCTATTTTCACCCCTTTTTTTGTCCTTTTATTCTAATTTTACCAATTTGCATTTAGTTCAAGCTAACCAACATAATTAATACATAATTAAGCTATATTTCATCTAAATCACTAATAAATACTCCAATTTAATGACCTAGATAAGTATACAAAATAAATTTATCAAACACTCTAAATTTGAACATTTGTTTGTCATCAAACAAAATTATAACTTAACTCTAAACTCAAATTTAACAAAATTTTGGTTAGCTAACTTGCCATTGGTATCAGGATTTGAATGTCTGTATTAAAACTATAAGCTGTTTCAAAATCATATTGTTTAGATTAATCAATACTTATCAAATGCAAAACCATCCTGTGTGTCAAAAGATTCAAGTAAAACATCACAATCATAACTTTATTCAATTCTCGACTCTCAATGGTCAATTAATTCCTTTCTTTCACTCATAAGATACACACTCCCAAACTTTATTATTTTCACTCTTTTACCAATGTGTGATCTAAATGCTGAAATTATATATTAATCCTTACCCTCTCTAGTTTGGTTAGATTTCACAAATTGTAATTCAATATTTCAACAAATGAGGATTATCCTTATTTTTTATTGCTTCAACCTCCCAAAATCAACTAAACTAATAGATATTAAATGTCTAAATCTCTCAAATAAGTGTTTGGGAGGTAAGTCATATAGCACGTCTTCAGTTTCATACACCTGCCTTTTTAGATTTACTGTGCTAATTTGTTTCATGCTAGTACTTGATCCTTTGAGTTTTCTTTTTGAAATTTTCAGTAATTGTCCTCATTGGGTTCTTTTATGGGGTAGCTTTACTACAAAACATTTTTTCCCTTATGCAATGATTAGTGAAATGCTCATCGCTAAACACTTATTCTCAAAAATCGGCATCTAACTTAAGATTTTTTTTTCTTAATTTTCATCATGTAGGCCTCAAACAATCCATACAGAAATTAGCATACACGGAATCCATATTAATGTCAATGTCTCTCTATAATCAGCTCAATCACCCTAAGAATCCTAGAATTGATTTGAGAATGTATATTACAATGATTGTTTAGGTTAAACATCTAAGGTTCACAATTTTCAGCCTATCTAGCAATATGAATCAAAATCTTTTTTCATGATGCAAAACATAAATCTTGCGCTTAAAAACATCCAGTTTCACATGAATAAGCAAAAACTAACTTAACATGCAATTTCTTAACAATTTATAGCCTAACACTTTTTTGCAATATATAATCATCACTGGCAAAGCTATCTAACCCACACTAGCATTCAAAAACAAAAACAACGCTGAAAATAACTAATTTTCTGAATTTTTGTTTTTTGGCACAAGAACAAGCACACAAAACAGTAAAAATAGATAACATACTAGATATTTTCATCCTCGAACTTATAACAAACATTGCCTTCAACGTCTAAAAAAATAAAAAGTAATATATGAAATTAAGGGCAAAAAAGGAACAAAGTACTCACTTGTTATAAATATGAATGTGGTAGGATCACTTGCTATATCTTTTCCCTTATCTTGTATAGGTTTTGTTTTCACGTGTCATATACCTTCAAAGAAGTAGAAATCAATCATAATCTGGAACAATTTATAAGAAACTCAAATACAACCTAAAAGAAAATATGGGAATCAAGATTTCCTAGACTACTAAAAGTAAAGAAATTTACGAATCCTATATTCTAGAAAGCAAAAGTAAATAAAAGGGAAGAAAATTGGCTTGCTTCTCAATAAGCATTTGTTTATAGTTATTAGTTTAACTTTGATATTTTGACTATTCATGGTAGTTTGAAAAGAGAGTTTTCAGTCTTGCATCGACTACACTAGAAGTTGTTCTTTAATTCATCTTTGGCCTTCTAGATTTTAAGGTTTCATTATTGTCCCTCATTTATCCAACCAATCCACCAATTCTCCTTTGTGTCTATGACATACCCAATCCTTATTTTCTTCATGGTCAATCATTTTGCATTCATCAATGTAATATGGTTGCCTAATTGGAGTATTCGTGGTGAAGTTTTATTATTTGGATCTTGCTACATGTACACATCAAGGTTTACATAATACATACATGGCATTCTATCATTTGTCTATTTAAAACACAATCAATTTTTTTTTCATCCAATCTTTTCCCTCCACAACATTTTCGGTAACCATGTACCATTTTTATGTACAAGTAGCAAAATCCTTATTGTTTTTCTTCCATCCTCAGGATTATTTCACCCTTTTAAAAATTCATTAATGATCGTCTAGTTGTTAAGAATGACCGTACAAAATTAATGACATGTGTTAAGTATCTATATCAAGGATGATGAAATTGGCTTGAAAGATGAGATCTCCAACTTTGATGAGTATATCATTTATAACTCAATAAGGAAGCTTAAGTGTTCTATCAGCCAGCTGTAAAATAATTGAAGTTGTTTGAGGATCCTTCAATGCTAATTTGTTGCAGATAAACAAGGACATCAGATTAATATTTGTTACAGAATCAATTAAAGCATTTAAACTATATGAATTTCCTATAGAGTAAAGTAAAGTGAAACTTCCTGGATCTTTCCGTTTAGGATGGGACATGTGTTATAGGATTGCACTACACTCTTTGATCAATATCACTCTTTTATCTACTGACAGCTTTCTTTTCTTGGTCAATATCTTTTTTTTTATAAAAAAAAACTTAGTGTAATTTGGAATTTGTAGAATGGTGTAAATGAAAGGAATGTTGATATAAACTTGTCGAGGGCATCCAAGAACTTCTTGAACTGTTTGTCCAATTTATTGTTTTGCAACCTTTGAGGAGAATGTGACTAGAGGTGTATGATTATTGACAAGAATGATTGTCTTAACCTGTGGATTGTTTGACTGTTCTTCTTGATTAATATTTTCTGAATCTTCGAATTGATCTACTTGTTCCTCGCCCATGGGAGGTACCTGATTCTCCTCGACCTTTTTTTTTCTTTATATTGGTTTTTGTTAGCTGGACTCCACTCGTTGTAGTGATAGCATGAACATGTTTCTCTTTTGGCTGCTTTTGAAGCCTTTGAGTGAATGGAATGGGTGACAGATAAGCTCGAAATATGGGTAGCTGATTTGATTGATGGTATCTTAACACTTCATATTCCACTGCTTCAATTGCTAATAAATGTTCACATGGGTTCTTTTTGTGTCGCTTGGTATAGTACCCTGTGTTCTGTTGGACAATGCAACTGCTATTATCCCACCCGAGTTTTCAAATTTTTTTTGCGGCCTGCTAGTTCTGGAATGCAGTCTCACTCTTTATGATGTACTGAATGATTAGATCTTCCAACGATAACTTATTCACTTGTTGCTGAAATCTTAGATTGCCTTGAATTTGATTTTTTTTTATCCTGATTATTAGCCCATGAAAAGTTCGGATGATTTTTTTAACCAAGATTATTCTTATTGGAGTAAGGATAGTACTGTTGCCTCTAAAATTTCCAATCATATTATACCTCTTTAGACTAACAAAAATACTTGGAGGCTAAATGACAACTTAATGTATGATTTGTCCCATAACCTTCACATACTGGTACTAGTTGGTATATCATGTTCACATTCCAAGTTAGGTTGTCCGACTTTTTCGTTATTAATTCCATCTAGGTTGTCAATGTTGTGACTATATTTATGTTGTGAATACTCGTCCTTCTGTTTCGAGTTTCCCTTTCAATTGGTCACATAGACTTTTTTTTACAATTCTTTCATAGAGATCCGAGATGTTATTTTCCTCTTGCTGAAGCGTTGACCGTGTTATGATATTCCGGATGTAAGCCAGAATAGAAGATGTAGACTTGGGCCTTTTTTAGGAATGTCTAGATTGTGACACTTTATGAAGTAGTCCTTAAACCGATACAATGCTTCTGGATATCTCTCAAGGTCCTTTTGCTTGAAAGTATGAAGTTCATTTCTGATTTGATGAACTCGAGAAATGGGAAGAACTTCAGATTAAATTTCTATACCATGTCATTCCACAAAATGATGCTTCCAGGAAGTAGTGAGCGTAGCCATTCTAGTTTGCGATGTCCTGATGATTGTGAAACAAGTTGATAACATATGGTTGAATGTAGAAGTTGGCCTGCCTAAAAGGTGGATAAATAATAATCGGTTGTATAGAAGCTGGTATGGGATTTACATAATCCCTAAGAGCTTTTCCATTGTTGGCACTGCTCTTGGCGAAACTGATTGTTCTGGAAGATTTGTGGTAACTTAATTTGATTTAAAATTTTGGTTCTCTGCCATTTTTATTGCTTCTCTCTGTTTCTCTTCTTCATTGTCTGAAGGTTCTTTTGATTTCAAAATCAAATGCACGAAACGTCAGAATCCTAATAACATTAATAATCTCAAATTACTTTACTCTCCAACAATGGCTTCAAAAATTTGTTCGAACAATTTTAGCAAACATACAAGATCGTTGACAAATAATAAATGAGATAAGTTAGAGTATTATCTCACAAGGAATAAATCTCAATTCAAGTGTACTAATATTGTATCAAATCCTAATTGTGTGATTATCCTAAATTATTCTAGACAATATGTAAAAACTTCTTGTGTATCAAATTATGTATAATTGTATTCAAATCCATTTATTGCCATCTATGTCAATTCTTGATTATGTAATCTAGTTCCATTCGTACAATCTTGAAAATCGATAAAGTTATGATATAAAATTTTCTTTTTCAAGATAAATTAAAGTTATTCTATTCGAATTCGAATGATTAAAACACATTAAATTATACGATTATCTATAAATTGCACACACGATATTGTTATTTCTAACATCTGTTGCCCGTGTGTTAACCTTGTCACATTTTAAATTTATTGTGAACATTTTATCACTTCAACAAGCAACTAATTATGTAATTGATAGCTACGCAATTAAATAATGCAATGATAATGAAAAATTAATAAAGAAACGCAAAAATTAACTAAACTGCTAGTCTTGAATTAAAATAAATAAACAATAGGGTTCATATCATTCAATACATGGGAGGATTTAGCCTAGCATATTGATATATAAATCACACAAAAAGTATTGGAAAAATATCACGCAGGGTTAAAAAAAAAAAGGATAAAAAATGAAAGAATGTGATTTCTTCTTCTTGAATCTACAAATTGGAATTTGGATCTTCAACTTTTTGCTTTAATTGCCCTTCATTCACGTGCTAGACCTCTTCTTTGTGATATAATATGGTGTATTTTCTCCCTCACGACCGTATATTGCTGAAATAGAAGTTAGAATTGCGTCCCGGAAGGAGTTCGTATCAAAACACACGTTTAGGTCGCATCTTACACGATGCCTATGTGCCATATACCTTGGCGTGCACATGCCATAGAGCTCAATTGGCCTCAGCATTGCTGGAAATCTGTCTTGCGCTCGAGTAGTGAAGGGCGCTCGCACACGCTACCTTACGTTTCTAAAACTGAACATCCTTCAATACTTTTATCATAACTTTCTCTCATGATATCCGATTGAGGTGATTCAAAGTGAATTAGAAAGATAACTCATTAGGCTACATTTTGTTTTTAGATAGTATGCCAATTCGAACATTTACTGTCTAAAAAATAAGTCTCAATTTGAGGTTGAAAATCTTGAGCATAACTTATTCGATTGAAAATTGATATTTTTAATTTTTTTTTTTTCACTCATTTGGCTTCTAATTGCATTTAATTGATTTTATGTGATCTTCAATCATCGTTCGTTGGTTCAAATAAACTATTGAATATTTTTACTTTGGTCCCCAAATTTCGAATTTCTTCTATTTTCACTCGTTTCTCATTCATTTCTTTCAATTCCACCAATTTGCATTGAGTTCAACCTAACAAACATAATTAACAAATAATTAAGCTATAATTCATCCAGATCACTAACAAATACTCCAAGTTAATGATCTAGATAAGTATATAAATACGCTGATTGCTTCACTTCGATGAGTGAGCCAGACACCATAGAAATGACTTGCATGCTTTACAAAAGGATAATTTTTACCTAGGTCGGGGAGCTCAATGCCTTGGATAGGACTTGCCTATAAAACCTGCCTAGACTCGATCAATTGCTTTGATTCGACAAGTGAACCAAGTACCTCCAAAAGGGCTTTTCTCAACTGGATTTGAAATTTCACCTAGGTTGTAGAGCCCATAATTTTCGAGTGCAATCCATCTTGGTTATATAACTAAATTTTCGTAATGACCCTCATTTTCCTAGTGCTAACCTGGTTTATGAAACGGGTACTTACACAAATACCCTTACTTTTAGGGTCATTTTGAAAATTCATGATAAACTTGAGTTAAAAGGCAAATACTTAATATAGAACATAATTTTACGCTCCAAACCTAAACATCAGCAAAATTTTTATACCATTTCAAGCTTGAGAAATAAAGAAAAAAAAGAGAGGAAATCTTGTACAAATCAATCACAAACAAGATCAAGAGTTGCTTCAACTACCTTTTCTTAAAAGTTTTCTTCTCCAAATCTGCAAATAAACAATAAAAAATTACAGTTATTTATTTATTTAAATTTAGTTCCCCAAATATGCCATTTAAAGATCATTTAATGATATCTTTGATAAATTGTAAAAGCAACTATTGTAATGAACAATTTTAGCTAAATGAACTTCTACTTGAAAATCCTAATCACCTTATATGTTCATTGTCCCTGTCAATCTTGAGATTAGGTTTAATTTTGAACCTTATTATGTGCGCGTGTGTGTGCGTGGACGGATCCAAGATTTTTTATTTGGGGGTAGGGGGGGCGCTAGAAGATAAAAAAAAAATGTAATAAAATTTATATGTACTAAAGAAACTCGTTAAAGAATATTATTTATTTAAGTCATTCCCGATGAGAATTTGAAACATAATATTCATCTATAATAGAATCTAGATCTATTTTTTTTCAGCAAATTCTCTTGCTATAGAGAGTATCATACAATCATCAAGAAAGTCATCCTCCATTTTTTTGTGAAGTGACGTCTTCACGTGTTTCATTGCTGAAAATGCTCGCTCAGTACTTGCGGTAGAAACATGTAATGTCAATACACGACGAATCAATCTAGTAATCATAATGTAAGTCTCCGACCTTCCACTCTCAATCAACTGTCTGCATAACTCAACAAGTATATATACTTGAAATTGAGTATCACCCTTCATATCTAACTCATAATGTAGTAACTCATATTCCAATATAATAATATCTTGCTTTGAAAAATCTTGAGGGTAGAATTTCTTTGCAAGTGTGCAATTTTTTATTGTCAAATAATCTAAATGAATCTTTAGGATCCAAGGCTGCACTGAGAGAAATGAGTTCTATTTATATGTCATTAAATCTTATATTTAACTCCATCATTACAAAATATATTGCTTCATTGAAAACATCATAGTGATAAAAATGCTCAATTGTAGTTTCATCACTAGATCGACCAGTGTTATACAAATCTTCAAGATCAGGTATTGTAATATTATTTCTTGAGTAAAAAGATTTTACTTCTTGTACAAATTCATCCCAATCGTCGTCTCTCAATTTCTGAAGCAATTGTTTAGTGGTAAACACAAACCTCAAAGCAGCCAAGATGTCTTGAAATCTTCTTTGAATGATTTGACAAAGAACATCACTGATTCTCATTATTCTATGCATCAAATGGAAGGTAAATATGAACTTAAAACTCACCAACTTTTTGTAAGCACCATGAACTTTAGCCTGAAATCTGTCGTTTGAACAATGATCAGAAATATATTCAAGCACTTTGCGGGTTGCACCATACATATCTATCAAGCTCTTTACAGAGTTGTAATGTGAACTCCATCGAGTAGCTCCTGATCGTTGTTAATTAACCATTTGATTAGCTTCACTTCTAGATTCACACTCCCCAGTAGCCAACATATGCTGAATTTCTTCTCTATGAGAAGATTGCAACTCAGTAACTCATTTAGGAGAAGAAGTAATAATATTGACAATCTTGTCCAAATGAGAAAAGAAGTTCCAAATGACATAGAATTCTTTAGCTACCACGACCAATGTCAACTATAATCAATGAGCAAAAGAATGGACATAGTATGCATATTGACAATCTCTAAGAAATAATGCTTGAAGTCCATTCCAAACACTGCGCATGTTACTAGCACCATCATACCCTTGCCCTATCATTTTGTTCAGTTGAAGTTCATGTTGAGCAAGAACATCACATATTTCATTGTTAAGATTCAATGACGTGGTATCACTAACTCTTTTGATGGCAAAGAAACATTCTATCAAACTGCCCTGACTATTCACAAACCTCAAGATAATGACCATATGCTCTCGATTAGATGCATCTTGTGCTTTATCAACGAGAATGCAAAAGCATTCATCCCCGACTTCCACTCAAATCATCTGTCGTACTCTATTGGCCATAATATGCAAAATTTCTTTCTGAAAAGTTGGAGAAATATATTAGGCATTTTGTGGTGCTTTTTCCAAAACAACGTTACTAATATCTAGATTCAAATTTGTTGCATACTTTATTATTCGTATAAAATTACCACAATTACGTGAAGATGGAGATTCATCATTACCTCTGAACCCTAAACCTTGAAATGCTAGCCATCGAATACTTTTAATTGACATCATTATACGCAAACGACATTTTTGAATTTCCTTCCCCTATCTAGTATTCATTACCTTGTCAATATGCTGAGACGGTCTGATTAAATCTTTAGCTCTAGTCTCACACAATTTATGATATGCTGAGCTAGCATGAACAAGAAACGCACATTTATTTCCGTCTTTAATTCTCTTTCACTTATTATATCCTTCAGTAACCAATCACAAATAGCTAGAAGAATTACCATCTTTTTGAAAAAGAAAGCAGTAAAAACAATATGCCCTTTCAGTTGAAGGAGAATACTCCAACCAAGGAAATTCAGTGAACCATTTTTTTCTGAAAGCGACAAGCTTGGTTTTTTTCCTTTTAGCCTTGGATACTCCTTACGATGCAGCTGATAAGGTCCAACTTTTATATATGCAATTCTAATCTCATCTCGTAGATTGGCAAGATGTTCAAACATTTTCTTTCTTTTTCCCAGATCCCGTTCAATACTAGTACATGATGGCAATTCAGGAGTTGAGACCGATGAATGTTCAATTTCTGGGGATGGAATTGGAGGATGTTGCATAGGAGTTGATATTGACGGATGTTCAATTTCTGGAGATGTACATTCACTAGATTGATCAGTCCTTTTAAAAAATGAAAATATTATTTTTACTCTGTTCGATGAATGTTGACCTTCCATTTGTAAATGCTGAAAATAGTAGAAAGAAATAAAAAATAAGACAAGGCAACAATAATCTAATGCAAACATAAAACCATTTTTACATCTACATGAAAGGGTATTAAATGTAAACAGTAACATTAAAAGCATTAATAGACTAATGGTAAACACAATTCAGACACAACCTTAAAAGATTTTACACTTGATCCTCGGCTGAGGAAAAAATCAACCACTCATCAAGAAATGGGCTCTCATCATCATTTGCATTTAAATATGGTTTTTCGACATTCAAATCATCTTTCCCTTGTGCATTTTCCACAGTTAATTCACTATTTCCTTTACAAGTGTAAGAAAAAGACATATTTTCAGGCCAATCAAAGTCAAGAACTTCCACTGAAGGAACCAGAGTAGTTGAAAGTGAAACTTTTTAGCAGCTGTAATTTACTCGGGCTTCCAATCAAGAAAATGGAAGGAGAAACAATCTTCTATCAACAATATAAATTTAACACTCTAGACATCCAATCTCTGAAGTTTGAACATTAAAATATTGTAAAAATATTATTTAGTAATTTAAAAAGAGTTCAATAATTACATAAAAGTTCATGCTTCTCTAGAGCTTTATTGACACAGTTTATCTAAAAAGGTCAGTATGCTTGGATCTTTTTAGCCTAATTTTCAATTTCTAAGATGTCCAAACAATGGTAATTTCACATTTCAGATGGTCACCAAGCACCAACAGTCAAATGGAAACCCTAAACCGGATTGGCAGTTTATCACTCCAATTTCCCACAAATAAAAAATTACAAAAATTATAAATTACAGATTTATCATTCAAATTTCCCAGCCTAAAGTATTTAAATAGAACCAATAAAATTATGAATTACAAAAACAACTAAACAACTAAACCAGCAAAAAAACTGAAAAAGTACAGACAATGAGACAAACCTTTGTGGAATTGTGGGTCTAGTTGTCGTGGAGTGACGACTAAGTCGGACTGTTGAGACTAGAGAACGAACTCAGTCCACGAACACAAAAGGCGAAAGCTGAAGGGTTTGGGGCTTTGAGCTTTGAACAAATGACGATGGGGAATTTGGGATTTAGGTTATGTAACTTGGGGTTTTTAGATAATATTCTGTTGCAATTAGAAACAGGCAATTGGGTTTTCAAAAAAAAAGGTGGGTTTAGTTGAAATCAGATGAATTTTTTTAACTAGGCTGGGCTTGTACAAAGAAAAACTAAGGGTGCGTTCTCTTTGGCGTTTTGGAGCCGTTTTCTGTTTTTCAAAACGACGAAAACGCGTTCTCTTTCTCATTTTTGAATTCTTGATTTTTTGGGCAATTTCTATCGGTTTTTAATTTCTGCCTAAAGGTTACTGATTACTACATAAACATTTATTTGTTTTGACGAATTTATTGTCGAAAAGCCCAATTCTTCGTCGCTAAAGCGTATTGTTCTGTTGGTGTTCCTCCTACACTTCGTTCTCCAAAATTTCCATAGTCACTTACTCTATTCCACAGGTAAAGTTTATTTCTTTTATTTTTATCTATCATTTCGAGGGGTTGAGATTATGGGTTTGGGTTTTCCAGTGAGATTGCTTGAATTTTAATTGATTTTCCTTTTGCGATTTTTCTGAGAATTATATTTTTAATTCTTGTTTTATTGATTGACAAAATAGCTCATATTATTGCAGTTATTGGGTCTGTGAGATTTCACAATGGCAGTAATGTTTCTCCACTTTTTCACTTAGGTTTTATTTATTTTCCCAGGAATCAAACAAAAGGAATTCATCATTTGGAAAACTATTACCCTACTGACTTTCGTTTTCCTTTGCGTTAACTGTACACAAAGAACTTGGTTTAGTATTGGTCTGGCCTGGGCGCAGAACTGGCAAAAGAAAAAAAAATTTATGATCCATTTTCATTCCAATTCTTATTTAGCCCACTTAAAACTGTCCACCCATAGCTGTCCTACCATAGATTAAAACCCACAAAACTGAAATACATCTCAGCTTCCTCACTCCACCTCCCGTGCAACCTTTTTTTTCTTTTGTTCTAGTTTAGGATTCATTTTATTTTCCTACTGTTCTCTCTAAATAGGGGATTTTTTTCGTGGATTCTTTTATTTGGAAGAAGTCACTGGGTTAGTTTCATGGGTCAAGGGTTGGATTGGAAGATCTTATTATTTTGGGGATTGAGTGTAGAGGCTTTTATTCATGAGGGTTCATAAAGTTTGAAAAAGATTTTCATGTTCTAAGAAGCTATAGTAATAGCTGAAAGAAGATTTTCTATCTGCTAATAAGCTTTAGAAATTGATGGTTTCTGCTCCTATGCTTGTGCATCTATGCTTGTTATTTTATATACGTGTGTAATACAGCTATTTTCAATGGAAGTGCTTGATTTGTTTGAGTAGGCAATGAATTGATGTATACATAAATGAGATTTCTTTATAGAGTTGGTCACTAAAGAAATTTGGGAATATATATTATTTATGATTTTGCCTTGGAGAATCAGAAATTCATCAGTTGCAAAATTCAATAAACAGTCTCTGAGGCAAATGAACAATAATCCTTTTATGGGAAGTTTTTCTAAATCCCCACATTGACTAGATATACTTTATATCCAACTTGTACCGGTATCAAATCTCACTATTTTTGTTTTTATTTTCACCCTGCAATGTCCTCGTTCGTAATTTATAAAGATTTTCAGACAATGAAGAAGATATTTCATTGCACTTTAGTAAGACTCGCTGGCTTGGTGGTAAAATGATGCATAAGGAAGTAAAATTTTAGAGTATTAGTTGCATTGGGTTTTGATGAGATTGGCTGTCAAGAAACAAGGTGTCATACTGTGTTGAAAACATTAACAAAATGAATTCAGAAGAGGATAATTGTTATTGCACTTCTATAATTTTATGTTCTTGATTAGTCGTGTTCTATGGTTTGTGGTATGTGTTTAAGGACTTCTCTAGTTTTAATGTTTTGTTAATCTTCTTACTTGATTATTATTTGACGATTTATTATTTGCTAATTTGTTACATTGTTTTGATTTATGATTTATTATGCATATTTTTTTATATTTTAGATTATTTATTGATTTGTATCAAGACGTACTACTCACCTCAATGCCCCATGTAACCTCCTTAAAATTTGATGTTCCATGTTTTTTGTTGCACTTTAAATCTTATTTCCATAACTTGGATTTGCATCCGACCCTCTGGCTGAAGAAAATTAGCCATGATGTGATCATTTTCTAGTTAGGGCCATGAAATTTGAACCGCCTCCTATTTCTAGTTAGGGCCATGAAATTTGTATACTAGAATCTACATGCATATATAGATTTATTGCATTTACTATAGAAACTGGACATTTCTACCCATATTCACTCTCTTGTCTTTTGATTTATATTCAATATAGCTTCAACATGAGTGGTCACAGAGTTAGGAATAACGTCCCAATGTCATGGTCGGATGATAATGAACGTATTTTTATCGACATTCTTTACGAGAGAGTGAAATCCAACGCATTGTAATGTTCTACATTCACGAAAGACGAATGGGGCAGGATCAATGAAACCATGAAAGTTTCAACAAAGATGGATTACGACATAGATAGATTAAAGGGAAAGTGGAATCGCTTACGTAAGATTCATCGTATGTTCTCTGAACTTTTGGGACATACAGGTGTTACATGGGATCCAAATACCAACAAAGTTAATGCTCCAGAAGAAGTTTGGCAACGCTATTATACGGTACGTACATGTTATAAATAATATATGAAGTAATTATTTCTTCCACTTTTCGTTTAAGACTATAATATTGTGCCTTATTTTAAAAATGACAGATCAACAAGTCGGAGTACAAACTGTTAAGGAAGGAAGGATGTAAGCACTACCATACTCTTGGGAAAATATTTAGCGGGACGACCGCTACTGGAGGATTAGGAGCTGCCTCCACTCAGCTTCCAAACACATCAGAGGAGGAAAGGCAGATGGAATATGATATTTTGAATAGGGAGGTGCATGTAAGGGTGGAAAATGATGATGACGTCCATGAGATTTCACATACTCGTCGGCGTGACGAAAGTGGTACATATGGTGGAAGCCGACGAAAGGAACCTAAGATCAGGAAAACTGACAAACTTGAAGCCTGCATGGCACAGTGGTCGGAGAATGTTAGCAGTAGGAATGAAGAAATAGAAATCCGGAAAGAGTACTTCAAAGAAAAGCTTGCAAAGATCCAAGGAAAATCAGCTGCTCAATCTGATCATGAAGTTAACAGTCCAGATCCTTATTCAACTAAGTGTTGCATGGCCATTTTGAACCGTATGGATGGGTTGTCCGATGAGGCTTATACGAAAGCAATTACGGCTTTTAAGGATTTCGATTTCAGGGTGTCATTTGTGGAGATGCCTGAAGCAAGGAGAGGACATGTTTTGATGCTAATTTGAATTAACTTTGTGTGTGTAATTTCATGTGTTCTGTTTTAATCAGGGTGACAATTCGACGTACTATTTTATGTTTCATAGCTTTAAGTACTTTTTTCCTGCATTGTTGATGCTGTAATGTTTTTGAACTTAGTAATTCGTGATGTTGGATGTAGAACATCATCATTTATGAACAATTGGCTTTTAGTTTATTTTGTTAACACAAAATGATGTCAAATAAATTTTTTTTTTTTTTGTTTTCTCTTCAAAATATGGCAAGTTCTTCAAATGTGGACTTGTATTACGATTCCGATGATGAAGATTTGAGCAATGAGGATTTGTTATTTTCGGATGATTGTGACACAAATAATGATGATGTAATGTTACTTAATTGCTTTATTGTCAACAAAGGAAATTCCATCGGCAGGACACCTTGTAGAACATCACAGCTTACGGGACATATGTATGTGCTTGAAATTCTGAATGGACATCCAGACGTGTGCTATCAGAATTTTCGTATGCAGCAACATGTGTTCATGAATTTCTGTGATATTTTGAAACAGAAAGGGCTCTTGCAAGATGGAAAAAAAGTAACCGTAGAGGAGGGCGTTGCTATGTTTCTAATGATTGTAGGGCACACTACACGTTATAGTATTATTGGTGATAGGTTTCAGCATTCAAACAACACGATACACAAATGATTTAAAAGAGTTGTAAGAGCTGTTTGTTCATTTGGCACTGAGCTAATATGCCCGCCAAATCAAGACATTACCCATGAGCGGATTTTGCACAAATATCCTTTTTTTAAGGATTGTATAGGTGCAATTGATGGAACACATGTTGCAGCTTGGACACCTGCATCGAGACATACATCTTTTCGTGGAAGAAAAACCACTGTGACACAAAATGTGATGCTGACATGTGATTTTGATATGAAATTTACATTTGTGTATTCTGGCTGGGAAGGTACGGCAAATGATTCGCGCGTATTCGTTGACACAGTTATAAGACCAGCGAACAACTTTCCAATGCCACGATGAGGTATTTTATTACACTTAAAGTAATGATTGCGAATATATGTTTAATGTCACATCGTGTCTGATTTTTTTTTATGGTGTAGATAAATTTTACCTTGTCGATTCTGGCTATCCAAACATGCCTGGATTTCTTACCCCGTATCGAGGTCGAAGATATCATCTGCATGACTATATTGGGCAAGGAAGACTACGTGGAAAGGAAGAGTTATTCAACTATAGACATACCTCGTGCCGTAACATTATAGAACGTAGCATTGGAGTTTTAAAGGCGAGATTTCCTATTTTAAAGTTAATTACCAATTATCCACTAACTAGGCAAAGACAAATCTCTACTACATGTTGTGCAATAAATAATTTTATTCGTCGAGAGCACGCTTTAGATAGGTTGTTCGCTGAGTATTCAGAGGAGAATATGATATTTCATGATATACCAGAGTCAAGTCAAGATCAAGAAGTCATACATTTTGATGCTAGTCAAACAACTCAAATGGGACAAGTCAGAGATCAAATTGCTACACAAATATGGAATGACTATTCGAGACGTCCTACATGAGTCATGAGATTTATATTATATTTTATGTAGTGTTTATTTGTTTTGTCATGACACGTAAACTTGTATTTGTATCTTTTCAAATGTATTGCTAAATTTAATTTAGCAAGTGTTTTTATATTTTAAAACAAAAAATATCAACATATGCAAACTTCAAAATGTATATATTATTTAATCATATTAATAGTAAATTATTACAATTAATTGAATAATCGAATTTATTGAATACAATATTATACAAGTATTTATTATTGAAATATATATGTTATTTTATTAAAAGTGGATTTTTTTTTAAAAATGCATACATATTTCACATTTATATATTATTTTATACTACATTAACATTAAAACTAATTGAATATTCAAATTTCTAGAATAAAATCATATTAATAAAAATTTAAAAAATAATATATGTTTACACCCCTATATGGAAAAATATTTCATAATTTAAAGATATTTCAAAATTTAAAGAAATTGCAGGTTTATTTTCATATTTAATAATATATTAACATTAAACAATTAAAATTAATTGAATAATCATATTTCTTGAATAAAATATTATCAAATAATATTCTAAAAAAGTGCAAAGAGAACGCGTTTTCTGTTTTGAGAAACTGTTTTTCAAAATGACAAAGAGAACGCATTTTCATTAATTTCAAAACAGACACCCAAAACACAAAACACAAAACGAATTTCAAAACACAAAACACAAAACAGAAACACGAAGAGAACGCATCCTAAAAATTTACAAACAATTTGGACTTGGGTTGGAATTGACCGGGCTGTGTGAATTATTCAACCGGGCTAGTACAAAGAAAAAAATAAAAAATTATCAAACAATTTGGACTTGGGCTAGGACTGGACCCCTCCAAATCTGTCCCTATATATATATATATATATATATATATATATATATATATATATATGAATGTTCATTTTTCATGGAAAAATAGTTGAAAAAATAATATTATTGATCTTGAGAAAAAATGGATTGAGTTAATATATACAAAAAATTAACTTCGAATAAATTAAAGCGATGCATGCAAGGTGTTTATGAAAATGAGAATATGAAAAAGTAATATTCTCTGTCCGAAAAAGATCGTAGCATATTTCATTCAAATTCTTATGGAACAATTAAATAGATGTATACATGTGTGTTTTTGAAAATTTAAATATGAAAAATAAACTTTGGATCAATTTAATTGATTCATGCAAGGTATTCTCTATCATTTTTTTTAAATGTCACAGTCTATCTTGTTTAAATTCTTTATTATTAATTAAAAAGGGGCATACATGTGTGTTTTTAGAAATTTAAATATTAATATAAATTGAAACCTTGATTTACATTAAAAGGCATGGTATAGCAATTTATTTGTGTTTTGCACATGAATTAATATACTAAAAATTTAAAGTGACATTTTCTGTTACTTTTTTCTAAGAAAGTCGCAGTTTATCGCATTTAAATTCTTTAAAATCAATTAAAAATGTGCATACATATATATATATATATAGGAATATGAATTCATACATTGCTTTATATTAAAATGTGACATGATATAACACTTTATTTGTATTTTTTGCATATAAGTTAGTTTTCTAAAAATTATAAGTGACATACTTTGTCACTTTTTTTAAAAAAAAAAAAAAAGTCGAACACTATTTTATTTGTATTTTTTGCAGATATGAATAAAACTAAGGTTTTCATTTGTTATGTACGTAAACGAGAACAAGATAATGAGTATAAAAGTGACAAAATATTGAATTGTTGTCTCAATAAAATGCACAAACAATAACCTTTGTTAATACGTAAATGTCACTTTTTTGTATCTTATTCAAAGAAGTAAAAAAAAATATCTCAAAAAGTGATAAAATTAATTTGAGCGTATTTAATATGAATTTTTTTTTAGTTCTAATCAATTTTAAAACCCTCTAATATTTGATTTTTTTAAAGAGTGGTGAGCCAAATTTTCCCTTTAGGAAAACTTGATGTATTCCTCAAAAATTTGCACTAATTATTATGGGAAAAATTCATACTTCAGGTGTGAAATTTCCCCCAATTCAAAAATCAGGTACAAAGTTTAAAAATTCAAAAATCAGGTGTGTATATATATATATATATATATATATATATTAATTAAATATAATAAAGTCGCATTATTCGATTAATGGTCACAGATACACAATTAATGTCACAATTTATTTATTGGTCACATATTATCAAATTGATTAGTCACAGATTATTTCAACGTCACAAATAAAATTTTTTACAGGTCACAGTTTATTTCAAGGTCACAAATTATCGGTTACATCGAGGTCACAGATTTTCAAATTAGTTAGTCACAAATCTTTTTTCAGTCACATATTATCAAATTTTTAGGTCACATTTGAGTCATTGGTCACATATAACCATATAATTGGTCACAAAACCCCTCTTCGTCTCATCCCGTCACTGTCGCCGCCACCTCCACCGCCATAACCACCACCACCAACAATAACAACACAACACCACAGCTCACACCCCCATCGTCGCATCCAACCATACCACCATCTCAAAGCCATCGATCTGAAAAGAGCCCCCAACTCCAGCACCACCAACAAATCTGCCACCTCCACCACCTGTACCAACGACCATTTCCATCACCGCAACCGCACCAACACAATCGACTTCCCCACACAGAAATCACACAAATTAGCGTCGATCTTCAATACCATCACCACCACACAAAATACCAAAAAGACCATCACCAGAACCACTATGCACCACCACCACCACAACCACCATTTTCCAACCAACGGCAGCGTCAGGGGCTAATATTGCTTCGCAAATAGTACTTCTGCAAATCGCGATCAATCATTCCGCCATCGCAAAGCTGATTATTTCACCACTGCAACTCTCGACAAATCGCTCTCCTGGCTTATTCGCGTGTGGGTGATGGTAGACGAACTGCAGCAGCGCCAGGGGAAAATATTGCTTCTGCAAATCATGCACAGTCGTTTCGCCGTCGTGAAACTGATTATTTCATCGACAATTCATTGTAGGTGCTGGGAGTGGCTGTAGAGAGAGAGAGAGAGAGAGAGAGAGAGAGAGAGAATGGAGGCAGTGGTGGGTTGGAGAAACAGTGAGAGAAGAGAGAACGGCGAGAACAGAGATGAAATAAGAATAATTAGGGTTTGGAGGGTGGGATGGTTGGGGTGAGTGGTTTTATAATTAGGTTGATACCTAATGTTTGAATAAATAAATTTTGTATCTGATATTTGAATTGTGAATTTTAAACACTGGGTGTATGTAATTTTCTCAATTATTATTATTTTTGATAGCATGCACTAATTATTGATAGATATCAATTTCGTCAATAAAGTAACTTGTTTAGTGGGCTTAAATTTCGCGATTAAGCCCGTAAGGGCCCATATTGTATTCATTTTTTTATTTCCACTTCTAGGGTTACTAATTTCTTCACAGTTGAATTAGAGGAGCTGCCACCGATCGAGTTCCGATGGGTATGCACACACACACAATGCGATTTCTCTTCTGGTCTATGTGTTTGATTTGTAGGCATGGGGTTAATGTTTTGATGTTTGAAATGTATGTATGTATGCGTTCAATAAT
Source organism: Osmanthus fragrans (assembly GCA_019395295.1). Lineage (NCBI taxonomy): Eukaryota > Viridiplantae > Streptophyta > Magnoliopsida > Lamiales > Oleaceae > Osmanthus > Osmanthus fragrans. Next base: position 12,091,750 of record CM033359.1, read on the forward strand.
ATTATAAAATGAATGAAAAAAATTGCAGGAGCGTACACATACGTATCGGAGCTATGGAAGAAGAAGCAATCGGATGTGATGAGGTTCTTGCTGAGGGTCCGCTGTTGGGAGTACCGACAGCTCTCCGCCGTCGTCCGTGTCACCCGCCCCACCCGACCCGACAAGGCCCGCCGCCTCGGCTACAAGGCCAAGCAGGTTCCCCTTTTCTTCCCACGTTTTGCCTATACCGCTGCATTCCAATGTGATGTATCATTCATCGAGGATTTGATTTTTTTCTTTTTTCTTTATGGATTTCTCGACTTTGAGCATTGTTTCCTTTGGAGATGTGATGTCATTAATAAGTGCGCTGACTTCCTCTTACCGAAGATTTTGATAAATGTATATTCTGCAAATTCTTGGGAATTTTGAAGGCTAATTCTTGGAATGTTCAAATACGGGTTATAAGATGTGGTTCCGTACTCTTGTTTTCCATATAACTTCAAAGACCAAACTGATTGATGCACAGTGTTCTTTTTTATTATGTATCTGTGCGGTTTCAGTAAAAGCACATTTAGTATATCATTTTAATGGATAATACCGTATCATGAAATTGTTTCATATGTATACTTATGTTGAGATCTTTATTTACTGTTAGATTGAGTGCTTGGTTGGCTTTCATTATAATCTCACTATGATTTGAAGTCAAAAACTTGTAATTTGAAGTCAAAATCACGATCACGCTTACTTTTCACTTATTATCCACATATTTCCTGGACCCATTACTAATCTTCATTATAATCTCATTATAATTTTTCCCAAACAATTGCTAAGGCTGCCATCTATATTGTATGTTTGTATTTCACTGGTGAGGTTCATAATTGTCAATATTTTACAGGGTTATGTTATCTATCGTGTTCGTGTGAGGCGAGGTGGTCGCAAGAGACCTGTCCCTAAGGGTATTGTGTATGGTAAGCCCACCAACCAGGGTGTTACCCAACTCAAATTTCAGCGCAGCAAAAGGTCGGTTGCAGAAGAACGAGCTGGTAGGAAGTTGGGTGGTCTTAAGGTGCTGAACTCCTACTGGATCAATGAGGTATGAGTATGACCTAGTGAAGTGATTTGCTCGTACTGTTGTTTTGCTGTATCCGGAATTGGACTTATTGTGATTTTATATGCTTGATTTTTTATGTAGGATTCAACTTACAAGTACTTTGAGGTAATCTTGGTTGATCCTGCACATCAAGCTATCCGTAATGACCCAAGAATCAACTGGATTTGCAACCCTGTGCACAAGCACAGGGAGCTCCGTGGTCTCACTTCGGCAGGAAAGAAATACAGAGGTCTGCGTGGAAAGGGACACTTGAACCACAAGGCACGACCTTCACGCAGGGCCACCTGGAAGAGGAACAACACCCTTTCTCTTCGCCGATATCGCTGATTTTACTTGCTATTTAGTCATTTTCTATCTGGTTTTCTCTGGAATTGTTTACATATTTAAAGCTAGAACACTAGTTTGAAATTTTGGTTCATGAGATATGAGTATGAGGCTGATCCTTTGATGTTCAATGCACTTTATTTATGTTTTCTGCATATGATTGGATAATGTTGTGCTGCCCATGGCAAGTGAGGTTTGTGTTTGTTCAACCTATATGCAGTGTTCACATTGAGGAAAAGAAAAATTTCATGATTTTGGTAATGTGAATATATGATATGGTTTTAGTAAAATACAACTATTAGGATTCCCACTGATCAGGGCCTTTCTCGCTGCAATTTGTTATGGGTTTGTTGCTAAATACTACAGCCCTCCACTAAGGTAATTTTCTTTGAGATTCTGCAATGCTTGCTGGATTGAATCTTCATCTTGGTTGGAATATTTCAAGCACATCAACCGTTGAGCAACACGGTAAGCCATTTGGATATCATGATACTGCTTGCAATTTATCTCCATTCTCTTAATTTCCTATATATGCAGAAAACTATGAGAGCTATAAAGAAATCAACAAGCATCTTCTGGTGTAAAACCTACTCAAGAAAGACTTCATGAAATAAGTAAAACCTTATTTCATGCACTTTGACCATCTCCAATGAGGGACCATTTTTGGCGTTCTAGTGTAAAATGCTCTCCAATGACTATGAGGGACCAAATGGCAAATATAGTACAAAATTTGGTGTAATGAATAGTGTTACACCAAATTTGAGAATTTTCAATAATCCCCATTTTGCCCTTCCCCCTTTCAACAATTAGTTATTTAATCCATCGCCCATTTTTATATTTTTTTAATTAATAGATTTTAATTGATTTATAATTATTTTAATGTGATGGTTATTTTTATTTAAAATTTATTTTTAAATTCTAATCAATAAATAAATAAAAATTATTGTTACAATATTTTCAATTTATTAATAAATGTAATATTTTAGTTCAGTAAGTATAATTTCTAATTAAATGATTTTTGTAATACTTTAGATTTGTAATTAAATAATTCAAAATAAAATTTGGTATAAAATTTGATATAACCATTGAAGAGATTACACCAAATACTAAATTTGCTATTCGTTATTGGAGATGGTCTTAGCCGATTAAATATCTAAAAATGACACAAAACTCGTCTTTATCGATTACCTTTTGCGTGATCCTCGATGTGATTCTTTCTGCAGTCTCTATAACTGAATTAGGTAATCCAGCCACTCCTGCCAACATAAGACCATAATGTGGTACATGTCTTGGTCCATCTTTCAGTTGAAACTGGTACAAACAATTGAAGTAAGAATAGTGTAACAAACACAAACACGTGTATAGAGATCAAGTAACCAGAAATCAAATATCATACCTTGAAATCCATACGACTATTTTTTATGTCAACATGAAAGTGAAGGATTTTCAGATTCGGATAAATGGTGGCCAATTCTGACAGGTTTTCCATGTGAGTGGCAAATATTGTATACCTAAAACAACAGATGTTAATGAATCTGATAGAAATAGTACAGGATGCATGGTTCGTTCTGCACAATACTCAACGACACTTGTGATAAAAGATGCAAACTTCTCAAGCTTGAATTTTTTTTTTTGCCACCTATGATAAACCATGAAGGTCAAGCAGAGGGTCAAAGAAGAATTCCAAGTCCACGACCTGTTGAAGCCTAGAACACTAGAGATTTATTTGCATTTTGTTTAGCATTCAGTTTTACATTTCTGTTTTGCACGTTTATTCCGTTTTGCATTACTGCTTTGTTAGCTATTTCTTAGGAAGCACTAGGCCACTTATTTCTACATGTAAGTTGAACGTGGTTGTTAGGCTTTGCCTATATAAACCACACTTTCAATTTCAATAAACAAAAGCATTCAATTCAGTAAATTGTGGTCCTGTTCTCATCCTAAGAGAATTCTGAATTCAGTGTGAATATCAGCTTATGACTGGGACCTATCATCTGGTATCAAAGCTACGTTATTTTCTTGTCAAACACGATGTTTGATTACAACCAACAAAGAGAGAATAAAAAATTTGGAGGCAAGTTTAGGAGTACTCCAGGATAGTATGCACAGAATGGAGCGTCGCGTGACTGCCAAATTGAGTCAACTGGAAATGACTCTCAATAGAATGTTTGAAGCCTTATTTCGAACAAAGACAGTACCAGCCATAACCACAATGAGCGAGAAGCGAATTCTCACAGCAACAGAGAAGACATGGAGGGAAATCGCTTGGTTGTTCCATCCAAAACAACCAAAATTGAGTTCCCAAAATACTCTGGTGAAGACCCTACAAAATGGTTTCCTCGAGTGGATCAATACTTCGAGTTTCAAATCACAGCTAAGAATAGAAAGTTTTCTTAGCTTACTTCCACCTGGAGGGTGAAGCTAACCAATGGTGGAAGTGGTTACGCCGAACGTACGAGGAAGACAGAAAAGAGGTGATGTGGGTAATCTTTGAGGAAGAATTATGGGCTCGATTCGGACCCACAGATGGGGAAGACTTTGATGAAGCACTTTTTCACATTAGGCAAACAGGCTCGCTGCGAGATTATCAACAGGAATTTGAGAGACTAGGCAACCACGTGCAAAGGTGGACCCAAAAGGCGTTGATTGGAACTTTCATGAGAGGACTTAACCCGAAAATAGCTGAAGGAATCCGAATGTCAAGGCCACAAACGTTGAAGGAGGCTGTTGATCTTGCTTGGATGAAAGATGAATAATTCCTCCACCAACAGAGTTTCACACAATCGCTTCTAGCCAATGGGCCGCCACAAACATCCCCTATGAAGAGGCTCACATGGGATGAAATGCAGAAACGGAGAGCACATGATCTTTGCTTCAATTGCAACGATAGGTTTACTGTTGGTCACAAGTACCAAAGATCACAACTTTTACTCCTTGAGGGATTTGCAAACATGGGCAAAATTACTTGTGAAGAGATCATAGAAGAAAACCCGTGTGACGACAAATCAATGGCAATTGAGCAACATCCAGGAAGACCTCCAGAGGTGTGGACCTTGGGGAGAAGTGTCCACTTGAGGGGGAGGTATTGATAAACCACGAAGGTCAAGCAGAGGACCAAAGAAGAATCCCAAGTCCACGACCCGTTGAAGCCTATAACACTAGAGATTTATTTGCATTTTATTTAGCATTCAGTTTTACATTTCTGTTTTGCACGTTTATTCTGTTTTGCACTACTGCTCTGCTAGCTATTTCTTAAGAATTACTAGGCCCACGTATTTCTGCACGTAAGTTGAACGTGGTTGTTAGGCTTTGCCTATATAAACCACACTTTAAATTTCAATAAACAAAAGCATTCAATTCAGTAAATTGTGGTCATGTTCTCACCCTAGGAGAATTCTAAATTCAGTGTGAATATCAGCTTCTGATTGGGACCTACCAACCTATTATTGACTTAAATCTGTGCTTTGTACTGCTACATTTCAAAATACTACTTAAAATGATTCAGTGGATATGAAAGCAATTTATTGGAAATGATCAAATTAGCAAAATATTTGAAGAGATTCTTCGTAGAGGATCAAACCCATTGGACACAAATACATCACAACATCATCATATTTTTGTATTGTTGTCTAGAAAAAGAATCAGACACGGTCAAAAGAGTTCAGATGGAAGTAAAAATGTATTAATCTACATGTGCTAATCCTCAATATTAAAAGACAAATAATTGAAAAATATACTTTCGGAGGATAATATTAAGTAGTCAAGCACTCTTAGATCATGTTAATACTTGTTTAAGAGTCAGAGAACCCCATTTAGACTTTTTGGTTTTAATAGTAATAGCTAAAAGATATAATAGAAATAGGACGTATGACACGGAACTGGAAGTTTTGAACTGGTGAACGAATACAGAATACTATCATTATGGTGATCAGTCACTTGGTGAAATTCTAAAATGAAAGGCTTCTTCGGGAATGTTTTCACATAGGATTTGAAAAAGATGTCTTAGTTATAAAGCAATTATTGTCTAACTGAATCCACAAAGGAGAAGATTTATTGTTAAAAAGAAAATATCTCAAAAATGAAATAACAAACGAAAAGTTTAATTCATGATAACATCACTCACAATGATACTACTTGCCAGAAATAAATAGCACTTGGAAAAGCCTTTGCAAAACATCTCAAAACAGTAAAACTATAGCTCTCTTGACGATGCAAGAGACAGCGCAAGAACAAAACAAATCCCAAGCACTTTCTTAACTTTATAATCAATAGGTTCTCTTCAACTTTTAAAATAGTCGTTGCATTTTTATCATAATTGTTTTTACACTCACAAACTGTTCTAAAGTTTTACGTTAAAGTCAAGAAACTCGATTTCTGAATCTTACCTTAGATCTTATACACGTCTAAGATGTCTGTTGAAGCTTAAGACAATACAAACAGTTGTCTTGTCTGTGAGGTTTACAGTTTGAAGAGAAAATATTTTGAGTTTTTTCCTTATTGGCCTTCTCAGTTGTCTTCTTTGTTAAAGATTAAGAAAAATAATATAAATAGTTGTAGATAACTTACGCTTTTAGTGCCAGTAGATGCTCACAGCAACTCCATGCAATTGCAAACCCATCAGAGGAAGATGTTGATCTCCCCAATTCATCCATAACAATCAGACTTCTGAAAATTGCATGGGAAGCTAAGTAAGACGTCCCTCAGAGAAATCGACCCTCATTCCAGGTACAAAAAAAAAGGGATGCTTAGTTAATATACCTATGAGAAACATTTTGCAGGATGAAAGCTGTCTCTTTCATCTCTGTCATAAACTGCACAAGAAATATTTTTCTGAAACAATGTCCTTGATCAGAATATAAAATATCTCCAGAACAAATAAGATTGTTGTCATTAAATGATCAAATAATACGAGTGACACTTTACTGGCCATTCAATGATATCTAATCTTATTTATTTTCCTTTTCCCTTCATGCAGATCTGCTTGAAAACCGCATTCTGAACTTTCTCTCACCTATATGATTTATTTTCAAAGGTGCCATGAGATAAATGTTAAATAATACCACCATTTGACCTCATTTAGCAATAGAGTGATGTTTGGAAGGTGATTACCACAGATAAACAAATTAAATTATAGTTGAGCCACCAGGCTACAAAATCTCTGGTAATGAATATGGAAGCCAGCTTTAGTAACTTGCAAACTAAATTTAACAAAAACTTTGTTTTGCAATTTGTCTAAAAATAGATGAAGTTTATAAAATATTGGAAATATTAATAGAGCAAGTGTAATCGATCATTGTACAGTAATAAAAAATAGAAATGAGTTCATAGTAATTATTTAACTAGGTTTAAAAATGAGGTTGTAGAAGTTGAACCAGTCAAGGATAGGAGGATTATATTAGTTAGACTTCATTTAGTAGAACAGTGGACTAGTATTAATAGTGTTAATGCTCTACAAATAGGATTAAAAAAAAAAAATCAAGAAAGCACTGAATTTGGGATGACATTGATGAGTTGATTATGCAATCCCTAATCACGATGATTTTTGTCAGGAAGCTTTGATCAGTGTACAGATTGGTAACTAGAGATATGGAAGTGTTACATGAAAATTTTGGTTGTAGAGTTTATATGAATAAGGTAATGATATTTAAGACTTCGGGTTTGCTTAAAATTTGGTGCTAGTGAATCAATGCTTCAAAAAAGTTCTCCCTAATAACTTTAGATACCAACTGAAGTTTAATCAAATAAAGTTCATGAATTTTGGGAAGGTGGATAGGTCTTTCTGCAGGTATTATTTTGAAAAAATCCGAGGATTCTTGCTTGAGATGCGCCTCATGTGAGGCCTTCATAGAGAGCCTTAAAGCTTACTCACAACAAGGCATATGCCTTGTGATGAGTGCTCCACACTCATGATATTTATGCCACTTAATTTATTATTTTATTTTAGTGTTTTAGAACGTTTTAATGTGTATTTTGATGTCGTGATATAGGTTGATGAAATTGAAGGAAATAGGCAAAAGTTAGCAAAATTGGAGAAAATGACTAAATTGTAAGAGATCCAAAGTTTGGGGACTAAAGTGAAATATCCAAATATTGCATCGAATCTCATGATGAAGATTCGAGAGTGCTAGGAGTCAATTGGACAAAGAAAGATGTCAAAGGGATGAAATACAGTCAAAGTATGATCACACATCAATTTTCAACCGAAAAAGTTATGCTCCGAATTTTTAGTCTCATATTGAGACCCAATTTTTACATAGAAAATGATCGAATTGGAGAATGATATCTGAAACAAAGTTTTAGCCCTTTGAGTTACCTTTCCAGCGCATCTTGAATCATCTCGATCGAATATCGGGAGAAAAAGTTATGATAAAAATATTAAAGGATGCGCAGTTCCACCCAAAGCGGGCTGTAAATCACATAATTCATGGAGCCGCACACCGCTACAGTGGCACTGAGGCGCCACCATGCGGGAATAGGTTTTTTAATTTTTTTGGACTCTTTTCTTGGTCTAACTCAACCCTAATTCATCCAAGGACTTGAAAAAAGAATTCAACTGGCCAAAAAAACAATTGAAGGTGGGGCAAAATTGAAGACAATTCACAGGAGCAAATCACACAATTCAAAGGAGCAAAACATCAAAAAAATCAAGGAAGCAAAGAAGAACAAGATTGAAGATCTACAATATTAGTTTTTTCTATTTTCTTCCTTATGTTTTCTTATATGAATTTTTGTATTTCCATGGATTATCATTGTAGCGACCGAGAATTTTTATTTATGTTTCTTGAAAAACGTGTCGCTAAACCCTAAACCCGAGTTTTAAAAGTAAAAACGCGTTCGTCTAGCCGTTGTTAAACTATTTTAAATTTATTAGAAACGAACTCAATTTCGAATATTTTAATTCCTTATCGTTTTAAATCCGAATTTAATACGATAGATTATTATTATTATTTCGGGTCCAATAATTCATTAGTTCAAATAGGATTTTTAGCCCAAATTCTCTAAGTCCAATTTGGTAAATTTTCCCGGCCCAATTTCTGGTCCGTTACTGCCTAGGGATTTGTGCCCTAGAATACTCCTACTGTATATATACCCCATCTCTCCCCCATCAACCTCACTCCCGCAGCCAACAGCCAAAAGGTAAGAAACTTCAAAATTTCCTCTCCTCCCTGCAGTCAATTCCCAGCCCCATTCACGTGTGATGCTAGAAAACCAATTTCTAGCATCCACACCATCACCTCCAGCCTGCATACAATTGCACACGGCCACACACGGCCACTGTCCAACCCACAGAGCCACCACACGACACAGTCAGAACCAACACCTAAGCTGCCCAACTGAACCACCACCACGGCCACCTTCTGCAAGCCACCATCTCCTTAGCCCAGAAAACCACCAACACCGACTGCAAACACACACCTTGCAGCCACCCATCCCACAACGCAAAACCACCACCTGCAACCCCCCTTACAGACAGCCCCAAACTACTGCCCAACACCACAGTCAAGCCACCACACCAAACCCACCGCCTCAACGCACCACCGCCTGCAAGCCATTCGAGCCACCCACCACACTCACGGGTTCCCACATCCCAGCCACCTCGATTTCGAACCGTCACCCACCACAAATCAACAACCCCAAAGAATCAAGAAGAAAACCAAACCCATAAACTTACCTCAAGGAAGTCGAACTCGAACCCGTCCGTCTTCGACCCGTCGCCAAAAATCATCCCCAGTCACCCCCACGCCACCGGCGTCCCCACGCGATGCCGGCGCTGGCGTCGCCGGCCGGAAGCGGCAGAAGGGGCGAAGCCCGTCGCCTTCATCGCCTCTCCCCTCTGCTCTCGCATTTGAACGCGAGAATGTGAGAGAGAGAGATTTTTAATTTTTGATTTTTGGAAAATTATGATTTTAGCCCAAGGTTTAGGCGTTAGTTCATTTTGGTCCCCCATGTTTTAAAATTTATTTGTTTCAGTCCCAAGTTCGATTTTTAAAGAAGAACAGCCCAAACTTTATGTTTTAAAACCAATCAGCCCACAGATTTCGAAAAAAGTCAATTTCAGTCCTTAAATTCCTATTTTCAGTTTTAACAATTTTCAATTTAGGCCCTATTTTAGAAAAGTTCAATTCTAGCCCTTAAACTTTCATTTTCAGTTTTATATATTCCGATTAAGTCCCTAAACTTTATTTTTATCGTTTTAATCTTTAAACAATTTTCGAAACACTAATTCAAAGTTATTTTCTATTTTTGGCTAGACGAAACGTGCGAACGATTGAGGAACTGATATTTTCCTTCCCGCTCCACTTTTCACGCAAATCGAGATAGATTGAGGTAGACTCGCCCCCATTAATTAGTTTAAATTGTAATTGCATGTATTATGTGATTTATATGCTTTAATGCATAAGATGAGAATCTCTTATGAGATAGATTATGTTGTTATGCTTGTCATAACTTATATGCTTAATTGCATGAGAAGAAAGAGAATCTCTTATGAGATAAGATGATGTTATGCATAACTTACGTGCTTAAATGCATGAGACAGACTACCCACACCCTATGATTTTAAAGAGCCTATGATTTTTCAAAGAAAATAAACCCATGAGAATATCACTGTATAGATTGCATATTTATGTGTTCAATTATTCTGTAAATTAATTACTGGCGATGAGTCTACTGAGTATTTCTTCGAAATGCTCATTCCGTTATTTTAACAATAATTGCAGATCTTGGAGACGGCCGAGTTTGATGGGCAGTGGTGGCATGAACGAATAATAGTAGTTGATTGTTTTTTTAATTTACTTTTAAATTTCACTCATTTGAACGTTATGAACTTACCTTGTCGTTTCCGCTATTTCAAACTTGAGTTTTAAAGTTTAATAAATTTTCTTTAAATTAATTCTAATGAGGTTTATTGCCGTTAACGTTCACAAATTTTAAATGTGATGCTTTTAAAAATTAGTTATTCCGCCAAACTTTTCAGTTAAATTAGGGCAAAGAGAAGATGACGTAATGTTCCGGGTCCGCGGAACTCGGGGCGTTACAATCATGAACTAAATTAATTGTCTAGGGTTTGATATAGCCGAACTTGAGATTATGACTTGATTTTGTTATACTTATTTCTATTTGATTTTTCACTTATATTTAATTGTGTCATGAAATTAATGCTTTCAATTAATTGACCACTAATTAAATGAATAGATGCTAATCAATTCCGATACTCAAGAGAAGGGAATTTAGGCATGATTATAGGATTGACACAACGTAGATTTTATGGGTTTCGAGAGAAAGTGTAGAATCTATGAAGCTTACTCCATAATGAAATCATAAACTTGATAAATCTTTGATTTTAATTAGAAACAGAGATATTGAGATTGAAATCTAGGATTAATTTCTAGTCGGCACTCGAGAGAGAAGAGAGAAATACATTAGAATTCTTGTTTTTGAATATGGGAAAATTGATTAGAATAATTGGACATAATTGAATTATAATTGATAGTTAGGTGAAATCATTCTGTAGAAATCCCGATTTAATCAATTAAAGAATGATTGTAATATTTTGTATATAGTATAATTAGAGTTAATTTAGGAAGTATTTTTTTTTTTTTTTTTTTTTGTAACAAGTGTGGTAAGCCAGTTCCTGCACTCACCAGGATCTGAACATTTTGATGTTGTTTACAGAATCTTGAGGTACCTAAAGGGGACTCCAGGTAAAGGCTTATTGTTTGGAGGTCATGAAAATTTACAAGTTGAAATATACACTGATGCAGATTGGGCTGGAAGTGTCACTGATAGGAGATCAACTTCTGGTTATTGTACATTTGTTGGAGGAAACTTAGTAACATGGCGCAGCAAGAAACAGAATGTGGTGGCAAGGAGTAGTGCAGAGGCTGAGTTTAGGGCAATTGCTCATGGAATTTGTGAAGCATTATGGATTAAAGGATTGCTGGAGGAGTTGAAGGTTACTAATTCATTACCAATGAAACTTTATTGTGATAATAAGGCTGCAATTGCTATTGCCCACAAGCCAATTCATCATGACAGAACAAAACATGTGGAGGTGGACAAACATTTTATCAAGGAGAAAATAGATAGTGGGGTAATTTGTATGCCCTATATTTCTACAGTCAAGCAAGTAGCAGACATACTTACAAAGGGTTTGCCAAAGAAACAGTTTGAAAACTTAATCAGCAAGCTGGCCATGGAAGACATCTTTAAACCAGCTTGAGGGGGAGTGTTGGAAAGTTTCCATATTGGCCAGTCAACCCTACATTATTCTAGGAGATTTAGTTTTCTTAATATTAGCATTTAATTTTTCTTTTTCTTTCCTGGCTTATTCTTTCCTTTTTGGTCTCTTCTGCTGTAATTATAAATAGGCTATTGTGTACCTATGTAAACGGATGAATGAGAATAATTTCTACAGTTTTCTCTTCTCTCATTCGACAGCTCCCTTTTTTTTCATTTCTATTTTCTTGGTGGCAGGCGGATAAAGCGCATGTCATAATGTCATTATTCATATGGAAACATAAAGACAAGGACAGCACTTAATTAAAAGCTGAAGAATTACCGTGCTAGAGTTTGATTCAAGGCTGTCCATAGTCCCCATCCTAGTAAATATACGATCAACTACTCTCAAAGTTGCAAAGCGGGCAGGAACATAACAACCAATTTGAGCGAGGATGACTATCAAGCAAACTTGCTGAAGATAAGTACTCTTTCCACTCCTGCAATAAAACAATATATGACAATGAATATTCCAAAACATACCAGAATTAGCTGCAGCTTGTGTGAAAATAAATTGGAATCCCGGGATTTGTAGCAAAGTCCAAATAAATTTGTTCTAGGGTACTGGGTGGACACCACGTGTATAACCCACGTTATGCCTGGAGCACCACTGGAGCAAGATCATGAGCGTTTACGTCAAAATAAATTTATTTGAACTGGATTATTCCTAAAAATGCCTATATAAGAGTATTGTGGACCAAAAGTTTAAGTTGTTGACAAAATATTTATTTTTTACATTGAAACTTAAAAATGCCCCTTATGTGGAACCAGATTTACTTTTTCATCAAAAGCCTCACAAGGGAAATTTCATAATTCAGTGAAGATAACCATCCTTTACATACCTAAAAAAGTGCTGGGGTCCCTTTCTCAACTTTAGAACAGAACACGCCTTTCTTGTCTATGGTTAATATTTTGTTCTACGGATGTGTAAGGCTTTAGTTTGGATCAACAGAGACTCATCTCACCATTACATGAAAAAGTGAAAAAAAAATTTGAAGATATCAAGTTTAATGTCACAACTTCATTGAAAAATATATAGGTGGTCACCTGAGACAGCCAATGACACAATGACTGTTTACAACTACTTTTTAGTGCCAAGGAATAAATTCACTGCTGTCATGTGGCTGTTAATGAATGAAACATGTTGTATTTACCATGGATTATTTTTCATTACTAATCATCTGGCAGAATTACTGGTTAGTCTTGCAAGACAAGTGTTTATCAAGTATCAACACTCCGAGCACAAATAATTTATGTCAAAGCAGAGAAGTCTGAGGAGTAAACTTCCTCACATGTTTGGGCCTGTGACAATAACCATATTTGATGCTTCAGAAAGAAAAATATTATTGGCCTGCAAAAGAAAATTAGATCACCAATCATAAAATAATTATCCACATTTTTGTTCAAAAGGAATATATAGATATTTGTTCAGGAATGTAATTGTAACATACAATGAAGTCACTGTGTATGCTCTCTAGGATGGGATGCCGCCCACTATCCATTGCCAACGGACCATCATCTATGCAAAAATGAGGATACTGTGATGTCATTATCATAATTATAAGTCATGATGGAAAACAAACCAATTATGAATGTGCTTACATGTAAACTGAGGTCTAGTATATTTGTCAACTGGCTTTGTGGATATTGTATGGGCGAATGAATTGACTATCATATCTAGAAGGCACAAGACTTCTGCAAGAAGAGTGAGAACAGACACATCCTCACGTATGTCATCCATTAGTGCTGCATGTTAAACAAAAGGACCATCAGCTAAATCTTATAATTGCTCTGCTGACAAAACTAGGATTCAATTACAAAGTATTTGACTGCTGATTGACAGTTAAAACACATCTGATGAGCATACATTTGTCCTGAAGAAACATCAAATATTCATAATAAATGGAATTACAAACACGTCATAAAACCTTAGCTACCCAGATGTACTTACAAGTGTGTGTATTTAATAGAAAAAGAGATTCTGATCAACGTTGAAATAGAATAGAATAATAATTAGGCAACAAAGTGGTTCTCTAGTGTAAAGAAAATGAATTAAAAGGTTAAATAAAAATGAGAGTATACCTCCACCTTAATTGTAGATCAGAGAGAAAAGAAACTAATATTTTTTACAATGAAAACATAAAAAGCCCTGCTCAATCCTGTACAATTTCTAGTATATCATCGTTTAAATAATTTATACACAGAAATCCTTTTTCTATTACACATATTCATTAAAAATGGGGAAGGTTTGAACCATTTTAAAATCAAACTTCTTGGGAACTCTATTTACAACACAAGTCCTGGTTAACTCGTCATGAGTTTAAGAGAAGAAAAAAAGATAATTGCCTTGGAAAGGTTCCATCAGCCATAGTCAAGTTGCCGCCAATAAGTCTGTCATGTATTCTACAACTCATTGTTGATATAATTGATATAAATATGTGCAAAATATGCCCAAGAAGACGTGTTCCTTAAGCACTTAGGACCAACCTTCCAGGCATAATTCTGTCCTAGTGTAGCATTCTTTTGCTGCAGACTTGTTCCTTACATTCAACTGCAATTATCAAGTAATGAATGAAGGCGAACAAACATGATTAAAGATCTGGGATAGACACCTAAAAGAAATTAAAATTTTAGTGTGTAATATGCATCCATCAAATGGATAATTATACTGAAGAGCTTACTTATACACACATACGGGAACAATGCCACTGAATCTTTAGTGTAACTGTTTATGTGAATCATTCTGAATCATATTAGGTGCTCGGCGCTCGGCAGTGTTAATAAATGACTATTCGTAGATTTAATATGAAGGATTTTACTGCAAACTGGAGTATAGAATTGTATACAATGAATGGCAGCATGTAGCAAAACAAAGGTTTGTTCAACAAGTACCTTGCGTTGATTATTCATACTCAAAAGGTTGAAGCTTTAAATGAAAATTCTAATTAATGGTAAAGACACATATAGTATTGACAAAATAGTTATCCACAAATATATATGTAGAAAGCTAATTGTATTAAACTCCATCAAGCACCAAAAGTCTATGCAAAATTGAAACTGATGGGTCCAATTTCTACAGGATTCAGCTAGATACAAATCCGTTCTTATTGAAGTTGAACATATTGACAATCATAGTATGAAAAATAAGAAAAATCCAATTAAGAAAGGTGGTGATGACACCTATAGTTGAGCTTGTACATGTTAAGTTAGGGAGGGGTTAAGTGACTTCATTTTTTTATTCTTGTGACACTACTTAACCGATACAATTTCTATATATTTATCTCCTAATATAGTTCCTAATCTATCAGTTAACTTAGGGATGTGTAGCTTCAGATTTCCCGACTAAAATGATGATTCTGATTCCTAGCTTTTTCACTAAGAATATTACAAGTAAATCAACAAGACTTTATTAGCCAAGTGACAAAAGGTGACAATGATGGTAGTTTAGGAAGCATGTTTATTTAGCTTCACAGGAGTTTGGAACCATGAACTCGTGGCGAAGAACATTTTCTAATATTGAAAATGTAATTACTGAAGTACTATTTTCATTACAGGTACTAAATTCTCCCGGTTACTTCTTGACAAGTAGGTTAATGACTGGACTTATATTACTATTTTTATTCAACTCAATTCAAATAAAATACTAAATTAATATAAACTAACATATGACTTGGTCTTTATTAGGAAATGAGGCTTAGTTTGCAGTTTCAAAATACATGAACTTAGCCAATACATGTGCACTAGCAAAATCTGAATAGATTCAATTTAGTGTATGTGACAAATCTGTATATCAAATGAACAAAATGTTTTCATGATACTCACAGAAGCAAGTTCAAGGGAAGAGCAGTGTATGTTGTTTCCCTGTTTTATGACCTGATATTCAATCATAACACAGGAAATCATCAAAAGAATTTATCCAAGGATATGTTAAAGTAAATATATATTCTGGAGAACCTGGATGAACTTGCTAGGAAGTTTTCCCTTTATGTCCTTCTGTGGGATACTAAAGTAAAAGCCTTGCCTATTGTTGAATGGAATTTTCAAATTTGGCAGATTAAAATCCTCACGATATTTATTTGCCAGGTTGTATATTGCTGTGAATGAGTTGTTGATTAGATAATTATAAATAGAAGATAGAGAGATCAATCAGAACCCATTATCTGGCAGAAAAACCTTCACTGGTGTCGCAGAAAGATCTCCTCGCAATATCTAGAAGTCCATCCATTCCTGCCTTGACAGCAAAACACTGTTGTGTTCTTGCAACAAATGGAACTCTTGCATGAAGTACATCTTCATCAATCACCTCTCCAATCCTAAAATAAACACATTGCTCTCAAATGTTAAAATGCTAAAAAATTCCCATGCAAATTAGATTACTGGCCAATGAGATCATAGCAAAAATCATTTAATGGTCACCATACATTACAGACCTTGGCAAAATTTATTTACTTTTTCTGGCTTTTATTGTAGTTGAATTGTAGTCAAGTGATTTGAGTCATAACCTATAATGTGTAGCTTTGAGTGTAATGGACGTTCAGTTTCATGAATAATAGGAGAGAACCAACAAGTCAAAGATTGACTATCAACAATTCAGATGTGCCTCTTTACCACATAAGTCCATAGCTCATACGTACTGTTTGGAAATCAAAATATCATTCAACTAATATTGAGAATACAAATTACAATATGGATATTGTCGCAGGGGTTAATACTTTATCCAAATTTTTTCCATGTGATGGCACTAAGAATCTCACTTAGTCAGTCCACAACAACGCACTGGTAGTTACAAATTAAATGAAAAGCACAAAACTCCAAACTTTAAAATGGAAATTGTTTTTTTTTTTTTAATTTAATATTTCCACAACTGTATACAATGGTGAATTTAAAGAGCATACGTAATTAACTATTCTAGGGGGAAAAACTACTTTAGGAAAACAAATTCAATTACCTAATTACAATTATTACAAAGATTATCTAGGGAAATATTC